>NQYQ01000015.1:350361-380623 GCA_003055925.1 Escovopsis sp. Ae720 | reverse complement strand
CCCCCCCCCCCCCCCCCCAACCGGCTTTCCCCCCTCCCTCTGCTCTGGGAAACCGGACGCTTCAAAAGAAAAAGGCCTCTCCTCAGTCTCTACTCTTGATAAGAAGGCAGCGGCTGACTCGACTTCCAGCGATCCTGATCTACAATGACGCCCAGCGGAACAAGGCGGAGACGCTCGTCCATCGTATGGTCAAGCGGGCCATCGAGATGGACGGCACGATATCGGTAAGCCTGCTTCTTCCTCTTCACATACTCGTACCAACCCCCCGATCGAGGCTGACTCCCACGATTTTCCAGGGCGAGCACGGCATCGGCCTCGTCAAGCGGGACTACCTGCCCCACGAGGTCGGAGAGAGCACGGTAGACGCGATGCGCCAGGTACGTGCCACATTCCCAATCCGAGGAGCAACAATCCTATCTAGAATGTTCAGGACGACTTTGCTGACAGCTCGCAGATCAAGAAGGCGTTCGACCCGCTGTGCCTGCTGAACTGCGACAAGGTCCTGCGCGTGCAGAAGCCGAAGAAGGGGGAGGTGAGGGAGTGGTAGAGCCCGGCACGGCGTCTCGGAGCCAGGAGCCAGGAGCCAGGAGCTGCAGACTTTTTGGTCGATGGGCCGGTTGGATATCGATTCAGGATGGCCGACTCCTATCACCTTAGTAGATGCCTCAATGCTTCGCAAGCTACGAGTACAAGAACAATGATCCAGGGCACACCAATACTACATGTACCTCGGCCGGCCTTGAAGATGAGTCTGACCCGGGATCGTGAGTGGGGGTACCCATTGGTAGTGTTGACTGTGGCTTCAAAGTACTCTACACGCACTTCCTAGCATGACGGTACCTACTCCTCTATCCTCCGCTACCTTCACCCTTCTTCTCCCCGCGAGGTTGGAATCTTGGCTGAGAGGCCCCTGCTTACATAATGCTACCAGCAGCCATCCCCGGCATCTGATTCGCCAAAGCTCGCCCCTCATGCGACACCCTCTCCAGACGCCTCGTGACAATGACAAGGGGGTTGGTGACATCCATCCATCATCCCTCCATCCCTCCATCCCTCCATCGATCCATCTTGCATGTGCCTGGCCCTCTTCGATAGCAACGACCCTCTCTGCCTTTGAAGTCGCCCCCCCATCGCTCGTTCCTTGTGCTTCATACTTTGCCCCAGCTTCTGAATCGACTGTCTGCTCGACCGAGATGCCGTCTTGGAAGGGCTGAAATACCGATCGAATCCGCGCCCTTGATCGACCAACCCGACGCCGGCCGACTTCGATCCTATACTGTACCTGTGAGGTAGAGCGGGGGGTGGGAAGAAGCCCTCGTCCGCCATGTCGCTCTTCACTGCGCAGCTCCATCCCGGGCGGGCGCTCGGCTTCCTGAGTAAGGCCTTCTGAAGTTGCAGTGCCCTTTCTCGTCTTCTTCTTTCTCTTTTTTTTCTCTTTGACCGGCCCTGTCCCCGCCCCTGAAGCGACTGCCTGGCTGACGGCTTGCGGACAGCCCTCGGCGCCTCGATGCACGATGTCTTGACTCGGTTGAAGGCGGAGCCCCAGACGTTCCTGAAGCTGCAGGTGCTGTACTCGCGCGACGAGCCCTTCAGCGAGCCCGTCTGCGTGGCGCTCCCGGCCAACGGGATCCGGCTGCGCTTCGACGGGCCCGAGCAGCGGCTGCGCCTCATCGAGGTCACCGATTTCACCAAGAGCCACATCACGTTTAAGGAGAGGGACCTGGTGCGGCCGGCGGCCGACGGGCCGGCACCCGCCGCGGCTCCGGGGGAGCAGCCCGCATCCGCGTCTGCGTCTGCGTCTGCGTCTGCGTCTGCGTCTGCGTCTGCGTCCGCCGGGGGGCCCACGTTTCGGCACATATACCACCGCCTGCTCGGGCCGACGTACGCGGGCGAGTTCATCCCCCACGCGGCGGGGCCCGGCCAGGACGGCGGCGGCGGCGGCGGCGGGGGAGCAAGCGGGACGTACGTGCTCTCGTACCCGGGCGTGGCGTTCAACTTCGCGCTCCCCGCGGCGGCGTACTCGGCGGATAAGGACGTGGTGTCGCTGCTGTCGGCGTCGAGCGCGCAGGTTGCCACGTCCATGGCCGTCTTCAGCGGGCCCTCGTGGGCCGAGGCGCGCCCGACGCTGTGGACCGAGGTGCTTCCCAGCGTCAAGGTGACTGCGACGCTGCCGCGCGGCAAGGACGTCTTCCCGGACGAGGTCTCGCTGGTGCGCCTGCACGGCGGCGGCCGCATCCAGCTCTTCCGCAAGTGGACCAGCAGCTGCTTCTGGCTCGCGCTCGGCGAGACCACCGCGCAGGACCTCGTCGCCGAGCTCGGCCCGCCCAACGCAATCTACCGCAAGAATGACCAGCGCATGGTCATCCACAAGCTGCGCGCCCGCGGCCGCGCCGGCGCCGGCAAGGACGCCCTGCGCCCGGACGAGATGACCGACACGGACCAGTCCTCCATGAACGACGGCTCGGACGACTCCGACAGCGACGCGCCCGGCCCGGACGAGCTCGGCGAGGGCTCCCCGCTCTCCGGCGAGTGCTTCTACAACTACTTCTTCCTCGGCTTCGACGTGCTGCTGTCGACGCACACCCCGCCGTCCGCCGCGCCCCCTGGCGCCACTGACCCCGCCACGCATGTCCCGGACGGCGCCGGCGCGAGCCGCGTCACGGTGCACGACCCGGCCCGGCTGGTCGCGACCAAGCTGGTCCTGCACGGCAACATCCCCGGCTCCTACGAGTTCAACCGCCACCGCCGCTGCCGGTGGGAGATCAGCTACCTCGACGACGGCACGCACGACCACGGGCCCGTCACGTCCGAGACCGACTTCAAGACTATCCAGGCGCTCATGCGGCGCAAGTGGGACGGCGACGGCGGCGGCGGCGGCGGCGGAGCAGGCGCAGGCGACGCGAGGCGGCACGACACGGGCGGCATGGTGCTCAACAGGGGGTGGGGGGACAGCCCGGGGAGCAGCTGCGAGTTCCTCGGGGGCTGGGAGGAGAGCGGCAGCAAGAGGCCCGAGGCGAGCGGGGACTCGACGACGACGCTGTTTGGGTTTCCGGGGATGGTCTTTGAGGTGCTCAAGAACGACTATGTCAACACGCTGACCGTGTTTTGACCGCTCTTTTCATCTTCTTGTTCCTTCTTCTCCCCCTTTTGCTTCCTGTCTTCATGTTCCCATCTATCCCGCCTGCAGCCCTTGATCCTTAGACAATGTCTATTTCTACAACTCTTATGTTCATGGCGTTTCCTGGTATTTTTTTTTTCTTCCTTACTTACTTTTGGAGGGGCATCTGAATCTAATATCAACGTCATTTACATTCCTAGAGCGGAGGAGAAGGTGGGAGGAATCCCATCACTTTGAATATCTGTGGATTAGCATTCGCATGTGAAGGAACTCAGAGACAACAGAAGCCGCCAGAAGAATACATCTTGCGCGCCCCGAGATAGAACCCTTGTGGCACTGCTGCGTGTATGTACTGCGTAGGTCCGTGAGACACGAGCAAGTGCCGCAAGTGCCTCACATGTCAAGCTCTTGCACGCTCTGGGGCGATACGAAGCGGCGCCTGCCGGTCTGCTTCCAAGCTACGGAGTAGATTCCCTCCGGTCCAGCCATTTCCGGGGCCTTCAGAACCTCTGCGCTGGTATGCAAAAAGCGATACAGGTACGAAGCTGGCAGCAGACACTGGAGGCGCTCCAAGTCGCAAACAACACCCGATGCGGCAAGCTGGATGAGATCTGAGGTCATCCGGTGAGTCATCATCACGGAAGTCGTATCCCGTGTTGTTGATTCGAGATTGACGCTTTCCCACGTGGTGTAGACGGGTGCAGCGGCCCTTGGACAGTCAAATCTGTGCTGGGACTGGGCGTTTGCTGTCTGGCATGCTGGAGGAGGCATTCGGAATCCAAGACGCATGCGATCCCCGTTCCATTGCCGGGGTGCATGTCCCGTGTCACCCGAGTTGGGCGCGCAAGACGCAAAAGTCGAACGCCTGGCTCAGGTTTCACAACTCAAATGGAAGCATCTCCGCCGGTGAGTTTGCAAAACGTCTCGATGAAAGTCTCGATGGACCAAGCTGAATGCCGCCGAGATTCTGAAGGCAACAAAAGGTATCACTATCACTCGCGTAGACCGGGCGATGCGCCGGTGAGATGCCGCCGGCCGGTCTCCGTTGTCATCGTCAGCGGCTTGTGGGGCACATCGTGTCGGCCAGCATGAATCAGGGGCTGAATGGAGCACATGTAGCCGCATCATGTGCGATACACGCATGCATACATGCATGCACGTATGTACGTGTGTATGTATGTTGCTCCGTAATCGTACATGGATGGATTTTCGGAGGGTTTCGAAGCGACGCTTCTTCGCGGCCACGGTGTGCTGGTTGGGAAAAAGCGACGAGCACTGGTGGACGGACAATAGGGCACCGAGTTGGTCGAGCAGCGGGCCCTGGTCGCTCCCCACTGTCCATCGAAATCATGAAGCATGGGTAAGCAGAGCATCGAGACGCACTGCCATCCGGTCAGACGCGGTGGCCATCAGGGGGTCGAACGAATCGATAGATGCGCGCTGTTGGCAGCCGTCGGATAGCTGCTGCTGGAAAAGTGAACATGTCGGCACGACGAGGGGGATAGCGTCCCTTTTTCGAGAAATTCCAACCCTCAGCTGAGGTAGCCTAGCAGCTTTTTAAGTTGTACTCGTAGTCTCACGTACGTAAGAAGATCAATTGCTCCCAGACGCCATCTCGCGACTAATGTACGGAGAAGGGCCCCATGGAGGTGCATGACAGGTGTGGTGCCCTGATTATTGATCCTTCCGGCCGCTGGCACTTTTTTTGGTCAACAGCACACGGGCGGGTTGATGTTTTAGCCTCTGCTGAGAGTTAGTACGGAGTCGAGATCTCGGAGTTTAGCAAGGAGATAAGCGACAGACAGGGGCAGCCGGAGGGCGCCAGAGGGAACATTGAAAGATCGCCGACCGAAGAGGGCATGGAGGATAGCGGCGCGCCAGACGTCGTGGGGGCGGGGAATCCTTTGCGCCGACGAGGTCCTCACCTGTTCAGGAACTTTGTATCCGCATCCGTAGTGCTCGTACGGAGGACTTTGTATGAGATACATACGGAGTCCTCCGTGTGCCGTCCTGGTGTCTTGCATCGAGATGTTTTCGGATTGCAACGTCGTGGTCCAACAGGGTCTGAAACGCTCCGGAGCTTCTAGAACCCAGTTTCAATGGATATCCTGGACAAAGTCAGCGATCTGCCAATATCTCCGTACTGCTGCCCTACTCGTAGTTGTACATAGGCTGAAAGAGTCTACACAAATTGGATTCCAGACGTACCGGTACTGTCATCATGCTCGTTCATACTCGTACGAGTACGAATACGGAGCACTCTGCCTGATTACTGGTACGAGCAATCCATGTCTCCTCCCATGACAGGGTCGGGGCCAACACGCTCCGAACGCCGTTGCCGTTGCCGCGCCGAGCCGAGTTCCAGGGTCCAGCCTGAAGATGCGGCGGCATGGCATGCTGGATGCAGACTAAAAGGGTCTTGGCTTCCAGCTCGCTGGCTCGCCGCCATCCATGATGGGCCAGCGCGACGTCAGACACACGGCCTACTCCGTCCTGCACGGGTGCCTTCTCGCAGGAGCAGCTTCCGGAGCTGGACGAGCTAGTTTGATGACCTCTTACGAGTAAGAGCCTGGAGCCAGACGCCGTCGTTGCGCCAATGGGAGGCTGTCGTGGTGAGAGGATCGAGCGGGAGACTGGCGAGATTTTGTGATGGATGGACGGATGGACGGACGGACGGTGGGGTGGGTGGGTGGATGGATGGATGGATGGATGGACATGCAGATGGTCCATCGAGAATAAGAATGGAGGGGGCCGTCTCGCTGTCCTCAGTGTCACTTTTGAAGCCGAATCGGGAAAATAAAATCCATCAATTCCAACAAGGATGATTGATGACTTCAAGAAGCTCTGACGGTGACTTCGTGTGACTTGCGATGTGCCTTCCCAACCCGTCTTTCTCGGCGCTGCGACTATTGAATATATTCTTTTTTTTTTTTTTCCAAATTCTTGTTCCTTCCATTTTAATTCCTTCTTTATCGCAACTTCCTCGATTCAAAAAGTTTCACCGTATTTTTCTATTCCAAATACCCGTTAGAGCAGTACCTGTACTTACCCGTGCAAGTTCTTATATCAAAAGTTCTTTCCCTTCTTTTTTTTTTTTGGAAAAAAAGGCCGAGCCTTTCGTCTCTCCTTCCTTCTCGTCCGTTCTCACGGCGGCCTCTTCCTTCCTTCTCAGACGGGACTCCCGCCGCGCCTGTCCTCTCTCACCATCAGCCATTGCAATCAAAAGTCGCCAACGGGTCCAGTCAGCCCGAAAACAGGCAAGAGCCGGAGTGCCGTTCTTACCTACCTCGAATACTATCCCTTACCCTTTCAAGCGATAGGAACTTGGAAGGCACCATTCATTGATCACCAAGAAGGAAAGGAAGGCGAGACAGCGACTCAGACACGATCGGGAAGGAGCCCGCAGATAAGAGTGGTTTGAGGTACCTACTTTTAGGGAAAGAGCAGGCTGCACGAGATCAATTATTGGAAAAAAAAAGGAAAGACAAAGCGAGAGACAAGATCAAGGGAAAGAAGACGGGGGAAAGAAAGGGGGATCGCGATGTCTCCCCAAAGCCAGTCTTTGCCGATGCGGCGCTCCAGCTCCGACTCGACCGTCGCGAATCGTCTCGGCGGCGCTGAGGCCGACATCACCATCATCGAGAAGCACAGCGGCAGCGAGACTCCAGACCAGAAACCCTTGTCGTCTTCGTCTTCCAACTATGGCCAGGATGGCTCGCCTTCCAATGACGATGATGCGCCTGCCAAGCAGGATCAGGAGGAGGATCAGCAGCAGCAGCAGCAGCAGCAGCAGCAGGATCAGCAGCAGGATCAGCAGCAGCAGCAGCCGCCGGCAGAACCCGAGGCATCGCGGACGAAGCTCGAGACGTTCCTCATCATGTTCGCCCTCTGTCTGACGCTGTTCCTGGCCGCGCTCGACATGACCATCATCACCACCGCCATCCCCACAATCTCCAACCACTTCCACTCCAGCGCCGGCTATGTCTGGATCGGAAGCGCCTACCAGCTCGGCAGTGCCGCCTTCGTCCCCGCCTGGGGCAAGCTGTCCGACATCTTCGGCCGCAAGCCCGCCCTCCTCGGCGCCGTCGTCATCTTCTGGATCGGCTCCCTCATCTGCGCCTTGAGCAGCAGCATGGGCATGCTCATCGCCGCCCGCGCCATCCAGGGCGTCGGCGGCGGCGGCGCCATGGCCCTCCCCAACATCTGCGTCTCCGACCTCTTCTCCATGCGCAAGCGCGGCCTGTACTTTGGCGTCCTCGGCGTCGTATGGGCCGTCGCGGGCGCCATCGGCCCCATCCTCGGCGGCGTCTTCGCCAGCAAGGTCTCCTGGCGCTGGTGCTTCTACATCAACCTCCCCACCAGCGGTCTCGCCATGGTCATCCTCATCTTCGTCCTGAAGCTGCACAACCCGCGCACCCCCATGCGGCAGGGGCTGGCCGCCATCGACTGGGCCGGAAACGTCCTCGTCATCGGCGGCACCCTCCTGCTCCTGCTCGGTCTCGAGTTTGGCGGCGTCACCTTTCCCTGGAAGTCGGCGACCGTCATCTGCCTCATCGTCTTCGGCGTCGTCACCCTCGCCCTCTTCGGCATCTGGGAGAACCTCGTCGCCCGCTATCCCGTCATGCCCGCCCGCCTCTTCAGCACCGTCACCAACGCCGCCGCGTACACTGCCTGCATCCTGCACGCCATGGTCTTCATGTCCGGCAGCTACTGGCTTCCCCTATACTATCAGGCCGTCCTGGGCGCCACCTCGCTCCTGTCTGGCGTCTACCTCCTCCCCTGGGTCCTGGGCCTCTCCTGCACGTCTGCCGTCATCGGCGTCATCATCAAGAAGACGGGTCTTTACAAGCCTCCTGTCGTCTTTGGCTTCGCCGTCATGACCCTGGGCGTCGGCCTCTTCATCAGCCTGGGCGCCAAGGCAAATTGGGCCAAGATGATCATCTTCCAGATCATCGCCGGAATCGGCGTCGGCCCCAACTTCCAGTCCCCCCTCCTCGCCATCCAGAACAACGTCGAGCCCCGGGATATCGGTTCCGCGACCTCCACCTACCAATTCATCCGCCAGATCGGCACCGCGGCCTCGGTCGTCATCGGCGGCGTCATCTTCGACAACGTCATGCAGAGCCAGCAGGGAAAGCTCGCCCAGGAGCTCGGGCCTGAGCTGGCGGACCACTTCTCGGGCACCAACGCGGCTTCCAGCGTCTTCCTGGTCCGGACCCTCAAGGGCCACGCCCTGCAGATCGTCCGCGAGGCCTACTGGAAATCCCTCCAGAGGATGTACATTGTCTTCACCTGCATCGGCTTCCTCGGCCTCCTCCTCGTCCTCCTGATCAAGCAGAAGAACCTGAGCAGCGACCACAAGGAGCATAAGACCGGTCTGCAGTCTCTCAAGGCGGAGAAGCGCAAGACCAAGGATGCCGAGAAGGCGGCTACCGAGGACAAGTCATGACGGAGGACGAGACCTCCATGATTCCTGGCAGTCAACGACGACGGCACGGTGGAGAAGAAAAAGAGAGAAAAAGACGGGTGTTGGAAGAAAGGAAAGAAGAAAAAAAACACCCACAAGAAGAGAAAAAGAGTCAAGATTGACGAAGGGACGACAAAGAGGCCCGGCAGGGAAGTCCTTGGCGTTACGAGAAACGAGCAGGCTTCTCACCTTGGACGCCGTCTAAGCTGTGTTTGCACTGCTCGCGGAGCATCCAGAGTGTCAACAGCTCGACGGCTCGCAGACGGCGAACGGTCCTATAATTGACATAAAGCGGATAAGGGGATGAGGGTATATGTCCTTGAAAAGATACTGTATATATGATAATGGTTTAATGTATAAACGGCGCAATCTGGGTCTGGGGAATTCCATGATTAGCTCTGGACGGGGAGGTCATTCAAGACGGAAAACGACGCGACGCCTTCACGGTGATGGAGCAAGGATTGATGCCTCAATAGAACTTGAAGAGCTCACTTCCTGTACAAGTACGGAGTAGTACCAGCCAACTCGCATCATGATCGTACTGTCTCCCGCATGGAGTTTGCTAGAAATGACACCTCGAATGTCCTTTTTGCCGCGTCGGTGATGCATCGTACAGTGTTAATACTGACAACATCCACACTGTATCCCCGTGGTTGCCGTGGAGACGCGAAGCCCCAGTGTTTACGGCGGCGGCCAAGCATCGCGTCAATTATCATTTCCCACTGGCTGGCAGCGCCCTTTGCATTGCTCATTACTCGTACGGAGTACGAGTACTCGTTATTGCAGCACGCTGTCCCGCCTGCCGAGGGGCCTCCACTACTACTACCTCTCCACTTACAGGTGCCTACCTGTATCAGACCGCAGCAAAGACCACCACCTCCGTCCGAGAATCTCTTCAGAGCATCAACGAGCCCCGACGGACTGCTTTGAAACAGCCGAGACCCCTCCCCGCCGCCCACACACCTTGCTCCGCGACACCCAGGCGGCCGTGCCGTGCATGCGAATACTCCGTGCTTCGTCATCTCCAAGCTTCATGACTACTATCGTCGACACAGCGACCCATCCCGATCAGCTTTCGACAGCTCCTTCGACAAGTCCCATGATACTCGGCTGCAACGACGACGATACCGACAAAGATCCAATCTGCTGGACCCGATACCCTGGCCAAGATTCACCACACAGCCAGCGCGGCCGACTGCAAGAGGGCAGGAGAAAGAAATCCGAAGGGAATGATCGGAGGGATCCAAGGGGCCAGGGAATTGAAGGGAAAAAAAACAAAGCATTCCAAAGCAGAAGATAAGAATACAGCATAACAGTCAACGATTAATAGACGAGACGCACCAAAGACACGGGAGACAGCGCGGGCATCGAGCATTACGCATTACATTAGTAATTTTTCAAACCGATCGAGGAGACGAAAATCGTGCTCTCTGCGACGACGAAACCCAGCCGAGAAAAAAGGAACGACACTCCAGCGCACCAGATCGGGCCCGAATCAACCGTCACGCTGGCTTCCCTCCGACAGACGCGCTCCGAGCGCGAGCAGAGCAGACCGGCAGCCGGCGTCCGGTCGCTCCCTAATGCCAGGCGGGCGGGCTCAAGGATCGGCGCGGGCGCGGGCGCCCGGGCCTCGACGGTGAGGCAGTCGGCGGCGGCGGCCGCGTCGTCGTCGTCGGCCTCGCTGGCCCCGAGCGCCGCGTCGCGGACGGACCGTGACCGGGACAGGAGCCGCGCCGCGTCGCCGGCGGAGTCGATGGCCGCGGGGACGAAGCGCAAAGAGCGCGAGTTCGATCCGGAGATTGTGGGGGAGGAGACCAACATCAACGTCGTGGTGCGGTGCCGCGGGCGCAACCAGCGCGAGGTCAGGGAGAACAGCGCGGTCGTGGTCAACGCGGACGGGGTCAAGGGCCAGCAGATCGAGCTGTCGATGGGCGCAAGCGCCCTGAGCAACAAGACGTACAACTTCGACCGCGTCTACTCGCCCGCGGCGGACCAGGCCATGGTCTTTGATGATACGGTCAAGCCGATGCTGGAGCAGGTGGGTTTGGGGGTTTAATGGCGAGGGAAGCATCCAAAGGACTGGCTGACGCGTCCTTTTCAGATGCTCGCGGGCTACAACTGCACCATCTTCGCATACGGCCAGACGGGAACGGGAAAGACGTACACGATGTCGGGAGATATGACCGACACCCTCGGCATGCTCTCGGACGAGGCCGGCATCATCCCCCGCGTCCTGCAGCAGCTGTTCCAGAAGCTCGGGGCCGACGGCAGCGACAACATGGTCAAGTGCTCGTTCATCGAGCTGTACAACGAAGAACTGAGGGACCTCCTCGCCGTCGACGAGACCGCCAAGCTCAAGATCTACGACGACGCGACCAAGAAGGGCCACGCGACGACCCTGGTCCAGGGCATGGAGGAGAAACACATCAAAAACGCGGCCGAGGGCATCAAGGTGCTACAGGATGGCAGCTTGAAGCGCCAGGTCGCGGCCACGAAATGCAACGACCTCAGCTCCCGGAGTCACACCATCTTCACCGTCACGGCGTACGTGAAGAAGACGAACGAGCAGGGCGCCGACGACCTCGTCAGCGCGGGGAAGCTCAACCTGGTGGACCTTGCGGGAAGCGAGAACATCCAGCGCTCCGGCGCCGAGAACAAGCGCGCCGCCGAGGCCGGCCTCATCAACAAGTCTCTGCTGACCCTCGGCCGGGTCATCAACGCCCTGGTCGACCGCGGCGCCCACATCCCCTACCGCGAGTCCAAGCTGACGAGGCTGCTGCAAGACTCGCTTGGCGGGCGGACCAAGACGTGCATCATCGCGACGATATCGCCGGCCAAGAGCAACCTGGAGGAGACGATATCGACGCTCGACTACGCTTTCCGCGCGAAGAACATCCGCAACAAGCCCCAGCTCAACGTGCTGACCAAGAAGATGCTCCTCCGAGACTTCTCCATAGAGATCGAGAAGCTCAAGAGCGAGCTCATCGCGACGCGGCAGCGCAACGGCGTCTACCTGTCCAACGAGATGTACGAGGAGATGGTCGCCCAGAGCGAGTCGAGGCGGATCGTGATGGAGGAGCAGGCCGCCAGGCTGGAGACCCTGGAGAACAACTTGCGCAACAAGGTCCAGGAGCTCTTTGCTCTCACCACCTCCTTCATGGGCTTGAAGAAGGAATACGAGAGCTTGAAGGCGCAGTTGGACGATACCAAGGGTGTTCTCGAACAGACGGAGATTGTCCTCAGCACGCTTCGCATCACGCTCGACGAGGAGATTCGGCGGAGGAAGGCGCATCAAAACACGGAGGAGAAGCTGGCCGAAGCCAACTCGGTGCTGGTCAGCGAGATCGAGAAGATCATCAAGGATGTCAACGGCCTGCACGCCAAGGACAAGCGCAAGTCCGACCTCCAGGCCCTCAACCGGACCGCGTGGTGCTCCCAGCAGGCCCAGGTCGCTGACGTGACCTCGGTGGTGGAGCGTCGCATCCGGGAGTTCGAGGCGGAGCAGCTCGAGCAGATCTCCGGCATATCGCAGCGGATGGAGGCGTTCGTCGGGGAGGAGCTGCAGAAGCTGACGAGCACGCAGACCTTCCTGGAGGAGCACCTGACGACTTTCGCGGAATCCAAGAAGCAGCTCCTGGAGCAGAAGCAGAGGTCCAAGGACGGCATGGACGAGGTGCTCGAGGAGATCAAGGAGGTTAGGGACAGCGTCAAGGACAGCGTCAGCCAGAGCCTGCAGGTCATCTCGCAGGCGGCGGAGAAGATCGCCGCCGACGTTGTGAGCGAGATGACGCACTTCCACAGCCAGCTGCACGCCTCGTACAACGCTCTCGGCAAGGACTTCAAGAGCATCTTCGAGGACCTCGTGCGCCACATCTCCAACCAGCGCAGCGAGTCCGACAGCCTCAGGCGGCAGCTGCAGGCCGCGACCAACGCCATCATCACGCAGAACGGCGGCATCTCGGCCCACTTCCAGGGCGTGCTGGAGCAGGAGCGCCGGGCGGCCGCCGAGGAGCGCCAGAAGCTGCTGTCGCAGATCTCTGGCCTCATCACGGCCCAGGCCGAGGCCCAGGAGTCCCGCCTCCTGGACAAGGCGGCGGAGATGCAGAAGAACATGACCGAGGCCAACACCTCCCTGGAGGACGCCATGGCCCAGTACGGCCAGGGCATCGACGGCTGGGAGGTGAAGGAGGAGGAGCTGCTGGACGAGGTGAAGAAGTCGCGCGACCAGCTCAAGACGCGCCTCAAGGACGACTGGACGGGCATCGAGGCCCGCAGCAACGCCATCCAGAACTCGGCCAAGATCGCCCACGGGGAGACGGTGCGCGTCGTCGAGGCCCAGATGGAGGACCTCGATGCCCACATGGACGCCATGGACGACTTCGTCGCGCGCGCCAGGTCCGAGAGCGCCGCGCACCACGCAGCCCAGACGCTGTCGGTCAAGACCCTGTCCAACACCATCGAGCAGTCCTTCGGCAGCATCTCGGCGCACTTCAAGACCTCCTTCGACAGGGTCAAGAATCTTGGCGACGCCATGGAGCTCGACGCGGGGGACCTGCGCGACAACGTGCGCCCGCTCGGGACGCAGCTCTGCCGGCCGCTGGCTGACCTGCGCCAGAGCGTCGGGAGTTCGTCGCTCCAGGAGTACCGGCCGACGGGCGAGACGCCCCAGAAGACGCAGTACCACTATCCCACCGATATCCCGCGCACCGAGCTGCACGACGACACCCTCGTCGAGGAGGAGCAGGACGGCGACGAGCCAGAGAACGGCAGCGACCTCGATCACGATCATGTGCATCTCGACCTTGAGGACACCGACAATCACAGCAGAAGCAACAACAACAACAACAACAACAACAACAACAGCAGCAGCAACAGCAACAACAATAGCAACAACATATTCAGCAACAGCACCATCGTCTTTGCCGACCCCAAGTCCAGCCCGTCAGACGGCGCGCGCTCCCCGTCCAAGTCCTCGCCCATACCCGCGGCCGACAAGAACCCCCTGGGAGCAAGCCTGCGCGAGGTAAACCCCAACGTCAGCGCCAGCGCCGCCCCGCCGCCCATCAGCTTCGATCCGCAGATCAGCATCACGAGCACGCCGGGGGAGAAGGCCGGGCGGCCGCTGAAGCGCGCGATGCGCGGCGCGCGGGGCGGCAAGAAGGGTCTCCTATCGGAGGGGCGGGAGAACGTGCCTCTCTCAGGGCTGGACAGCGCGTCGAGAAGAAAGAGTCCGAGGCTGAAATAAACCTGCATGTTGGCTTCTCGCCCTCTTCCAGTTGTTGCTTGACGTTCTGCTGCTTTTGAGCCGGATTCTTTCGTGTTGAGAAGGGTCGATGGATTGGCGTATGCTGTGAAAAGATATCCTGGGATATTGGGTGTAAACTAGTACATTCATACGGCTACTGCTACTGCTACTGCTACTGCTACTGCTACTGCTACTACTGGTGCTTTGCTTTTGCCTCGTTCAAGGTCATCAGGGGGGGAGGGGGGATCGAAGGATTGGAGCATGTGAGGCGAGCATGGACGGCGAGGATACTATGCGGATGGGGTCAATTGGAGTTTTTTTGGAGACTGGGTCTTGGTAAGGGGGCTGTTGTATGTGGTCTTTGCGGTTTGCAATTTTTTTTTTTGTTACCGAGGCAGGGTTAGCTGGAATTGATATGGTCTGAATTGTGGTCACTTGGGTATGAAGCGGCTGTAGAGACGGTGATTACTTGATGGTTCGTGACTCAAAGGTGAGTGCATGGAGGAAGTGTTTTTGCATCAAATTGCGAAATCTAATGTATTCATCAGATCAACATCAGAACCCCCCCCCCTTTTGAAGCCTCCCCAAGGGAGGGCAAAATGAGGATTTGGGGCAGATGGCTCAAGGTCGACGTCTTTAAAAGATCTTGGTGATGCTCTCCCTCGAGATGACGCTGTTCTGCTTCTCGTCCCGCTTCACCCTGAAGAAGCTGTCGCAGAAGTCGCTGCAGCGCATGTGCCGTAGGAACTCCTCGTCGTGGGTGATGACTATGAGCTGGAAGTTGCTCTGCTGCTGCCTGGCGCGGATGATCCTGTGGAGGGACTCGGCGAGGGATTTTATGTTGTCGCGGTCGAGGTTGGTGGTGGGCTCGTCGAGGGCGATGAGGCCGCAGTTGACGCCGAAGGACTCTGCGAGGGCGAGTCGGATGACGATGCTGGCGAGGACCTTCTGGCCTGCGGAGCAGCGGCCGCGCATGTCCATCTCGGTGTCCTGCTTGACCATGCAGAGGCGGTAGTTGTAGGTGCGCTTCCCTGATGCGGACTCGGTGTCGGAGCGGATGAGGATGGTGTCGATGTCGGTGCCCTGGTAGGTGGCCTGCCAGAGCTCGTTGGCGATGCGGTTGACCTCTGCCATCTTCATGGCGTGGAACTGCATGACGGCCTTGTCGACGGCGGCGCCGCACTGCGAGAGGTCCTCGATCGCGGCCTTGGTCGTCTCCACGCGGATGTGCGACTCGCGGTACCGCAGCTTGGCGTCCTTGTAGTCCAGCTGCCACTCCTCCAGGAGCCGCGCGAGCTCCTCGTCCTTGGTGCCCATGGCGCCCATGACGGACCCGCGCTCCGCGAGCAGGCGGTTCGCCTGGTTCTCCAGCGCGCGCGCCTCGGCCTGCAGGCGCTCGTAGTCCTCGTCCGCGTTGCGCTCCTCGAGCTCGGCGATGTCCCGCTTGAGGGTCTCGAGGGTGCGGAGGTGCTTGCGGTACGTGATGTTGTCGTTGATGTTCTTCTTCTTGCGGTCTCCGCTGTCGATGTCCTGGACCAGCTTGTTGGTCTGCACGGTGAAGTCGGCGAGCTCCCTCTCGGCGGCGGCGATGGACTGCTCGAGCGTGGCGATGGCTCGCTGGTTGGACGCGAGGTTGGAGGGACCTCCGCGGTCGACGTAGTCCTGTATCTCGCTGGCCATCATCTTGATCTCGTTCACCGAGTTCGCGATGGTATCCCGCTCGTCGGTGATGACCTGCTCTTTGGACCGCCCGCGCGAGAGCGTGTCGTCCCGCACGGATCTCGCCTCTCTGATGTTGGGTTCGATCTTCTCCAGCTCCTCGTCCGCTCGCTGGATGATGGATTTCTGGTTGGCTTGATCATCCTTCAACGTCTGGATCTGGGATTGCAGATCCTTTCTCCGGTCCAGCTGTCCGGCAGCGCGGCTGATCTTGTTTCGCAGCTCGCTCTTCTCCAGCTCGAACGATGTGATTTGGTCTTTCATCCGCTGCCTGTCGGTGGTGAGCTGGGAGATTTTGTTCTTGAGCGACCTCAGCTGCTCAGAGACACCGCCCTGGAGCTCTTGGATCTCTTCGGCGCTGCGCGTGGCAGCTCCGGACAGCTGCTGGGACATGATGCGATCGACCTGGGCCTCGGCGTCCTGGATGTCTTTGAGGGTCTGGACAATGCTCGTGACGGTCTTGGAGAGATCCTCGAGGTCTCGTTGCTTCTCCTCTTCAGCAGCAAGTTCGGCGTCTTGCTCCTCCAATTGTCTTTCCAGGTCGTCAAACTGTGTCTCCAAGGCATCGCACTCCTGCTGGAGCTCCGGCAGCTCGACGGACAGTCTTTCGTAGCTGTCGTAGATCGAGCGAACGCCATGCAGTGATTCCAAGATGTCGGTCCACGTCTTGAGATCGGCCTCGGCCTCGTTCTTCTTGGCAGGGTCGAGGTTTCTTTCAATCTTCTTCTTAAGTCGATCAATGGCCGTCTCCTCGGTGTCGTCGAAATGTCGCTCGCAGAGGACGCATTTTTTCTTCTTGTTGAACACGTCTCTGCACTGAATGAAGTAGTCGACGAGCGCGCCGAGAAGACTGACGTCGTTCCTGAGAGATTCGACGTTCTCCTCCACTTTGCTGACGGCCTTGTGGTAGTCCTTGACGGTGTAATCGCCTTCGCCGTCAATGGTTGGCAGCACAGTCGCCACCTTGTTTTTGCATCGTTGCATCTCTTGGGACTTGGCCTTGTGCGAGTCCCTGGCGTTTTTCAGTCGGTACTCGACCTTTTGCTGCTCTTGCCTCGTCTGCTCCCTGCGTCGTTGCGCTTCCAGGACGGATCTATTCCGATGAGTCTGCGCCGATTGAAATTGGGAGTCCAGAGTACGGGGCTGCCAGTCACCATCGAGGACAGCCGTCAGCTTTCCCTTCCAAGTCTTGGTCAAGGTCTCCAGCTTCAGTTGGCGATCAGAGACCTCCTTCTTCCTGTAGTCAAGCTGGGCCCGTTCCGATGCGAGTCGGGAACACTCCACCAGCTCCCGGCTGAGCTTGTCGTTCTCGCTCTCGAGCTGCCACTGTCTGCTGTTGGACTCGGAAAGCTTCTCGTCCCACTTGGCCAGGTCGAAGTCGTCTTGCGCACGCTTCAGTCTCGCTTCCAGATCGTGGAACTGTCCGTCCAGGATGGCTTTGGCGCCTTCGTCGACGTCGATGAGGCTCGCTTCGTTCTGGAGAATGCCCGTCCGCTTCTCAATGAGCCCCATGCGCTGCTTCGCGGAGACGCGGTCCTGTGTTCTGGCAGCTCTGCGACCCTCGAGCTCGGTGATTACCCCTGTCGCCTTGTCCAGCTCCGCGGCATTCTCCGTCTGCAGCCGCTCCAAGTCTCTCTTCTTGTCGTTGAGGAGTCTCTGGATCTTGTCGTTGAAGGCCTGAAGCTGCCGATCGGTGATTTCTTCGCTGAGTCCTCTAAATCCGTAGAGCTTGGCCGCCTCCCGCACCAACTCGGTGCGAGCCTTGATCTGACGCTCATACTTGTCCTTGTCGGATTGATGCTTGCCCTGCTCCGCCATGGTGGCCGCCTGTCGCTGACGGTGTTGCGCGAGCTGTTGCTGCAGCTCGCTGTACTGTTGCCTGATTTGCTCTGCCCGCTCGCGGTAGCGGCCCATGCTCTCCTCGTACTGGGCCAAGCTTCGCTCCAGGGCAGCATCGTCACCGGGGAGCTCGTCGAGGGTCATCCTCAGCTCCTTGGCGGCATCCTGCCGGTAGTCGAGCTGCTCCCGCTTGTTTGTGAGGTTTTGGAAGATTTGCAGGTAGCTGTTTGCCTGCTCGCGCTTGTCGCGAATCTTGTCTTGGGTGTCGTCCATCTCCGCGGTGAGGGACTCGCATTTCTTGCGCGCGCCCTCGATCTCGGCGTGCAAGGCGCTCATGCGCTTCTCGGCGCGCTCGCCTCGATCCTTGTTGACCTTGTTGTGCGTCTCGTCATTCTGAAGGGTCGAGAGCAGCTCCACCTGTTTCTTGCGCAATGATTTGAGGTTGTCGATGGCCTTTGTGTACTTGAGAGCCTCGAAGATTTCGTCAAACCGCTTCTTGAGGGCGGAGGGCTCGCTGAGGGGCCAGAGGGACTCGTCCTGGTGGCAGAAGATGACGGCGTCGAGGATGGCGGGCGAGACGCCAAGCCTCTCTGGGATCATCTCGTCGAGCTGTGCCTGCCGGGTCGAGGTCGTCGTCCGCTCTCCATTGTTCACGACGACCAGGGAGCAGTCGAGCGTCTTTTGCTGCCGGGTCTTTTGCTTCGCCGTGAGCTGTACGCTGCGTGTCGCTACGTGTTGCCTGCCGTTGATGGATCGAAACTGCAGCTTCACCTGCGCCATGACCTCTTTCTCGCCACATAGCTATGACTCAACCATGTTAGTCCGAGGCCGGAGCGTTATGCTGCTGGGCAGGGCAGGACTCGGCAAGAGCAATAGAACTTGGAGCTCACCTTTGGATCGTGGATGAAGGCGCCGCCCTTGCTGTTGGGCGGCAGCTCGCCGGTTGTGGCATACTTGAGACACTCGATGATTGTGGTCTTTCCGGAGCCGTTGTATCCGACGATGAGGGTCAGCGGGGTGTTGAACTGGATGGCTTCCCGTACGGCCGGGCTGAAGGACCGCACGCCGGATATGGAGAGTTTGTCGATCTTGGACATTGTCAACCGACTTGGACGCCCTCGTGATTTATTGGCAACTGGAGGAATATAGCACGTATTGATGTGTCCAGACACAGGCCGCCCACGCCAAGAGGGCAGAATCTGGCAAAGACGGAGTGACGCAGCGGGAGGGACGAGAGAGACGCGCCCAGAGCAGCCGTTGCGCGTTCGAGGTGGAGCCGGCGCGATGCGTCATCACGTGCGACCTGAAAAAGTATACGATCAAAGCCATGGATTCTTTGATTACATAAGTACTCCGTACAGCTGGATCAAATTTCGATGTGCTCACCTACCCTGGACTGATCGATAAGATACATACATATTTAGATCCGAGATTAGATTGCGATAAGGCTTAGCGAGAGAGGCGAACATGATGATGATGCCCGCACTGTGCGATCAGGTTAGTACATGTATGTAGGTAGTAGTCGATGCGTGGGTGGCGCGCTCTCCAACAGTCCATTCGACGGCGATGGAGGCGATTGAAGTCATGGATTGATCAATTGATTCATTAATCCATATGGGCGGGCGACTCGACCTAGCAGATCATGCGTTCATTGATGGATGGAACAAATTCAACAGAGCTTGGAGGTGGCAGCTCGAGACGACCTTCCGAAATGGAGGACTCAGGACTCGACTCAGCTGGCGCTGGCCTCAGCTGGCATTTGAATGGAATTGATCAATTGATGGTCACGGTTCTTCTGGCTCAGTCAGTACCTGGGAAGAACATCCTTCTACACAGTGAACCATGTAATGGCTGAAGTTCCCTGTTGGTCCCTGCCTGGCTCGAGGAACATCAAGTCTCCCCTCCCTGCACAGTGCAACCTCAGCTCAAAGGCGGGGGGACTTCGAATTCGGCCATTGAACTCGGTCCACAGTTCGATTCCATTCCCAAGAAGACGATGGAGGCATTGAAGTCTGGCACCTGTTGTTGGACAACTTCGTTGGACACGTATGTCGGCATGCTCCGTACATGGACACACGATGCATCATGCATCATGCATATCCGAACCAGTCCACTCGCCTGCGCTGTCCGGGGCCGTGAGGAGCTTTGAAACATTTGAGAAACACGAGGGACCCCTGGCGAACCACCTGCGCTCTAGTGCTGAGCGGGCGGCGATCCGTTGCTCAAGCATCGCGCGTGGTCACGCAGCTAAGCCCTCCCCCTCCTCCTCTTCCTCCTCGTCCTCGTCCTCGTCCTCCTCGTCCTCGTCCCCCTCCTCCTCGTCCCCCTCCTCCTCGCCCCCCTCCTCCTTGTGCAGGGCTCTCGTCGAGGCTCTCGCTGGCCCTTGACACGACACGGCACGACACGGCACGACACAACACCAAACGACAACTCACAGCGCTCCGGGGGCGAGGAGGCCATCCCGAGGGATTCGCGGCAGCCATTGTCGAGCAGCACGAGACCCATCGACGCATCCCACACGCGGCGGGATGTGCATGCCGGCCGCGGCTCTCGTTCCCCGTGCGTATGGGATGCTGGGCAAGCATTGAAGCCTCCATCAATGGATTGATCAATGGATGTTGCCCACATCTGCGGCCTCGCATTGATCTCGAGAGTTCCTTTCCCAAGGGGATTGCCGAGGATGGCTGCCAGTGGCCCGCAGGTCTCAGTCCTCCCAGGTAACCCTCAACTTGCAATCCACGGCATGCTGATGTAGCATCTATCAAATGCTCATCCATGCTCCAGTCCATGTTGATGTCCATTGCACGTTCTGTGGCTTTTGCCTGTCGAGTTGCTGACAGCTTCGTAGGGCCTAGATAGAAGCTCCCGGCCCTCCCCCGCGATCGGGCCTGTCCAGCGTTCAATCGACTGTTCCCCCCGTCACCTCCTCCTTTTCCTCCTCCTCCTCCTCCTCCTTCTCCACCCCCTCCTTGTCCCGCCATCGCGACACTGCGCTCATCCATCGCCAGTCTTGCAATTTAGACGACGAGAACCGCTCCGCTCTGACTTTTTACTACTACTACTCAACCCCGCTGGTCCCCTCCACCACGAACAGCTTCGCATGGGGGCCCCCCCCCCTCTCGACGAACCTTACCCACCCCCTGCCTCTTCTCCACCCACCAGCAGACGCCACTGATCGACGAGGGGCCCGCTAAAATTAGCAGCCTTGCCTCTCCTGGTGCAATAGATTGCATCCACACCGAGCCAGCTAGCGGGAGCCCTCTATAGTTTCCACCGTACGGAGAACGCCCTCGTGCATATGGGGAGCTCCGAGCCACCAGCAGCGACGCAACCATGGCCAAGGGCCAAGAAGGGCCCACCTCCATCTCCGTCTCCCTCTCCGCCTCTGCCCGTTCCTCTGCCTCGGCCGCCTCCTCCTCTGCCTCTGCCTCCGTCTCTGCCCCTACCTTTGCCCGAGCCCGAGCCCGAGCCTGAGCCTGAGCTACTAGTGCCTCTGCCTCTGCCTCTGCCTCTGCCTCTGCCTGAGCTATCTTTGCTCCAGGCCAACGTCTTCGGCTTCGACAACCTGGATTTCTTCTTCTTACAAGATACTGCTGGCCCCCCCATAGCGGTTGGCCCAGGCGATCCGACCGATGCATTCCAACATTTCAGCGCCCCCGGCACAACTGAGCATACAGGTAGTGGCCACCTCATGACTCTTCTCGGCTCCGCAATGCTCGGCCCTTTTGAGACGGACGTGGCAGCAGTCAACATGGAAAATATGGAGACCAGCGTTGGTGCGGCCGCTGCGGCCGCTGGCCCCGGCGCCCAGGACGGCAGCGACGCCGAGAGCAACAGTGGCGGCGATGTCACGGTGGAGTCGATAGCGAGGGCCGAGAACCAATTCAACACGGCGTCCAACAACGTGCCCGGCGCGGGGCCCATGCCCCCGGGCTCCTTTGGCCAGATGGGCGGCGGCGCGGGCACGAGCACGCTGACCGAGTTCACGAAGCGGAGGAATTGGCCCGCCAAGGTGGTGGAGGAGCTCAAGGACATACTCCAGATCCTGGACGCCAACGGCAGGATCAAGTACGTGTCGCCCAGCATCACGGGCCTCGCCGGCTACAGCCCGGACGAGGTCCGCGACGTGTTCCTCAAGGACCTCATCCACCCGGACGACCAGGGCGTGTTCGTCGCCGAGCTCAACGAGTCCATCGCGTCCGGGAACCCGCTGCGCATCTTCTACCGGCTCAAGAAGAAGGACGGGTCGTGGACCGTCTTCGAGGCCGTGGGCCACGCCCACATCGGCGCGGCCCGGTTCGCCCCCAACCCGAACAACCAGTCGCCCTTCTGCCAGGCCGTCTTCATGATGGCGCGGCTGTACCCGACCAAGAACGCATCGCTCCTGGACTCGTTCCTCGAGCACAAGATCGAGAACGAGCGGCTCAAGCGCCGCATCGCCGAGCTCAGGCGGGAGGAGGAGGCCGAGGCCGACGAGGCGTACAGGCACTGGGTGCAGAGCCAGGAGGGCCGGTCGGACGTGACCCCGTCCGAGGACACCGGGGGCGCGACGGCCTCGTTCCACCCGCTGCCCGGCGCGTCGGCCGAGAGGTCGATGATGCCCGCGGAGATGCGGCCGCTCAACACGGCGCTGACGCGGGAGAACCTCGAGGGCGCGGCGGCAGGCAACAAGCAGGACTCCCTGCGGGACAAGATGGAGCGCTACGAGGCGACGGCCCCGCGGTACGAGGCGACCTCGCACACGGACACCATCGAGATGCTCACGGGGCTGCGGTACGTCGAGGGCGAGCGCAGCCGGGGCATCACGACGGGCAACGCGAGCCCCATGCTCATCAAGGGCGACGCGGGGATCCGCATCCCGGCGGACCGGGATACCCGCCACGGAGACAAGAAGAAGAAGCTGAAGACGGCGGAGGAATATGTGTGCACCGATTGCGGTCAGTTCCCTGATTTCTTTCCCCCCCCCCCCTTCTCTTGGTTCAGGGCTCGCCGCTCACTCCTCGTCATCATCGTCACAGGCACGCTCGACTCGCCGGAATGGCGAAAGGGACCCAGCGGGCCCAAGACACTCTGTAACGCCTGCGGTCTCCGGTGGGCGAAGAAGGAGAAGAAGAGGAACGGCAACAACGCGACGCATCCGCGCCCGGCGATGCCCGACTCGGCGGCGTTGGGCTGAGGGGTGGAAACGCCGGATCGATGCACCTCGGCATGCAAGATGTCGATTCGCGTCACAACACATGGCCAAGGGCTCGCAGCAAGGTTGGGCATTTTCATTGGATTTGTGCTAATTTCACGGGAATTGCATACTGGTATTTACTGGGTGGGACAATGGGCAAAATGGATCTATCTATCACATCAATTAGTAGTAATATCCGGGACGGAGTTGGGTCTCTTTTCTTCTTTACGGAATGGTAGCATCTCCAGTACGAGTACGGAGTAGTAGTAGGTATGTCGAAGGATGGCATCGCATCGCATCCAAACACGAGGGAGGACGGGTCCATCATTTCATCATCTCTGCCTCATCTCCCTCGAGGCGTCCGCCTTGCCATCCAGATTGACCATACAGACCCAGTATGATGCGAACCCCCCCCCCCCCCCCCCTTCTCTCCCCCTCCACGGCCCAAATAGAAACCGCCGCAGCGTCCCATCTCCTCCGTACAAGTACGAGCACTGTTGAGGAGGTCAAGGGCGTATACCCCGGGCGTATAGGACTAATTTATTAGAAGGATTAGCCTGATATAAGTGCGTCTAAAGGAATACTAATAGGTACCTTAATTAGAGTGCTACTCTCTGCTTATATCTTATACTTAGAAGTATATAGCTTAATACCTCGCTGTCTATAAGCTAGATTAGCACTATAATTAATTAAGATATTACATCTACGCAAGCCTTACCTAAAATCTACACCTAGCACCTTTATGCCTTTTATTACCCTACAGCTTCCTCTAAGAGTTATAAGCCTATAAGGTCTATCCTTATAAGCTTATATCTTCTACTAAAGCTATCACTATACCTTATAACCCTTTTCTTTCCTAGGTCTATTATTAAAGCGATAGTAAGCGCATATCTAGCGTTTAAAGCTATTAGAAAGCCTACACCCTAACTCTAGCGCCCTCTACTACGCAAAGCTATCTCTAACTATAGACCTATTAACCTATATTATAGCAGCCTTAGGCCTACTATTACTCTCTATAAGGCTAGACTAGATACCCTGGATTAAGGCTATTAGGCTATATGCTAAGCCTTACGGTCTTTAGCCTTACTTTAACCTTATAACCACTTAAGATCTATTTAAAAAGCTTATTTAGCCTATTAAGCTATTAGTAGATAACTTTAGAGAGAAAAATAAAGGCCTTAAGGCTCTAATAAAGGAAAAATATACTAAGGATAGGGTCCTTAATAAAGATACCTACTAGAAGGACCTTAGCCTCTTTATAACTAAATACTAAGCCCTTAACGCTATATTTAAATCTAAAATAGAAGTCTAGTATATAAAGAGCTTAGATTATGCTAAAAAGAAGAAAATCTAAGACTATTAGCAAGCTTAGATTACAGATATTATAGCTATAATAATTAAATCTACCAGCCCTTACCTTATTAACTAAGACGCTATATAGATAACCCCTTAGGAGCTAATCGCGGCCCTTAAGGCTAAGCTCGCCCTAAGAGATAACTAAGACTAGGAAGTAACTACTAACTACTATTAGTAAATTACTAATAAGCGAGGTACCTATAACTAATATAACTAATCTCTTAAATATAAGGGTACCTATTATAAGTGCATTAAATACTAAGTTAAGACTATTAATAAGAGGATCGCGATTAATAATTTCCTTAAGAAAACCTTTTCCGCTTAGGAAACCTAGTTTAATAGGCTCGCCGCTAACCTTAATAAGAAAAGAGATAAGCCTAATAGACCCTAAAGCTCACTATCCTAGCTAATAAACGCTTTTTATTATATGCTAATCTATTAAGACTATAAAGCTTTTTCTTCCTTAAGGATAGCAAACGCAGCTTAGAAAAAGAAATAATAAAAGAGATATAAAGACTTAAGTGCAGCTAAAAACAGTAGAAATAAGTCTTTAGGACCCTAGCCCTTAAAATCTCCTTTAACAGCTTTAAAGCCAAGATCATTAACTAATAATAATAGCAGTAATAAGCATAGCTCTATTAACTTTAGCCTATGCCCTAGTTATTAGGTTAAATACCCTAAAGATAAGTCTAAGTAATAGAAGTCTTGCTAGGTATTTTAAGCTATCTTTAACCTTTAACCCTTTAATAACTTTAGCTATTCTAATAAAAAGAAAGATCTTATTAATAAGTAACTTAATAAGCACTAAGACAAGTAGATAGTAGCTAATATATAGGCTAATAAGGTCTAAGACTAGGGAGGTCTTGCTAAGCTTTAACGCCGCTGCCCTTATTAATTTTAAGGGGATAAAGAAATCTAAATTAGAGGTTAATTAGCCCCTATAAGTGCGCTTAGAAACGCTAACGCTAATGCAATTATAAGGGTTAACACTGCTAATTATTATAAGCCTAAAGATCCCCTAAAAAACACTATAATCTTTAACTCTAGCTCTAATATATATATATTTAATTATCTAGGCTTTTTTATTCCTTTCTCATTTAACTAGAAGTATAAGGATACTATTAGAGCAGGAGGCATTAATATTATGCCTTAAGGCAAGGGCTTGGCCCTTATCTATACCTATAAAGGTTATAAAATCTACCTTAATAACTACTACTATATCCCTTCTATATATACTAATATTATCTTTATACTCCTTTTCTAATAATATAGCTATTTTTAGAATATAGTTAGTAACTATATTATTAGCGCATCTATAAAGAAGCCTATGGCCTTACTATCCTTAGAGAATAATTAATTTATTATATCTTATCGCTAACTTTAATAACTAATCCTTAATACTATCTCTATTATAGCCATAGCCGCTAAATAAGCCTCTAAGGAGCTCTAGCACTATTACCTTAGCTACTATAGCTTAAAGGCCAGCAAGGCTATAGCATTTTTATCTCTAGGTATTACCGCTGTTAGACCTATAACCTATAAGTACAAGACCTGTGCTGTTAGTAAAATATAGCGTTAGATCTTATAAAAGGCCTTAGAAGTTATGCCTAAAGGCGCTGGAGAGGTCTTGTTAGTTAATCTCTACTATCTTAATACCCTAGCCTATAACTCTAACCGCTATTAGGCCCTATTTTCTTATATAGCTATAGGGATGTATTTCTTTTACTTCTTTAAAGCGAAGTCTAATATCTATAAAGCGCTCTTATAGGTACAAGATCTCCTTTAGAATTAATTTTAAGTCCGCATAAAGATCCTATAGTCTAATAAGGAGAAATCTCTATTAACTAAAGAGGTTAGAGAAAGCCTTAACCTTAATAGCATTAAGCTCTAAGTATTATCTCTATTATTAGTATAATAGAACGGTTATGCTAAACGCTCTGCTACTATAGTTAAAGATAAGGCCCAAGTTATAATAATAAAAGCTAAGCTTCTAGTTAACCTAAGCATTAAGGTCCTCTATATAATAATCTATCTACTAAACTAGATCCCTATATATAGGGATAACCTTCGCCTATAGCAGTCTCCCTACTAGAGATAGTAGTTATAGATAAGAAAGAATAACCCCTTATACACCTATCTCCCTAAAGACCTTAAGCCTAAGATCTCATACCTTAGGGTCTTCAGATATATAGCATACCTAATAAAAACTACCGCCGCAGAAGCCCTCAAGAAGTTAACGAGATACCTATCTTTTAAACCTAAAGCTTACATTAGCTATCTCCTTAGCTATAAATCTATCACCTAATATATTATCTAGGTCCTAGCTTTGCAATTAAAGACCCTAATTAAGACCCCTAACGTGATCTTTAATAAGTCTATAGTATACAACCCTAACAGGGAATAAGACGCAGGAACGGCTATAGCGGCCAAATACGCCTAAAAGGCCCTCACTGCCCTAAGCAGCTATAATAATAAAGATACTAACACATACGCCTTAGAGGCCTTTAGCCTTAATCTCTCTTCTAACATTAATAAAAACCTCTTTAACGTTAACCCTAAGACCTAACCGCCTATTAACACAGCACTAAAGACCCTTAAGCCTAAAGATAAACCTATACTTAAGGCCTTTAATAAGATTAAAGAAGGCTCTAAAGAACCAACCCCTATGCCCTTTAATATTAATAACTAGGATGACCTTAAGGACTTAAGGATAGCTATAAATATAGAGAATAACTCTAACTTAGACAAATCTACCGTAACAGAGCGCCCTAAAAGGCCTAGATTCGCAATCAGTATACCTAACTTACTAAATAAAAAAGACTATAAGCTAGAGCTATCTTTCGTTTAAGATTAAGAGGCGGGGGGTACCTTAGCTACTACTATAGTAAAGAAGGTTAATTTTAAACCTAATCTACCTACTTATAAGAGAAGCTATAATAACTTTAACAATAAAGAACAATACAATTTCTAGAAGCTACCCTATTAATAGCCAATTAAAAGACTTATAACTATTAGTATTAAGGACCTTATTAACGCGGTAGTCGCCATAGCTATTAACCATAAGCTCTACGTTAATAAGATGCCACAAGCCCCTAAGACCTATAGAGGGGCCCTAAGGAGCGACTTTAAAAAGGACTAGCTTAAGGCTATAACCTATAAGATAGACTGCTAGATTATAATAAAGGTCTTTAAGGAAGTGCCTCTTAATAAAATTATAAATAACCTTATTCTATTAAAGTAGGTATTTACCTATAAGGTTAATATAAAAGGTTTTATTAATAGATTTAGAGCGCGCCTTATAGCTAAAGGAGACTTCTAATAAGATCTTAAACTTGAGATATATATATCTACCCTCACTTTAAGCTCCTTCCATATCCTTTATACAATTTACTATAAGATAGACTATAAGACCTACTAGTATAATATTATTAACGCATTCTTTAATGCTAAGCTTAATAAAGAAGTGTATTATACTATACTACTAGGCTTCCCTAAAGCCAGCACCTATTATAAGGTACTAAAAGCCCTATACAGTCTCCAACAGTCCCTAAAGCTATAGCTAGACATTATCTTAGCCTTCTTTAAGAAGCTAGGCTTTTACTAGTTAAGAGAAGACCTATATATATTTATATATAGAGGCATTATAGCTTTCTTCTTTATTAATAATATTATAGTAATATACCTAAAGGTTAAGGCTCTATAGTTCGAAGCACTAGATAAGGCACTAAAGGCCTAATTTAAAGTTAAGGATCTTAGAGAGCTATACTGGTTTTTAGGAATTAAAGTTATTTAGAATTAGCAGATAAAGGGAATATAGCTTTCCTAATTATCCTATATATTAGCATTAGCTTAGAAATTTATAGTAGTTAACCCTAAGGCTATTAAGGAGGGGTTAACCCCTAGAGCTCTAAAGGCCCCTTTGCCTAAGAATAGGCTTATCCTAAACCTAGATTAAGCCTTATAAGCTAATATTAAGCTCTATTCGCAGCTTATTAGTACGCTGCTATACCTAGCCTATATAATAAGGATTAACTTATTATTTTTAGTTATAAAGCTTTCCTAATACCTTAAAAATCTATTAGCATAGCATATTAAGCTTACCCTTAACCTTATATAGTATACCCTATTAATAAAGGAACAATACCTTTATTATTCTAGTAATAAGAAGTATAACCAGCTCTATTTATATATAGACTTATCCTTCGCTAATAATAAGGCCTCCTGCTAATTATTATAAGGGTACGTTTTCTAGCTATTCAGAGGCCTAGTTATATAAAAGGCTAGCTAATAAGCAACTATAATAACCTTATTAAGTAAGGCCAAGCTATTAGCCTTATCCCATGCTATAGCTAAGAGGATAGCCCTTAGACAAATACTAAAGGAAATAAACGTTATAATTAAGCCTATAGCTATTATCTACTATAATAATCAGCAGACTATACACCTAGTTACTAACAAGCTTAAGAAAATCAATACTCAGCTTTATTATATTAATATTAAGAACTACTAGTTATAATAGATATATTAAGAGAAGCTTATAAAGGTTAACTAGACCCCTTCTAAATATAACGCTGCTAATAGGCTTATAAAGCCCCTTACATAGACAGCCCTTTAAAGCTTTATTAAGCAACTTAGTATACAAGACTGCCTAAATATAGTAAAAGGCTTAGTTAAGACTAGGGCAGATAGAGGTTTAGAGCCTATCTCCTAGGTAGATAAGGCTAGGGCTTATAAGGAAGAAATACTATAAGGACCTAAGGGGCTAAAAGGAAGGACTTATATGCCTCTCTTAGCTAGGGTATAACGGCCCTTATAACCAGGGCTACGGACAGTAACTTTAACCTACAGTGCCTATATAGGGGCTAGTCTAGAAGCCTAGACCTAATAACTATAGGAAGGACAGTAGAGATAGTATAAATCTCCTAACCTTAAGCCCTATAATAATAAAATAGCAGGGGAAGGGAAAGGAAGGGCTAATATAAATATATAAAATGCCCTCCTTTCCCCCTCCCTAAAAAATAAAGAGCTAAGGGTCCCATATAAATATATATAGCCCTTAGCGTACAAACAAAGTAATAATATATTCCTTTTTTATCACTAAGGCTATAGAATAGCCTTATTTTCTTAGCCCTTTCTCTCTCTTATAAGGGCTAGCTTTTATTAAGAAAAGGGATAGCTACTAATTTAAGCTAAAGGGGCGTGTTAAGGAGGTTAAGGGCGTATACCCTAGGCGTATAGGACTAATTTATTAAAAGGATTAGCCTAATATAAGTGCGTCCAAAGGAATACTAATAGGTACCTTAATTAGAGTGCTACTCCCTACTTATATCTTATACCTAAAAGTATATAGCTCAACACCTCGCCGTCCATAAGCTAGATTAGCACTATAATTAATCAAGACATCGCGTCCACGCAAGCCTCGCCTAAAATCTGCACCTAGCACCTTCATGCCTTTTGTCACCCTGCGGCTTCCTCCAAGAAGCACTCATACCAGTGCTATCTACATGTACGGAGTACGGAGTAGTAGGTGGCGCTATCCCCCGCCTCTTGCAGGGATCGCGGGCCAAAGGGACCCAACATGCGGAGCACCTCTTTACAGGGCAAGCTCGCAGACTCATTCTCCGTACTCGTACTCGTAGATCCTACTCGGACGAGGACCCGGACCAGATCCACGGAAGACCTAGCACATTACGGAGTAGGATTCTCGAGTGGGAGCAGGCCATGGGCAGCCGGCCACTGTACAGTAGGCTGGAGCCTCGGGGAATTGACGCATGTACTCGTACGAGAAGATGGATGGATGGATTGATAGATTGATAGATCTTTGCGCGCGTGGGTTCTCCAGATTACCACCCGCCGCCCCCCCTGGTGATCTGCGGAGCGGAGATCAGCATGGATCAAGATCTACGACCGACGGGGCGAATCGCTCGGGTCTAAAGCGGACTACTCGCACTTCATACTGCTACTCGTGATCGTACATACATCAATCAATGCCAGACGGGCAGGTTTGTGCATAGTGTCCGCACATGCATCCGCGTGTTGACAAACATCAATCAATGTCCGTCGAGGGCCGTTGTATCAATGTATCAATGTATCCATCCATCAATCAATTGATGCCATATGTACGAGCGTGCTGGCTGGCCGAAGACCGAGACAGGCTGCTCGCGGGCGAGGCATCACGAGGTGAGAGAGGGTTGATGATGGATCGATCGATTGATTGATTTCATTGATCCATCCATGTCCATTTGAGTGATACTTTCGTACTCAACTCTTGATGCATTGATTTTTGATCTATCGAGGACAGTTCGAGGCGGAAAATCCCACGACTGTACATACGGAGAAGGT
>NQYQ01000015.1:323924-334395 GCA_003055925.1 Escovopsis sp. Ae720 | reverse complement strand
AGGGGGGGGGGGGCGCTCATATATCTTGCACTCGGCACTAACCGAGGCCCAATTCTAGATATCTCGAAGACGACGATTGCGCCCAGGTGGTACAACGCCAAGCCATCCTCCGTGGCTACGAGCTGTATCTGATCGAGCAGTGGGCTTGCTCGCGCAAGTCGCCGACCCTCGTCATCGCGACATACACCGGCGACGAGAGGCATTCCATCATCGTCGGCGTGTTGGCCGTGCCCGCCAACGAAAAGGACTGGTCGACCCGGCTCCGGGTCTATCTCAAGGCAGCGGACCAGACCCACACGCGACCGAAAACGACAGAGCTCGGAGAGCTGATGATCACAAACCTCAGCTGCTTCCCTTCATCGCTCACGGCCATCCCCGTCCCGAACGGCGATCTGCTGCCGCACCGCCACATCTTCATCGTGAACGAGGACCTGAAGCGCCTGGGATGCTCGGGGAGATCAGGCCTCACGCTGACGGAACCGACAGAGGCCACGCAGGCCAAGTTTCAGCAGCTCTACAAGACCAGCAAGGACATCCCCTTCACACGATCGGTCACGGAGCTCGTCAAGCTTTGTCAGGTGGCGCTGTGCATGTTCCACGAGCTCGACCACGAATACATCGACGGGCTGCTATGCGACGCGACCGAGACAGCGATCCGCAACTGGTGGGCGGACATCGGAGGGGAGCACTACAACTACGAAGCCGCGGATGGCGTGCTGGGCCCGTCCACCGTCGCCGCGCTGCTGGGCTTGTTCATGGGCGCGAGGAATCGTCTCCACTGGCAGGGGGCGCCGGTCCCCAAGGACGTCTTCGACATCGAGGGCACGAAGCGCGGCATCGCCCATTTCCAGAAAGGCCAGAAGCTCGAAAAGACGCGCCGGCTCGACCAACAGACGTTCTTCAGGCTCGTCACCGTCACGACAAAGGCAGCGGCCAAGGAGGGATGGGGCGTGCAAAAGGCCGTCAAGTCGACCATGACCGAGATTGGAGGCAAGCGCGGAGAGATCATGCTGGACATGGTGGCGGGCAAGGACAAGGGCGGCCTCGCCGACATCGAGACCCTCGACATGGACAAGTTCGTCAGCCTCGTGTACGGGGAGAGGCCAAAGTGGCTCTGGTACGGCAAGCCCCGCAGGACGCCGCTCGACTCCCCCGGACACGACCTCAACGGCGAGACGCCGGTGAAAGGCGAACCCCCCTCCCAGGCCATGAAGCGCACGCAGTCTCCGCCCAGTGATGATGAGCAGCGGGAAGGCAAGCGCAAAGAAGAGCCGCTGTCTCCGGATGCAGCGACGGCGCCGTCGACGTCGTCGCGCATCGCTGCAGGTTCGAGCGACGGCCCCGGGGAGAAGGATCCGCTGCGGAAGACGGTCTTCAAAAGCGTCGCCGAGAAGATGAGCGACGCCCGGTCGGGCTTGGGCCGGATCAAGGATGCCGTGGGCGCAAGGGGTCGCGGCCACGCAGGCCGCCTATCGCTCTCGGCCGCCAGGGAGGAGGGCATCGAGGCGAGCAACGGGAGCGCACAAGCCGCGCCCGCATCGACCACCAGCGCTACCAGTCCCGTGATGGTCAATAGGGTGTTCACCTGGAAGACGAAGCCGGACGAGTACCTGGCCGCATTCCGACGCGGAGACCCGTACGTGCTGCCCGGAGAACCGAGCTCCTTCAGCAACCCCCCGTCTACCAACAACAACAATAGTCTTCAGATTGGCCGCGCAATGGGCGCGGAGGACCGGCAAGGACCCAGAGACGGTGCTGCCGAGCTCCGATCCGGGGGGACCAGCCCCATAGCGCGCCAGTTCGCGCACCGCCGGATGTCCTCCACCCCATCCGCCACCGGCGAGGCCCTCCCCGACCTCGACCTCGCCCAGCTCGACCACGGCCCCACAAGACCGAGCATGCGCCAGCTCGCCCTCGGCCGCCGACACAGCCTCGACCTCGCGGACCTGGCGCCCGCGCCCCGCCGCCCCAACGAGAACCGCTGGCCCCGCCGCCTCTCCTTCAGCGACGCCGAGCAGGCGATCCTCACATGGGACGAGATCATCAGCGTCGACCTCGACATGGACGTCGTCAGCGCAGACGCCGCGGGTGCCGCCGCCGCCGCCGACCCGGAGGCCCGCGCCATCGCCGCCAGCCGCCTCAGCCACCACATAGCCTCCATCGTGCGGGACGTCGAGCCCTGGGTCTCGGCCAAGCTCGACCTCGTCAAGCTCCTCGGCGAGCAGTACGCCCGCGACCGCGCGGACCTGCACAACCTGTACCACCACCTCGGCGAAGCGTGCCGGCACGTGCAGAGCAACTCGGACGAGATCCTCGCCGACGGGCGCGCCGCGCTGGCGGAGAGCATCAGGGAGATCGAGCTGCTCGTCGCGCGCCTCGAGTACGAGACCACTGCGCTCGCCCAGCGCGTGCACGACGTCGAGGACGGCGTGCTCATCTTCCAGGGGCAGGTGGAGGACGTGGAGCGCAGGGCCGAGGAGCTCAAGACGCAGCTGGAGACGGAGAGCTGGCTGCACTGGTTCGTCAGGACGCTGACGGGCGTCGGCACGGGGCCCAACGTCACGCGTTCTGTGCCGTGAAGGCCGTTTCCTTCTTCTTCTTCTTCTTCTTCTTCACCATCATCATCCCCATCATCATCATCATCATCACCATAATCGTCTTCTTGTTCTTCTTGTTCCTTTTTTCGATTTCTTTTGTTGGCTCCTTCCAAGTCGATTTCGACCAGGGAGACATAGCTAAGGAGTCGATGCTTACATCCACATTAGATGGGAATCGAGGCTTCTCAGGGGCGTTTGGTTATCATCATCTTTTCGTCTAGGATATCCTGTAATATTTATAATAGATTGAATCCCACGAGAGAGAAGTCTCAGTGGCGAGTCGAGTTTTTGTTGGTCTCTTCTTCTACTCTTGTCTCCTCCTTCTCTTTGACCGTCCGAGTCACCAGCCAATAGCGAGAAATGACAATCAACTTCTTCAACTCCCGCTGGTCCCCATCTTCCCCAGCATCCGGTGCCGTATCCATTGACATCAATACATTGATCCATCCATCCATACTCATACAAGTCTTTGCCAAGTGATACAGAGAGCCCTTGAGAAACCAATGCGCCGCTCTCATCTCTATGCTGTAGCCTGCGCCTCGTACCGAGCGCGCAATGAGATCCCCCCCCCACCTGATTTCTGCTTCTCCGCCACATAAGTTTCCGCGGTTTTTGTCCCTCCCCCTCTCTTCCCCTGATTTTCATATCTTCGCCATCCAGAAGCGCGACGGGCTTAGAACATGCCGCCGCCGCCCTGCTGGCCTCCCATGCCGAGCTGCTGGCCCTGCTGCTGCATAATCTCGCTGATCTTCATGCTCGTGTCCAGGAACTTGGCCGTGCAGCGGTCTAGGCACACGGACTCGCCCTTGTTGAGGTCGCCCTCGCGGTAGTCCGTTGGGACGCACTTCTTCTGGCATGTGTTTTGCAGTCTGCGCCGCAACAATCAATTAGCACTGCGGGGTCCTCGACTCTTTCACCCCCCCCTTTCTCTCTGTCTCTCTCTCTCTTTTTCTTTTTGTGACTGCGCCTGCTTGATTCATCGCCCGCACGTATGCGCGCCTGCGCATCCGCGCACGAATCACACACATGCGGAACAACTCCACCAAAAGGGATGGTAGGAAGGGGAGGCAAGTACCGGTTGTAGGTGTCGGCCATCATGCGCATCTCTCCCTCGACGGCAGCAATCTTCTGCTCCGTCGTGGGTTGGGGGCGACCGATTCCGAGGAAGGACATCTTGTTTCTTGAGGCGGGGCGGGGCTCTTCGTCTCGCGATCCGAGTTTCACGTCGACGGGTATGATTTGCTTGTTCGCGACGAGCTTTGTGGGGGCTGCGGAGGCGGGGGCCAATTTGGTGAATATAGGAGGGTAGATTGACGGCTTCTTTCGTAGAACTCGACGTCTTCCAATGGCTTCGCTCAGGATGTATGAATGGATGGATGGATGGATCGGTCGATGATGCTGATTGAAATTTACGTCGCTTAGGAGGGTCGAGATGGTTACGTAAGGCATCGAAACGATTCAATGTGCGGATCCTGCAGGTACGTCACCGGCACTGTCAGGCGCCACGTTTACCTGCATGATTACCGATAGATGCATGATGCGCCCACGGATCCCCGGTATGCAATGTACGGGGAAGCGGCTTTGCTCCACTGGCTTTGCTCCATGGGGTTCGCTCCGCGAGTTGGTTTCGTGAAGTGAGTGAAACCATTGATCACTCTCCCAAGACAACGATCTCAAGTGGCTGCCCAGCTCTCAAAGGTAGCCGGGATTTGCATCGTGAGGCAGTCGGGGATTCTCGCGGCGGCGCGATGAGGTCCAGGCTTCAATGTCAACACCTCGAGCCACAAGCTCAAGAATTCGGCGTGAGCACCGAGGACGTCAGCCTCTTGCCAGCCGTCGTAAGAGATGTGAGATGTGCTTGTTGGAGTGAGTCACCAATTTGTGAGTCACGAATTCGTGATCCGCCAGGCTTGCGGGCAGGACATCGCTTCCCGGAGACACTGGAGAGCTTCCTCCTGATCTCCAGAGCTCGGGTATCGCGCAGAGGCCCCCCCCTTTCGTATGACTTCCCCTTGCCGCATTCTCGGGTCATTGACGCCGTGTGATGATGGGTTGCCGTAGGCGCTGAAGGCTTCTGAGGCTGAAAGCATATACATATAGGTCTTGTCGAGGGACCAAGTCCACGTAGAGCATGCTCGGACACGTAGACGGAGCGCACAGCTGTGCATATGGTGTGTAAGAGAAATGTATCCAGATGCGTCTGTAAGTGGCAGTGCTGAAGAGCTTCAGGCCGACCGGCGCTCATGTCACTGTTGCATATGCAGCGCGGCCGTGAAGCTGCCAGCGACCTTCTCCGAAGCAGGAATGATTTGTGGCCACCAGTCGTCGGTGTTCGTCGTCGACGCGAACCGTGAGGATCGATCGCAATCTTGAGACCATTGCCACTTCTGCCGTGAAAGACGAAGGAACACCACAAGGTCATGAGTGGCCTGCCATCACCGCCTCATCGACCCAGAGCCCGCGTTACATAGTAAGAAAGCCAGCTAGGACCAGCCCTCACCCAGCATAGAGGCCAGGGAGAAGGAAGGAAGTAAGGAGGAGAAATGACGGTGAGTCGAGAGCATTGAAGCGATGGACGAGCATTGATCGATCAAAGCGAGGCACCAGCCATGTATGCAACTGTATGTGTGTCAAGTTGTCCGTGTCTGTTTGGCCTTGAAGGCCCTGTGGATCGACTGATTAGCTGGCGTGTCATTCTCGAGCGCAATATACATACATACCTACAGTGTGCCTCCCTCCCTGCCTATCTGGCCGGCTGCTTGTGTACTCGTACCAAAAAGGATGATGGCGGAGGCAGAGGGATGATGCTCGAAGATCGACTGTGGACTAGCTCATGATACGCACGGCAACGTGGACCGCACAGACACAGGGAAGACTCGGGGCGGCCGATGGCAGGCGTCGACCGGGGCGCTGTGCGGTGCATCGTGGTGCAGAGGGAATCTTCAAAGATGTTCTTGTCCGTGGTAGTCCGTTCTCGTACACGTACATACATAGGAATGAATAAAATGGACGAGTGTGCGAGTACGAGTACCGGTATGTATGGGCAGCAACGATGTGTTCCGTGTCCACACATGAGTTGGCGATGCCTGTGCTCCGTACTCCGTACGATACGTGTGCTTCTTAATATCGAGTCAGCAGCGCCCACTGGTGGGACAAATAGAGACCTTGACTCGACAGCAAATCCGGGCCAGGGCGGGTGCTGTATCTGCCAATCCGGGCAAGGCATGGGGCTTACAAGTACGACGGAGATTCGTCGACAGCTTGATTACTCCGGACGTGGACGTGGACGTGGACGTGGACGTGCGTTGTGTATCGTGCATCATGTATCATATATACCCGAGTAGTAGCTCAGTTGTTCTCGCAAGCGAAAGCGGCCGAGGGAGAAGATCCAAAGTCGACGGGTGTCCTGGCCATTGGACGATACGACCCGGTTCTGCAAGCCGAGACGGTGAGGAGAATCGGGCCAGGGCTTGATGGCTTGATGGCTTGACGGCTTGACGGCTTGACGGCTTTGACAGCTCTCACGAGGCCTCCTAGGGTTTCTAGGGATCCAAAGGTCGGCCGCGGGGATCAATTGACGTTGACGTCAGGAGGAGTGATGGAACCGAAGTTGAGGTCCATTGGCATTGAGGGCTGGTAGCACGAAGCATTGAAGAGTCGATCAATGCCATCGATGGAAGAAGATGTATCCATGGATTGATCGATCCAGGTAGGTAGGTAGCAATCCGTATCATTGGGGGAGAACTTGAATTTAGTAGTAATTGAGGCCATCGCAGGCTGAAGTTGAATTGAATTGATCAAATTGATCCATGGGTCAATCCATTACGTCTGATGTGCTCGGCTGGATTTTTATCGAGAAGTCGTAAAGCGTCGGATGGCAACTTCCCAAGTCAAAAGAGAACCTCGATGACACCTTCCGTGTGAACCGACTCGAGAGGCAGCGAATACTACCTAAGATACTCGTACCGGTACCTGGGAGAAGAGGGAGGAAGTAGCGAATGCAGACAATTGCCTCGGTGAAGGTGCTACAAATCGCAGACGGAAGGTCTCAACTTCCACGGCGCTTTTCCGCGTTGTATGAACCTTCAAGTTTGCATAACTTATCCTGTGATCCGTACTGTACGAGCAGCAGGTACTATAGTAAGTAGTACTTAGTACCTACCAGCACTCGTACTCGCTCGCAAAAGGTGGGCTGCTCTTAAAGACTCAAGTTCCAAGTAAATGATGTCCCTCCTTTGAGTGATTGAAGGGACTTGCAATTCGAGTCAAGATGATGGAAGAAAAGGAAAATTTTCGCCGGCTGATAGGAGCACTCGTATATCGGTACGGATACCTCGTAGGATCTGACAGATTGCTCATTTCCAGCCGTCAAGCTCTGGTGCGTGATTTTCTCATGTCGTGGTGAAAGCTCTTCCATTGCGACTCTCTGCATTCCTTCAAGGCTCAGTCAGGGTACCTTCATATCATGGGGACTCATTCCGCCCTCTGTCGGACTCGTACTTGAAGTAGTACGAGTAGAGGTACTATAGTAGTACATGGATGCCTCGACGGAGCATCCGGATGATAGGAGTCTCGAAAGACATCAATCAATTGAACATTTCCTTGCTGATAAACCTCGAGTTGAGTTCTGACAGGCGCAGAAGAGGAACTCACTCAGTGCCTTTAGCTTTTGCCTTTTGGATCTGCCGCTTAGCCGTCGAGCATTCTCCCGCCATCGCCGCTCACCAACAACTTGGAAGTTAGGTAGTACGAGTGAGTACCTACGGAGTACTCGTACTCGTACTTAGTACTCGTAGGGAGATGCTGCGACGTAACATTGATCAATCATCTCCGTGCAGTGGATTCAATCTCTCCCGTATGTACGGAGTACTCGTACGGAGTAGTAGTAGTAGATTGCGCCCTACGAGTACAAGTACAGGTTCCAAGCACTTTGGCACCGGGTGCTCTGTGCTAAAGAGGAAGGCCGAGGCCGTTGACGACTCACTCCGGATTTTTCACTGTACCTGTACTAGGCGCACTGCCAACGATGTGTAGAAATCAACGGATGGCCCTCGTACGAGTACGAGTACCGAGGCCGAGTTTTCCCCCACCACCACCCCTCCTTTCTCGACCTTGAACCAAGAGTCCATCAATCCATTCCATCATGTTTCTCCTCAGGAACTTGAAGGTCACCACCGTCTTACCTGGCGTTGATGCGTGCCTTCCTGCTCCATGTCCATTGCCCTCCAGCTAGGTACTACCGGTAACTGCCAACACCAGAACAGCCTCCTAGTACTAAGTACGAGTAGTACTGGAGTTAGATTCATCAATCCATTGACCCGTTCCTGCCATTAATGCTACGAGTACGGAGCACTATCAGCACGATTACGAGTAAGCGTGCCAAGGTCGGACTTGCCCCGACATCAATGGGTAGTAGGACTCGGTTATAGTACTCGTACAGTTAGCACTGCCTCTAGCGAGATAGATCATCGCTCCTGCTTTTTAGCGGGCAGGTCAGGGAAGGTATGGACTGATGGAGGTCTCAATGCCTGGTGGACAGCTCCTTCTGCCTGCGCCTGCCTTGTGCCTGCCGCCTGCTCACTACTACCTACTTACCTCCTCGAGTCGTACTACCACCAACCTACCTCAATGCCTAGTAGTACCTGCCGCTGCCGCTGCCGCTGCCGCTGCCGCTGATGCTGATGCTTATCCTGCGGCCACCAAATTCACACCATCTCCAAATTCTTCTCCTCCTCCTTCTCCCCCCTCCTCTCCTCTCCTCCACCACCACCACCTCATCCTCTTCTCCTCATTCACCTCTGCCTCGTCTTTTTCCCGGCTCCCTGTTTGCCTTGCCTCCTCTAGACTCCCTTGTCCTGGACGCCTTGCCCTCTGCATCTGCACCTGCGTCTGCGCCCGTGGTGTCGTCGCTCTCCGTGCCCAACTCTCCTTTTCTTTTCTTCCCTTTTCTTTTCTCTTTTCCCTCTCTTTTCCCTCCTCTCCCCCTCTTCTTCTTCTCTTTCCCTCTTTTCTTTTTTCCCCCTTCCTCTCTCTCTCTCTCTTTCTCTCACCATGCCCCCCGCTGAAGACATCAACAGCACCACCTCCCTCTCCATCCAAGATGCCTCGGGACGAGAGTCCTCCTCCTCCGCCTCCGCCGCCGCCCAACTCTCCAGTGCACAGCTAACTTTGCGCAACGCTCTTCGCCAATTCGCCGACTTCCCCATCCCCGGCATTGACTTCTGTGACATCTTGCCTCTCTTCGCCAACCCGGCAATTCACAAAACTCTCATCTCCGCCCTCGAGCTCCAGATTGCTCAGTCCTTCGCCAACACCAAACCCGATGTCATCGTCGGCCTCGACGCCCGCGGCTTCCTCTTCGGCCCCAGCCTGGCCTTGCAACTCGGAATAGCCTTTGCTCCCGTCAGGAAGAAGGGCAAGCTTCCCGGTCCCTGCGTCACGGCCGAGTACGTCAAGGAATACGGCGCCGACTTCTTCCAGATGCAGGAGGATGCCGTCAAGCCCGGCCAGAAGGTCCTCATTGTCGACGACATCATTGCGACGGGTATGCATGCCCCACCATCTACCTCCCTCCGCAGCGCCCGTTGTCACAGCGGTCGCGGTGCATCGTACGATACGAGTACTAACAGTCATTGTCTTCAGGTGGATCCGCGGCAGCAGCGGCAGACCTCGTTCAGCAGCTCAAGGGCGATGTGATTGGTTTCCAGTTCATCCTCACAATTCCTGGCCTAGATGGCCACAAGAAACTTGGCGATGCCCCCGTCGCCGTCCTCATCGACTTCTGAGCCTTCTCTTTTTCTTCAAAAAAGACCTTTCGTCTATTCTTCGACTGTTGCGGACCGATCCAGCTTGGCACCATTGACCGACTAGAAATCTCAAGAGCGCAGTCTTAGGGGGCTTTCCCCCCTTGTTTACCAAATCGAGTTGCGGAGCGCGGGGTACGACCTGATGCCGCTCCAGCAGATTTTCTTCCGGGGAGACCCGTTTCGTTGGCTATCGCGAACAACCACTTCTCTTGTTTTCATCTGAAAAAAATCTATAAAGGAATGGCGTTGAGGGCTTTTGCTTGGATATAAAAAGTGCTGTTTTTCTTCCCCAGTGGGTGTGATTTTTGATATGAAAACAGAAAAACTCAATAGACTTTGGGATGTACATGTCATCTTCTCTTTTCTCTACTTTGTCTGCGGAAAGACTGGAGAGAGCGAAGCGACGTTAGTATATAGAAGACACCCGTGCCTGACGCACTCGGGCACTTTGTGAGAGTTCTTGACGCGGAAGATGGAAGGGAATTCGGCGCGAAAGAGACCAGTCAAGTTTCAAAGGAGCAGGCAATGTCAGGGAGAAGAAGCAAAGAGAGCTCTGCTTGCAACTAGGGCGATTTACCTACTACCTTCGTACCGAAAGAAAAAAAACAAGATGGTGGAATTTCCTGCTAGATCTGTCTGTCAAGGATCAAATGTGAATGTGCCTAATGCATCTATCATCCCCCCCCCCTCCCCTTTCAATATAGCCAAAAAGGATGTTGCACCTGATGTAATTTTGGAGCTGCTTCACCCGATGTGTCAAAGGATCTTTGATTGACTTGCTAGTCTTTGACCTGTCTCATAAAAATCATGCGGCATCCAATGCTTGCTGGCTTGTTCTTTGCTTCTGCTATGTACCGGTGTGTGAATCCCAGATATGTTCGTTCATCCCCCAAAGTTGTGTACGTGACCTGCTGCTCTCCGGCGATTTTTATACAAAAAAAAAGAAGAAGTGGAAAAAAAAGAAAAAAAACAAAAAGGGGGGGGGGGGGGGGGGTTTGTTGGGGGGGGGGGGGGGGGGGGGGAGGGCTGGGGGGAAAAAGGGGGAAAGAAGGCCAAGAAACAGGAAAC
>NQYQ01000015.1:253065-265021 GCA_003055925.1 Escovopsis sp. Ae720 | reverse complement strand
GGGGGGTGGGTGGGATCCGCTGGTCGGCGATGTCGCAAAGCTGACACCTGCTTGCAAGTTGTTTGCGACGGGTCGTTGGATGGACGGATCAATGGTGCCCGCGAGTCACACCGTCTGTGGTGTACGGAGAGGAGAGTATGGAGAGTATCTCGGAGGTGGAAGAGCTGAGTGAGGGTCGGTCGATAGCCTGGAGCTGGAGGATCCCCGGGGGGCGAGGGGGCGAGGGGGTTGAATGGCGAGGTAGGAAAAGGCGCAACGGCGCCGGAAGGCGAGGCTGGAGCCAGCGGCGGCGGCGGCGGCGGCGGCGGCTCAGCGACGAGCGATGGAGGGCCCGAGGAGGTGAGAGGGTCGTGTCGTCGTCCTAGTAGTATTCCGTGCTCGACATGGGAGGGACAGAGTGATCGATCGATTGATTGATTGATTGATTGATTGATCGATCAGTACTTGAGAATATCAAAAAGTAGCCGTACGGAGCACAGAGTAGCCGACTTGATCAATCAATCGATTCGATGTATGTTCGAGATGTGCCGTGGGCGAGAGACCCGGTGTGACTGGCGGCGGCGCGGCAATTGCTCTTGGACGGACCCTTTTCCTTTTGTGTGTGGTTTTTTTTTTTTCTTCTGTTCCACGTTCCCTTTTCGTTCTTTGTTTCACGCTCTTCTCGTCTCCCCCCTCTTTCACTGCGATCTCTCCTCGGCTTCCCACTCCCGTCTCTTGTCCAGGAATCGATATCTTCGTGGAGGCGCCCGGTCGGGGTTCAGGTAGGGAGTATCTATGTAGGATTAACGGATATGTATGTATTGATGTATGTAGCAGCTTCCAATCCGGCAATGGGCTGGCGCGCGCGGGGAGAGCTGGAAGGAGCGTCGGTTCGTCTGACTTTGGGACTGGCTTGAACGAGGGGATTGACGGATGGATCTCGAAATGTCTGGGTTGATGGGAGATGGGGCTCCTTGTCGGCTGCGGCGTGGGCAAGCGGAGAGAAAGGTCGTAGCAGGAGATTGGATCGAATTGATCAATGAGGTCGGCGGGATCGTCTGGTCGAGAAAAATCGAAGGGCTCAATGGAAGGGTCGAGGTGTCGATGGACGGACGGGCGACTGACTGGAGGGATCGTGGTGGTGGATGAATTGAAGGTTGGTGGATGGACCAGTGGTCAATCAATCAGTAGTAGTAGTAGTATTAGGTAGTAGTAGATGGATGGATGGATGGATCAATTGATCAAATTGATACATGAAGGTAGGTATAGTAGGTAGGTGATGATCAATGATGGATCAAATGGATGGATGGATCAATGGATGGATGGATGGATCAAATCAGTGGATCAGATGGATCGAGGAGTCAAATGAATCAACGAATCGACGAATCGACGGGCAAAAGGCAGAGGCAAGTTGAGGCCAGAGGCAGAGGCAGCCAATCGGGCCACAATCCATCTCATTGTCAACATATTGATTGATACATCCAATATGTACATTGATATCAATATCAATGGCTCCGTCGGCCTGGCTCGAGCCTTGGACCTACCCTGCACTAGGTAGTAGATGTAGTAGTTCTCCGTATGTGTGTGTACGAGTAAAGTTCAATACGAGCACGTACTGTCAGTGGACTCTCGCACGGAGTACCAGCACCTCCAGTAGAGGTACCTGTAGTACCGGTACCTTTACCTGTGCATAACTCCGTCCTCCGTCCTCCGCAGCAATTGCAGTTCAATCGATCCATCCATCATCTTGATCACTGTTCCGACATGGTGAAATTGCACGCGGCGCATGGCTCCCCGCGAGCACCGCAATCTTCAGCAGCGGACCCTGGAGCCTGGACCCATCCAGCACCAATCGATCTGTCCAATCCATTGATTGATCATCGATCCAATTGATCCATCGTCAGCACTGCACTGAGCACTGAGCACCGCCGGCCTCTCGGGGCCGTGCCACCCCGATGAAGCGCGCTCTGCATGTCAAGTTAGTAGTATGGACTCAGTACGGAGTACTCCGTAGTAGTAGTACGGATACGGAGTAGTAAGTACTCCGTACGGGATACGGATATCTCGCAACCCGAGTAGTATGAATACGGAGTACTACCTCTACGAGAGGTTGTATTCTTTGTACCTAGTACTATTCCTCGTACAGGTCGTATGTTGTATGCGGAGTACGGAGTAGACAGCCTCACGATAGAGTTTGACAGAGTTTGATGGGCGCAGATCCGCGAGACACTGGGTGAGACTGGAGCCATGATGGGCATCTGGGACTTGATCAATTGTTTGCCGATTCATCAACCGATTCATCTTACTACTACTAGATGGATGGATTTCAATAGTACAAGGTAGTAGGTGGATCAATGTGATTCGTACGTCGGAATGCGGAGAATGAAGCCCATCGTGACTGCCTCCGCGACTCGAAAGCGTCAACCACGACCGCGACTTCCCTTCAATGGAAGGATCAACCTCAATCGCATGGAATCACTCGAGACCCAGACGGCGGCAAGAGCTGCTCGTCCTCCTCCGTACTACTCCGTACCTACCTTAGTATTACTAATTCACAACTTATAGATCCATCAATTTCACTCAATTAATTGATTTGATCAATTCAGTTCAGATCCAATTGCCATTATGTAATTCCGCATCCCCAATCATCAACGCATCAATGAATCCAACAGACCATACCACCTCCATCTGCATCTCAACAACATCAGATTCCCATACGGGATCATTACCTATACAGAGTACGGAGTAGAGGCAGCTTCAATCTAACACCCATCGATGGATCTTGAGATGTGGCCATACATATAGGTATTGTCTCCAATCCCGATCAAATCATTCAACCCATCTCCAGTCCACCTTACCTGTACCCCAGCCCACGCCATCCCCATCCCAACCTGCATACATCAATACATACATACCTCATTCATACATTGATTGATTGATCGATCTCATCCCGCCTGCCGCCATCCGCCGCCTCCCCACGCGCCCCTGACATCCTCGTGCGCTCAAGCCGCATACTCCGTACTCCGTACTCGTACTTTTACGCTCACCACATCAATCCATGCAGACAGACCCGTCGATGCTTTTTCCTTCGCAGACTACTACGGAATACAGAGCACAGAGCACAGAGGTCAGAGTAGTATTCCGTATACTCCGTACGGAGTACGAGTACTAAGGTACTAACTACTACCTGTACTACTAATCTCCATGTGTATGGAGTATGTACCATCTCCTTACCCCCCCCCCACGATCTCGAGCTATCGAGTTCACCACCAAAGCGCCTCGCGCCGCTCTCCACGTGCACACTGGTCCCTTTCTCTGGTTCCCCATGTCCAGCCCCAACTCGACGACTACTCGTACGGAGCACACTGCCTACTACTACTAGTACGGAGTACGAGCATGCAACTCGAAATGCGGGCACTTCGCCGCCTGCACAACCGCACCGCCCGTCCGAGTCATGGCCCGCATGCGCTTGTGCATACGAGTACCTTTCCTCCGTACGGAGGACATACATACATACATCTCCGCGCACTCACACGACCAAGCAACGGCAGCGGCTCATACATGCAGGTAGAGAGCTCGTATTGATGGCCTCCCAAAGGCACTCCCGGCCAGCAGGCTTCGAGTCACCAAAAGCATCCATGGATCAATCCATTCCATCAATGCATTGATGCTTCGTCGGGCACCTGTGAGACACCCTCATCTCGGAGGTTCTCTCTCTCCCGGCACTCCCACTGGCACTGGCTTCGGCGAGCACCTCATTGATGCTTTGTATTCTCGAAATCAATGCTCGTCATGCAGAAACAGAAATACCGGGCCAATGCGGCTCAAGGCTCGAAATCCTGGGTCACTCCGGAGTACTACTGCTACATGTTGCCCCCCCCTTAGTATCCGTAGCTGCTCGTCCCGTAATCTCCCTCCCGGAGAGGCCGCCGCCCGGACTCCTCGTCGCTGTCATCCACAAACTCCCTCTGGCTCTCATAGCTCGTGTAGAACCCGCGGCCCCCAAACAGACCCCCCGAGCTCCTCTCCTCCCCGTCCCCGCGCCGCGACGACGACATGTGCCCGTACTCCGAGTAGCTCTCCGTGTGCCGCGTCTCGTAGCTCGTGTACGTCGACCGCGTCTCCCGCCGCTCCTCGCCCTCGAAGCTCGACGTCTGCCGCTCGCCGCCCCACGAGTGCTCCCCGGAGTACCCGTACGCCAGGTCCCGGTCCGTGCTGTTGAACGAGCTTGGCTCCCGGCCCTCCTCCTCGCCCCCGCCGAACAGCGTCCGCGAGACTGTGTTGAGGAGCCCGCCGAACATGCCGCTCTCCTCGGCCGCGCCGCCGCTCTCCTCCTCCGACCGCCGCCCGAACGGCATGCCCAGGCCCATGCCTCCGAACCCACCGCCGTTGTCGTCCTGCTCAAACACCCCCGCCAGCGCGCCCGTCGCCCCGCTGAAGATGGCCGTCGCCGCGTGGCCCGCCAGCTGGTCCCCGAGCGTCTCCGGCGGCGCGAACTGCTTCTGCATCTTGAGCTTGCCAGAGCACCCGTGCCCATGGCCCGTGTCTTGGACACCCTCCCGGTGGTTCTCGCCGTTGAGCACCCCTTCCCGCGACAGCTTGCGCCGGTAGTCCTCCCGCTGCTCCTCGCCCATGTCGTGCCACCACTCCTTCACCGACCTGTAAATCCGCTGCCGCGCCTCGCTGATGCCGTCCTCCCCGAGGTACCGCTGCGCCGGGTGGTGCAGCACGCCGTAGATGATGCGCGTCAGCACACGGTCCACGTCGACCGAGTCGTTGTCGATGGCGTCCATGAGCTGCGGCACCACCCATTGGAGCATCTTGGCCGCGGTCCGGCCGGCGATCTCGTTGAGAATCTACACAAGGCTCTTAGTCAGTGTCACTCGAATAACACAGATCAATACATTGACTGAAACAAAAAAAAAAGAAAAAAAAGAAAAGGGGGGGAGATTAGAGTGGGGGACATGACTCACGTTGGAGAAGTGGTCCTTGGACAGCATGGAGTGCGTGGGATCCGAGCTGTCGTCGTCGTTGAAGACAATGTGCTGCTCCGACTCGCTGCTGTGGATAATCTCCTCGGACCCCGTCTTGAGCTCGTTCTTGATCTGGTCGATGAGGGGCACGATGAAGGGCGCAATGATGGAGAAGACGAAGATGGACAGCTGCTCCTCGAGCTGCTCGATGATCTTGGGGAGGATGGGGATCTTCTCGACCGCGTTGCTGATGTCCTTGATGATGCGGTCGTGGAAGCGGATGACGGGCATGATCTGCTCGTAGATCTTGCCGACGTAGATGGTGAACTCCTCGGGGTCCCGGGGCGAGACGGCGACATTCTCCATCTGGGCCGCCGTCGCGTTGCTCTGGATCTCGTCCACCTCTGCGCTCTCGTTCCCCCCGAAGATGCCGCTGGGGATCCTCGACAGGAGGTCCCTAAGCAGGCTCGTGTCCGCGCTTTGGCTCTCGATCAGGGTGCCCTCGAGCTCGTCGATCTCGTTTTGCGTCAACTTATCGGAGACTACAGCGCGGTCAGAAAAAGGCCGATCCCCCAAAAAATTGATTCAATCCCGGGCAGGGGCAACGAGGGCGTATTACCTTCGCCGGTGACGGAGTGGAGGAAATCTACACCGCCAAAGGTGCCGGTGACAATCGGGTAGACGGAACGGCAGCGGGATCCGTCGGTGTCGACCTCGAGGGGGATCTTGGTGTTGAGGCCGACGTGGGGGAAGACGTCTCGTTCGCGCATCTCGATCAGGGCGAGCTCGGTGTAGTTGCTGTGGGCGAAGAAGTCTGCCGAGGGAAGGTCAGGGCGCCGCTCGCTTCAAAGGGCACCAAATTACTTACCTTCCAAGCAGTGGAGACCGGTCCCGAGCAGGCGCAGAGACTCGTACATGTCTGGCTTATAACCACTTTCCTTGTATCGACGGCCCAGCTTGATGCACTTGTGGAAGAGCTTCCTGACGTGCTCGGCCGAGGTCACGATGCCGATGTTCTCGTTGGCGATGTAGTTCTTCATGCCGGTCTCCGGGTCGATGGCCAGCTCGATCTCGTCGACAGGGCCCCTAAGGCGGGGGTCGAGATCGCGCGGGTCCAGGCCCTCGCCGTAGCCCTTGGGGTTGTCGATGTGGTCCTCGGGGCGGTAGCAGCCGACACGCTTGGCGGTGACCTCGAACTCGCCGGAGCCCTTGCCGAAGGTCAGGAAGCCGAGGACGCAGAGGAGCAGGCGGATGCCCTCGCCGGAGACGGCCTTGAGGGTCGCGACGTCGATGGCCTGGGAGTAGTCGCGCAGCCAGTTGCCGAAGTAGACACGGGAGACGTATAGCTTGTTGAAGTTCTTGCCGCCCTTGATGGCGTGGGCCGTAGCCAGAGAGAGGAGGGCGTCTTCAATGTCGCCATGTCGCCCTGGGGAGAGAAGAGAGAGTCGAGGTCAGCGATATGACTCCAATACTGGGGGAATTCATGACTGGGGAGAAGGAAGTTGCACGTCATGGGGATGACCTACAGTTCTGACCCTCGACCTTGGAGATGGATGCGATATTGCCCGCTCCAAAGGCCGCTGCGGGTCGAACAAGAGTGAAGAGGACAATCAGGCCGACGAGGAGGCCAACCGCCCTAGTCTCGAACATGGTATCGGACTTCCAGCCCCGGGCTGGTGAACGGCAGAAGAAGGTTTGCGACTCTTGAACGCAGCTGGGAGGGCTTTCCGAGTCTGTATTCCCACGATGCCGCTTTGAGTTGAGAGATCTTCCGATGCGGGAGGGAAGGGTGATCAAACTCGAGGTAGGAATAAGCAGGAAAGGGCAAAAAAAAAAAAACAAGGACAAAGGATCGTCAGAGACGGACCCCCGCGGAATAAAAGAAATCTGATCGACAAGTCAACAATCAACCGGGCGCCTGGGCTGGCGAGAAAAGCCAAGGCGGGGGAGGGGCCGTCTACTGTAGCGCATCATGAGGGGCATCTCGGAGCCCTCACAAGCCATTGAATCCTCGGCCGATGGTATCAGATTCGCGCCAGCTTCGAAACACGATGTCTTGGCAGCGCCTCTCAGGGCGTCCAACGAGAAGCGCACAATCGCCGGCCAGCTGCGCGCAGGCTGTGTTGCACCAGGCCCAGCCGCGCGGAGGAGGGGATCCAGGCGCGAGGGATGCGCTGTGAGTGGCCCGGCGGGGGCGGCCTTGGCGAGCGCAGCGGGGATTCGCATGGGGTCATTGATCCCATCGAGCGCCGCTCGGGCGGGTGAGCGATTCTTAGCCATGTTCGTGACGAGGCCTGGACCAGCAGAAGATGAGCGTGACTTGTGGGAGGGGGAGGGGAAGAGACAGAGGGAAGAAGCTGGGAGAGAGAGGGTGGGGATGATGAAGAAGGTCGAGTCGGGTTTGTCGCCTCGAGGCACGTGTGCAATCGGGAGAGAAAGTCGAGGCCATTCTCGACTCCAGCAGGCAGGAACAGGTACTTTCGCCGACAGCGGTTCATGTATGCAGCTGCGAGGTACTCATGCCAACAGGTTGTGAGGTTTCTCGGGACCCAATCGAATCGATTGATCAATCCATTGATCAATCCATCAAATCCTCATCTCGTCAGCGTCCAACGTCCAACATATACCTGTAGATGGATGGATGGATGGATCAATCCATTGAATGGATTGCATCTGGATGCTTGATCCCGAGTCCGTATCTTGAGCTGCGAAGCCTCCAATGATGGCCCAGCGCTGGAGGCCTGCGCTATTTTTTTTTGGGTGGATGGCGGGCTACGAGTACTACCTCTACTAATGATGGATGGCCTCGAGGGGGATGGATGGATGGATGGCTTCGTGGGCTGCGAGGCGTCCGACGTGACCTCAATGACATGAGGAGACGGGGCGCTGATCTGACATGATGGCGGGCTACCTACTTCTCCGTGCTACTATTCGGACTTGTTGGCCAAAGGTCGAAGATGGCCGCGGCGGGATAAAGCAGCCGCTGCTTGACGCGTCGAGGCAGCCTTGCGCAGGGCAGGTGGACAGAATCGTCTCGAGGTTCAGGCCCTACTCGTACTCGTACCTGTATACATATTCACTTCGGATGCCGACTGGCACAAAAATACTCGTATCAGTGCTGACTGCCTAGGGCGTGCAGCAGCTACTCGGGATCCAGAAGAGACGGACCCCGAAGAGCTCGGCATGGGATCGTTGGGTGTTTTATGGCCGAGGCCTACTGGTAGGCTAGTGGAACGACGGTCGGTGATGGGAGCGGATCGCACCGTCGCGTGGTGGCCGACGCGGGGGCACACCTGGGAAGCGACTGGACGCTACCGGCGCCGGTATGGGATGGATCGGCGCGATCCAACGAGTCCGAGGCAGGAATCCAAACGATGAGGCCATTCAGGACGTCCGATCTCAGGGGCCAACTCTATTGATATCGAAGTTCAATGTCGACGATGATCATGCAGGGTAGGTCACCCTTTATACATATCCAGTGCAGTGAATAGAGAGTCATTAATGAGTCTATCAACTCTACCAACTTGGAGAAGATGGAGGCCATCAATTTGATCCATCCATCAATCCATTAATCAAGATCAAGATCAATCCATTCCAGCGTCTGGTCCGTTCATGAGCTTCAGCCGCCTACTACTAGGTACCGGTACATGTAGTAGGCAAGAGCGCGTCGTGGTGTTCGTAACAATTGCTGGTGCCTGCTTTCCTCTACTACCGGTATAGTACTCGTACTCGTACTCCGTAGCAGCAGCAGACACTGCAGGAACAACATTCATCCAGCGACCGCGAAATGGGGGCCAGCATCTTAGGCCGTCTGCGGAGGACTTGCACTTCCGGGCGGGGTCAATTGGGGGGTGTTGGAAAAAGCAAACAGGGCCCTTTGGACGCGCCGCAGTGTGAGAGTGAGACCTGGACCGCATGGGAATTCTCACGCGGATCTCGCCATATGGATGGACGGATGGATTGTGATGGGATCCATGGATCGATCAATTGATCAATGGATGGATGGATGGATCGAATGGATTCCTCCAGTCCGCGTGAGGGGGGCAGCGCATCATCGTGCTGAAAAGTACCATTGCGCGGGCAGTTTCTGGACCCCCGAGTCCGTGCAGCCGTGCACATACATAGCACGCGTGCACCGAACACACTGAGACCTACCCTATACCCGTACCATTAAATCAGTTGATTGAATGGATTCTTTCTCCAAGTTGGAGCGACCTGCAGTGTTGGGCGCCCTCAGTTGCCAGACTTGCCACTCCGTACTCGTAGAGCTCTGAAATGGCGACTCGCTGTTTTGTTTTGATGCAACTCCGTACAGAAGGACTCGGGAGTACCCCTACACGTACGGAGTACGGAGTATGCAGGTCGTGCTGTTTCTGAGCGTTCTTTGCTGACGATGGCTTCGAGATGGGATTGATCCCTCCGAGACATGCGGAGTAGGTAGAGGTCCGGTCGATCGATCTCGTGTCGAGCCCTGAGCGGACACTGTGCTCGCACCGGCACCTGCACCCCCCAGCTTCAATTCCAGGAAGTTGCAGATCAGGCGTCGGTTAAAGCGGCGGGCTCCTATTACTAGTAGTAGTACCTGTAGTAGTACTACTACCGGTAGTACTTACGGCGGGCCGTCCTCCCATGGAATTGAGAGTGGATGGATGGACGAAACGAGCACATCGGAGCCTCAGGTCATCGTGGACCTTGAGCAACTCCTGGATGAGATCGAGTCGATCGCACCAAGATCAATCAACCTTCCAAGTGCACCCCAACATGGACGAGTACGAGTACGAGTACTCAGAGCAAGCCTTGCCCGAGATGGGTGAGGGATCATGCCACCTCGGGGCAAAGTGGGGGAGCAGGACGAAAGGCAGCACTGCCAGGCAAGAGATCAGACCGCCCGTCCGCGTCATGCCAGCGACGGCTCTTTGTGGGCGCCTTTCCTTTTGTCTGACATCTAGACTTTTTTTTTTTGACTTTTTTTTTTTTTTTTTCGTGCTTGACAAGATGACAGTCGAGGAGAAGCTGTACTCGTGCGAGGTAAAAGTGACGAGGAAGCGAAGAGACGTGATTCCCAAAGACGCTGGTGCCAGTTTCCCAAGTCCTCGATCGACGGAGAGATTGCATTTCTGAAAGCCTGAGGTCTATCATCTGGGACATCAAGAAATCGTGAGGCAGTCAAATTCTCAGAGACTGCCCCGATGAATCGAACCGATTCAATGAATCGATTGATATCATCATACGGAGTACGACTCGGTGCTCGTACTCGTAGCGGTAGTAGAGAGCTGGACATTCTCGACCATGGGGGTCGCCTACATGTACCTAAACGGCATCATCTGATGGATCAATTCAATGGAAGCCCTAGAATGAAGCCCTAAAGCTCAGGTGGCAGATTCTCGGCAAGGCAGGCAGCGGGCACCCGGTGGTTCCTTCCATCCTGTCCCGCCGCTGTGGTGAGGCGGCGATGGAAAGTGACAGCTGAGGATCATTTACGGAGCATTGATTGATCAATGGATTGGATTGATGGATTTGACTCCAGTCTACGAGTACCATCACGCTGGGCACTGATGATCCAAGGATCCAATTGATCCATCATTGATCGTCCCATCAACTGACTCTGATACGAGTATGAGCTCCAGAGGGATCGATCCCGGGTCGTTGGTGCTCGACAGCGGGCCGCTCCCCGGCTAGAGAATGGGTTCTACCTAGTTTCATCCAAGGTTGTCTTCAGCGGCATGGCTTCTGAGGTTCTTGGCTCAAGCTGGACAGATCAGTTCCATCGAATCCCACCCGACCTCAATCCCTCACAGCACCGCTGCTGAATATACAGGTAGGGCTTCGCGGGAAGGGACCCCCCCGAGGGAACCCCCCCCCTTTTCCCAAATCGGCCCTGCGAAAATTTTACGTGTTTTTTCCTTCGCACTTGGCACTTGTGAGTTGAGCTCTAGTCAAGTTCGCCTCAGCCGGGCGGGCTAGAGGTAGGAGCTCCTGCCTGTGCCGTACGAGTACGAGTCCGGGCCATCACGCAGCTCGCACACAGCACGTTGATTGCAGTGATCAATGGAATCGATCAATTCTTGATCCATCCGCATCATGTTGATGGCACAGCGGCCGTAATTGTACTCGTACAGTACTCCGTAAAGACCTCTCAATCCGACAGCACAGCTCGAGATCCCGATCGATCAATTGATGGATGCCAGGTCGTATTGATGTCTGAGTCCTGAGTCCGACTCGTGCTCGTGCTCGTACATGAAGGTACCTACATCTCGTACCGCTACGAGTACGATTGAGACTTGAAGTCACCCTCAGCCTTCAGGGCTCCAGTGGCAGGGGCACACCCGACTCGTACATAGGTACATCAATTACTACAGGTACTCGTACATACTACGATGTACTAACTCGTACATATCATACCGGGTAGCCCGGCGGCCCATTGCCAGTGATCATTGAAACTCAGTGAGGTGATGAACAGTATGTGATGGGAGTACATACTCCGTAGTAGTACTCCGTACTCCGTACTCTGTAGTACTCGTGTGTTGACTGCACGCCTGCCACCCGCTGAGCTGATTGCGCGCAGGCCCGAGGCCCCCCCAACGCAGGTACATATTTGGCGCCTTCGCCCACCCGCAGTGCCTCCCCAGCCTCTCCTCTATCGCCCCATCCAATCCATTGATTTGGTCATTGATCCAATTCTGGACGAGCTCTGGACCCCCATCAAGTGATCCATCCATCCACCCATCAATCCACTCCAGTTCTCGCCTCCCTCCATCCCCCCCCCTCTTTTATTTTTTTTTTTCTTCCAGCACTTCGCCTCTCCCCTCCCCCCTCTTCCCCCCCCCTCGCAAACCAGCATCCCCCAAACCCACGGCGCCTGATTCACCACCATCCATCGCCCGCTTCAGTGGCCTCCTCTTCTGTTTCTCTTCCATCGAGCACCAGCATCGTTTACCGAGCTCTGCTCAATTCCCTCTGACCCGACTACCACCTTTCTCCTCCATCTATTCTATTTTTTTTTT
>NQYQ01000015.1:235420-245439 GCA_003055925.1 Escovopsis sp. Ae720 | reverse complement strand
GATATCAGAAGAGGACAGTGCTCGTTACATACCCATACTGTACTTGGGTCACCTCCTCTTCTCCTCTTCTCCTCTTCTCCTCTTCTCCTCTCCTCCCCTTCAAGCCGGACATGGATCAATCCAGCCATGCAAGAGCTCAATCCTTCAAATGGCAAAATTGGCCGTCAAGACATACCTGTACTCGTACTCGTTTGCAGATGAGGAAATATTAGGCAACCGAAAGTCAAGGAACCGCCGCGCGATCGCGTGCACCCCTTGGACCGGGAGTGCCCGGCCGCACCGCCTCGTCCCATTCGCCCACCGTCTCTCTGCATCTTCATCCCTTGCGCCCAGGCCGACAAGAGTCGAGACCACGAGGCCCGGATGCTGCCGACACACGCGCGAGCGCATGGCGGACTGGACTCGCGACCCCCCACGAGAGCCATGATCGAGGAGCCACACAACACTTGGCCGTCTGGCCCGGGGCATCTCGTCCGCGTGCGACTGGGTCCTCTACTCGTACCGGTAGTGCTGCGTACGAGTATCGTACATGTAGACCGCGGCCCCGGATCCAGGGCCTTGAATGCCTCTCGCTCTGACAAGCACAGCAACGATCGGCATCCACACACACTTCTCGTCGGGGGGGGGGCTGCTTGGAATGCAGACACTTCCCACAAGCCAAAGCCAGAGGATGCTCGCCGTTGCCTTCGTGGAGTACAGCATGACTCGCAATGGATTCCAGAACTACAGATACTGCCGAAGAAGGATGAGGAACCACAGGAATAATATAATATAAAAAAAATTCAAATGCCAAAGACCCGCTCTCCTCTACTCGTACTCGTACATACATACATACAACCTTGGCACCACCTGGCATCCTGTGTCTCAAATCCCGTGCCTCGTGACCCCCATACCCCTTTACTCCCCAAGATCGTGTTGTGTCGTGTCAGTTCGTCCTGTCCAACACTACTTGCTCCGCAATCGGCAGCGTGCAGAAATCTCCGAGTACCAACATAGCCACACCAACACGACGACGACGACGACGACGACTAATTCGGTGCTTGTGCGAGGGGCAGGTCGAGATGCATGGATGATTGTCCCCCCCCCCCCCTTCCCTCTTCCCCTCGGGCCATAGGGAGCAGCCCTGGCCCATCCCTCCTTGCATTCCAAGCCGCTTCTCCTCCTCATCTCACTCTTGACTACCCTTCGACCTCGTCATCCCACTGCTCCTTCTCCCGTTTGAGGAACTCCGCCATCTCTTCGGCCTTGAAGATGGAGCTGTCCGGGTTCTCCACCCTCGGGACCTTGTTCAGGTTCTCGTCGTCAAACACGGACCCGATCGTGTCGATCCACCGCCGCCGCCGCTCCATCAGCGTCTTGGTCAGGTCGCCGATGCCCGGCCGTGCCATCCCCGCAGCCGCGTTCACCACGTGGCTCCCGCCCCCGGCGCCCCCGGGCCGCTTGGACTTCTTGCTCTTGCCCATCGTCCGCGTCCGCTTCAGGTACGCCGCGTTGACCTGGTTGTCGAGGTCCTCCAGGATCGTCTGGTACTCCTGGTGCGCCATGCGCTCCCGCACCAGGTCCATCAGCCGCGCCTTGCGCGCCCCGTTGATGAGCATCTGCTCCCGCAGCCGGCCCTGCAGGAGCCGCAGCCGCGCCGCCACCTCGTCGTCGAAGTGGGCGTCGTACTCGCTCTCGAACCCTTCCTCCGGCAGGAAGCCGATGTGCCGCAGCTCCTGTTTGAGGCGCTCGTCCACCTGCGAGTAGTCCAGCTTCGGGTGCGACGCCTTCTTCCACGCCTCCGACGATGACTCCGCCATGTACGCCGCGGGGGGCATCGAGTACTTGAAGTCGAGGCTGCTGCCGCTCGGCTCGTCGTAGACGTCGCCGTTCATGCTGACGTCCCCGTTCACCGCCGTCCCGTTGGCGACGGGCTTCTCGTCCGGAGGCGGCATCCGGTTTTCGGGCCGCAGCGCCTGCAGCACCCGCGACGCCATCGGCCCGATGGACAGCGCGTCCGTCTCGCCCGTCGCGTCGTTCATGCTCTCGATGCTGCCGCGCGGCTGGTTCGGCGGCAGGTCCTCGTGACCCTGCTGCGGCGTGTCCAGCGCCATCGCGCCGTCCTCCTCGGCCCATATCTCCTTGTAGTGCCTTTTGCCGCGCTTCGGAATCACGAATGGCGTCAGGCGATCGCCCCTCTCTCTAAGAAACGCCAGGTCCTCCTCCGAGAAGGGGCGGAAGTAGGGGTCCACGTAGGTCGAAAACGTCGAAAAGTTGATCTGACTCGTAGGCTTGGCGTTGCTGAAGTCGCGGTCGGGAGGGTCGCCGGCGATGAGGTCGGCGAGGTCGCTCTTGGGGTACATCGCCACCGAGTATATCCTCTTTCTGTCCTCTTCCGTCATGGTCTCGTCGACGGGTAGGATCTGGTATACCGTAGGATCGGGAAACGTGGAGGGGTCTTCGCCAAAGGTCTGCGACTGCGGCAGCTCGCGCCGCGGCGGCGCGCCCTCGTCCTCGGAGCTCACTTCGCCCTGGTCTTCCTCCTTTTTCTTCTCCTTTTCGTCCACCTCCATCGCGGACGGCGACGCCGCGGCGATGGGCGAGAGAGACGAGCTCGCGTCATCGTTGTCGCGAGGGTGCTTGCGCTTCGATTCCCTCAGCGGGGACGACAGTTCTGTTCGGGAAATGCAGATGTCAGCAATTGGCGAATCGTTGCGTCTCTGTCGAAAAAAAAAGAAAGAAAGAAAAGGTCGAATTCTCCGTACCTTGAGTACTGCCATCGTTTGGCACCAGAGAGTCTCCCTTCTTCCTCCTCGACTTTGGTTTTTTCCCTTCTTGCTCCCCATCGATGCGCATCTTGTCGTAGTCGTCCGGGCGCTTCTTGCGCTCGTCCGCCAAGTACCTCATGCCGCGATCGTAGAAGGTGGACCGCTTCTCCATAATGCCGATGAGGCTCTTGAGCTTCTCCAGCATGGCGTCGATGCTCCTGGAGTCGGGCACGGGGGCGACGGATGCGCTCTGATCGACCAGATCATCATAAGTCAGGTTCGCGAACAGAATCACTCTCGTATTCAGGTAGTCGGGGTCGTAGAACTCTTGGGGCGGGAGGGCCGAGGTGGGAAGCGGCACTGGCGTCGAGTTGCGGCTTTGTTTCTGCATCGCGGCAGAGTTCTTCTTGCCGGTGCCTTTCTGGCCCGATGCTGGCGGCATGGCTGCGCTTTGTCGATGTCGATGTCGATGTCGATGTCGATGTCGCTGTCAATCGGCCGAGACTCTCTATGATGGGATGCTTCTCGATGATGCGCAGACTGCCGAGATAGAAGATGTCGAGCTCAGCGGTGGAATCAATGTTTGGATGTTGTCGGAAGGTCAAAACGTCATACCAGAGCCACTTGATTGGCGACGTCTCGTCATGGAGACTCGGAGGCTGCGAAAACAATCGATAAGGGGAGCAATCGGTCGGAACATCGTTTACCCGGTCTTTACCGAATTCGGTTAGCTCAAGGTCTGGAGATGAAACTGTGACGGCAAGTCCGCAAACATCAACCCCAAGCCATGGCGGATCCCATTGATTTCATGCAACGCATTGAATTTGCTGCTGTGGGAGCTGGTCTTGAAGTTACATTGTCTCTTTTGTGGAATGGATGTTGTTGGCTCATCCCAAGAGTGCTCACTTGTCGGTCTCCGCTGTCTATGCTTCTGTAATGTTACGGCCTCAGTGTTTCCTCGCATAATCCGGGTCAGCTCTGCCCAGCTCCCTGCGACCCCCTTCTCGCCTTTGGAGTCTGAATCGCTTCATGCTGTAGACTTCAATGGGTGATAATAAGGCCTTGTTATGCATTCATTATGTCGAACTCCCATCCGATATGAGATTTTGTCTGTTCACCTGCGCAAAATGCCATCCTTGAGCTCAAGAACCCCCTGCAACACAGGATGATCCCGAATTCGTCGTAGTCAAACTCCATGCTGCTCATTGTGTCCGAGATCAGATGAGATCGAGGCTCTTACGCGAAAATAATGACGACAGGATCAAGCTCATCACAGAGAATCTCGAACTTTGGAAGGATTGAATTGTTGGGATGACAGGGTCGGATCGTGATGGTGATCGGCCATCTACCTAGAGACTGGCTCCAAGCAACCCAGTACAAGCAGAAGAGGTTCAATTTACCCGACTTTCACATGCCGGCATTGCACATCATATACTCCGTACGGAGTATCGATTGCCAGTATGAGTCCTTACTCGTACATACCGGTACGAGGCGTCTGAGCGCAGGGGCTTTCTCAACAAGCCTCGAGAAGTGAGATGTCCCCCACAGCAGCTGAAGACCGGGCCCCGTTCTCGGATGAGCTCATCGCGGGGGGCTGCTTCAGCCGTGCACCGATCCCCATGCGCGAGATTCCAGCACCGATGGATATGGAAAGGTGTTTGCTGAAGATTCTCGAATTCCCACCCACTGAGTCTATCATGACAGATCACAAAAATGGAGGTCCCCAGCTTCAATCATTGAACATATGTATGTAATCACGTGCATTTCCCATTTCCCTCCAGGGTAGCTCGGTGATGTTGCGATTGAATGCATGTTTAATATTGATGTATGTACGGAGTACATACCGCACTATGTGATTGAAGGTTGAAATCAATCGGAGGAAGCAGCGACTCGTGACGATGTTGCCCCGCCTCCCACGGAAGGAGGCACAGGCACCTCCTTCCACGATCACAGGGGAACCTGTCAGGGGAGCTCCAGGGCGGCCAATCAGATCGAGCCTGCCCAGCACATGCGGCAGTTACAGGCAAGAGCGTCCCACGAGGCGAGCCGCGGCGCCGGTACGGAGTACAGATACCCCCCTCTGCCGCACATTCTCCATGCAATCGCACGTACCTGGGAACCTCCTGGCAGTAGCGCCTCCCCCCTCCGTGGGTCTGGCATGGAATCAATGACTCCAATTAAATTCTCCAACAGGATCAGTGATGCGTCTCTCTGCCCGCTTCAACTCCAACTCCCAATATCTCACCACCACCAACCCCAAACGTGTCATCACGCTCACCAGCCTTCTCGCCCGTCTCGCCTTTCGAGCTAAGATGCCACCCTGACTCAATGCCAATCGTGGGCTCCCCGTGAGCTTATGGCACGTCTCTTCCTCCTGAGAGTTGCCGCCACGGAATTGCGGCATCCCTGCAACCCCAGCCGCTAGACGCTTCGGGCGACCCCTCCATGAGGCAGCGGATGATCCGAGGCGTACTCGTACTCCTCACATCTGCCCGGCTTTCGAGGAGACCGTTCAACATTTCGGCCGCATAAAAGGGCCCCAACAAAAGGCCATCCTCGGAGCTCGTGGACACAACCATAGGCTCATGGTGCTTCGACCGGCATGTGATTCGCTCATTGGTGTCGTGGCCTCCAGCGTCGCGGACCCTGCCAGCTTCGGGACTGGCATCCCTTCAGGAGACTACTGGTACCTTCATACGGATCTCTTTACGGAGTACTCCATACTCCATTCTCCGTACTGCTGGGTGGGTTCTCCCGCGGGCGTGTCTTCCCGTGCTCCCTCCAGGGGACATCTCAATGGATGTGATGGAGGCCGCAAGCTCATATGAGAGAATGGGTGGCTCACATCTGGGCATCGGACGCCTTGAGAAGATGGTTTTCCAACCAAGCCGTGGCCTTGAATTGCTCTCGGACAGCTTTCTGAGTCGTGCCAGTACTCGTACTCGTACATATGAACTGTATCGAAGTTTGAGAGCCACCATGCAGAAGCAGTGCTGAATGCGGCAAAAAGCTGGGGAGCAGAGCTCGATGACTGATTGGGTACGTGCTGCTTGCCTGGTGTCCGTACGGAGTATGTATGGGGAGCTTCCAAGGATGTTGTCTCCAGGTGGCAACGCTACTGCTAGTCGAGGCGCGAGACGTTTCCTTTCTTCTTCCGGATCCCATTGCCCTATTCGTTCCAGCAGGCATCTTCACTCCCGAGATACCAGGCTGATATATAAACAGGTTCAACCATTTCCCCCGTCTCTCCGTGTTCTTGTGCCCTTGGAGTTCTTCCCCTCTCGTGACTCCGCCTCTGCCCCTCCACATCAACTTGGAGCTCCTGATCTTTAGGAGAATCATCATCGCCATCTCTCATTACGAGTACCCCCTCTCTCCCAAATCGACGTTTTCTCGACAATGAGAGAGTACCATGGCTTTTCCTGTATATCTCTCACCCTCCTTCAGTCCCCATCTCCGCCCATTCCTTCGTCAATTCTAATATATGGTCTCCCAGGGTGGTAACATTACGCCTTACGGCTATGAGAACAAATCGTTATACGTTGGCGTTGCAGCCAGTCTCATTGGAGGCATCTGCATCCACAGCCTGATGGCGAAAAGGGGCGACGGACAGGGCGAAGACGCACCGGGCCTCATCAACTCCTTCTGCCTCTTCTTTTACTCGTGCTTCATCAAGCCGTTCCAGGGAAATTCCAAGGCTTCCCAGCAGGATGCCCTCGAAAGCTTCTACAAGACGCAGGCCAGGGCCTACGATGCCACACGCGGCGTCCTCCTCCGCGGTCGCGAAGACATGCTCGCCCTCGTGGCAGCGCAGCTCGAGTCCAAGGCCCAGGCCGTGAACCCGCCCAAGGCGGCCACGACTGGGCGCAACACCAGGCGAATTTGGGTCGATGTGAGATTGCGAAGCCCTCCGCTCCCCCAGCCTGCCCAACGTGCTCACGCAGTTCCCAGATTGGCGGCGGCACCGGCTGGAACATTGAGGCCATGTCTCGCTTCGTCGACGTCCCTACCTTCTTCTCCAGCGTCTACCTGGTAGACTTCTCCCCATCTCTCTGCGAGGTCGCAAAGAAGCGATTCAAGAGACTTGGCTGGCAGAACGTCCACGTAATCTGTCAGGACGCCCGCAAGTTCCGCCTCGAGGAACACGAGCCAGACATGCAGACCCCTTCGAGCCCACCGCAATCTCCAAAGTCCAACAGCCTCGCCGGCCTCACCCGCCTCACCCGGCAGGATGAGACCAAAGTGGGCGCGGACCTTGTCACCTTCTCCTACAGCTTGTCAATGATTGTAGGTCTTATATACGCCCACGCCTTCTAAACATTGAACGTCCTTGACGAGCTAATCGCATGCGTTGCTATAGCCTGATTACTACTCGGTTGTCGATTCTGTGACATCTCTACTGTCTCCTCAGGGGATCCTGGGCGTCGTTGATTTCTACGTTCAGAATCAAAATGACTTCTCTTTCCGAAACTACACCGGTGGTTTGGTCAACCGCCATGTCAACGCTCTGTCGCGGATGTTCTGGCGTGCTTGGTTTGACTTCGACCGCGTGGATCTCGAGCCAGGCCGCCGCGACTACCTCGAGTACAAGTTCGGCACTGTCCTCAACTTCAACTTCCGCAATCGTGCCCTGGGCTACATTCCGTACTACGTTTGGGTTGGGTGCCGTCGGCAGCCATACCTACCGTCCTGTCTGCCTCATGAAATCATAGAGCGCATCGACGCCATGGCAACGGAATCACCCTATCTGCGCCCGGCGAACCAGGGGGATGCTCTGGCCCGGGCCGTCGAGAGAGCTGCGCCGGAGATCCGCTCCAAGGCTTTTGTGGCCGCCACCCAGAATCAATCCGCCAGCTTGCCCCTTCCTTCATCGTTTTACCAGAATCATCACTGGCGCATCTACTACGACGACACACTGAAGAAGCACACCCAGTTCAACGACGAGTACATCTACGCCTTCACCTGGGAAGACGCTCGCGTCGACGAGCGACTACTGAAGCTTGGCCCTGATGACAAGGTTCTCGCCATCGCTTCTGCTGGAGACAACATCATTTCCTATCTTGCTCAGAGCGCTGCTCGTGTGCATGCCGTGGATTTGAACCCAAGCCAGAACCACCTCCTGGAGCTCAAGGCCGCTGCGTACACTGCTCTCCCTTACGAGGATTTCTGGAAGATCTTTGGGGACGGGAAGCACCCCGAGTTCCGCCACCTCCTGCTCTCCAAGCTCTCCCCGCATCTCTCCAGTCGCGCGTTTCAGTACTGGCTCAAGAATGCCGACACTTTCCAGAACGACAAGGGATACGGTCTCTATGATACTGGAGGCTCGCGTCATGCTATCCGCTTCTTCCGCTGGATGACTCGCATCTTCGGTCTGCAGTCCGCTGTTCAGAGACTCATTGGGGCCAAGACCATGAACGAGCAGCGCGAGATCTGGCGCAGCAAGATCCGGCCGGTGCTGCTGTCCAACTTCATCTGCAACCTTGTTGTCTCGCAGGAGAGCTTTCTCTGGGCCGCCCTCGGCGTGCCCAAGAACCAGCTCGCCATGATTGAGCAAGACCACGCCAAGTCTGACCTCGTCAAGCAAGGCAAGGCGAAGAACTCTCGCTCGCACGCCATCTGGCACTATATGGTCAACACCCTCGACCCCGTGGCCGAGGAGACACACATCGGCGTCGACAACCCGTACTACTACGTCAGCATGACCGGGAAGTTCTCCCGCCAGTGCCCCCCTCACTACCTTCGACCGGAGACGCATGCCAAGCTATCCCGCCCCGGGGCGCTGGACGGCCTGCGCATCCACACAGACGAGCTCGAGGAGGTCATCGCGCGCATCACCCCCGGCAGCCTCACCGTCATCGTCATCATGGACAGCATGGACTGGTTCGACCAGGGCTCCTACGCGGCCGCCGCGCAGATCAGCAAGCTGAACAGGGCGCTGCAGATGGGCGGCCGCGTCCTCCTCCGGTCGTCTGCCCTGACGCCCTGGTACGTCAAGGTGTTCGAGGCCCATGGCTTCACTACGGTGCGCCACGGCGCGAGGTTGGAAGGCGCGTGCATCGATCGGGTCAACATGTACGCCAGTTGCTGGATCTGCACCAAGTCGGGGAACTTGCCGCCGCCTACCCCTGAAATGGACAGCATGGTCGCCCCTGAAATCTCCAGTCTCACTATTTGATGGGCCAATTCTCAATTTTTCTGGGGATGCCGACACTTTTTGGGCCCTCTTCTCTCGCAAAAGGATACAAAGGGAAGGATGCCGAGGGTTTTTTTTTTGTGTTGCTATATTTTGTTATTTAGTTGTTTTTATAGCGGAGGCTAAGAATGAAGTTCCAATGCTTTCAACCTGGGCTACTGTTTTCAATCCATGATTTCTTCCATAGAGAGGCGCGCGGAATGCGCCTTACAACATTGATGTATCGGTCTTGACAGAGTACGATCAGAATAATCGCCCAGCGAAGCATAGTAGTCGCTCAGCAAGCCGAGGACTTGATCATGCTGAAAAGCGGCTTCGTAGCCGCAAATTGACGTGTGAGAATTGCCATTGCTTGATGGAAGGAGAAATCTTCGTGTAATGCTCGCCCTGCGAAATCATCCATTCTCACAAAGGAAGAGCACCAGACCGTGATTTCATGCTCAATCACGGCGCATTCGCGCATCGACCAGCAAGCAAACAACTTGGAAGGACGAATCGCACGTGTATTGTCCGGCACATCTATCCAGCGGGCACAGCCCTCCTTTATTTTGTCTCAATTTTTTTTTCTTTCATTGGTGTTGTTGTTCTTCTTCTTCTTCTTCTTTTGCCATTTTCCAGCAAATCACGCAATGCATCCATCCATCCATCCATCCTCTCTCCGCTCAAGCCTTCCACACGCGCTTGATGGCCTCCGTGACGCCGACGTCGTTCGTCTCGAACTCGTAGAGCCCCACGCCGACGGTGACGGTGGCGAGGTTTAGCGCCCACCAGAAGAACTTGTGCAGGCCCGGGTTGGAGCGCTTGGGCACGTAGTCGATGATGCAGGACTGGAAGCCGAGATGGGAGTGCAGGAGGACGGCGGAGCAGAGGACGGCGTCCATGGTGGGGTTGAGGGAGCCGGCGGCGAAGGGGGCGACGGAGAGGGGCACGAGGCCCGCGGCGAGGAGGCGCTCGAAGGTCCAGTGGTAGGAGCCGTGGGCGGCGTTGGGCTTGGGGAAGGTGGTCGGGTCGTTGACTGCGGGTTGGGGGGGGGAGAAGGGGTTTGGATGTCAGCGAGCTTGGCGGCGCGAGGGGGGGGG
>NQYQ01000015.1:210272-225674 GCA_003055925.1 Escovopsis sp. Ae720 | reverse complement strand
GGGGAGGGGGGGGGGGGGGGGGGGGGGTGGTCTCTCTTCCTAGGATATGGAGGGTATCTGGTCATAGCCGGGAGAGACACACGGAACGATCGAGATCGGTCCCGAGATCGACAGTCGAATGATGGCCGACAAAGGTCGGAAATTGCGGGGCAAAAACAGCCACACCGGCCACGGCTTTGGAGATTTCCTTCTTCTACACTGACGAGCTCGAACTGGCGTGGGGGCAACAGACTGCACTGATGTTCGAGCAGGGAAGTCAGTTTTCACACGAGGAGAAAAATACACAAAAAAGAGGAGCGGGAGGCGAGAGCGCCAAGCCAGGAATAGGTATATCCACACATGGATGCATCAATCAATGTATCAGCATGCGATATGAGGATGATGGCGATGGCTCTACAGCGCTTCAGGGGTGGTTGGAAGGCAGGGGAGAATGCATGCCGCCCAGGAGTCGGACGCGATGGGCAAGACTGCCTCTTTGTATATCACAACTGAAATGCTAAAGAAAAAAAAAACAATATGAAAATCAATTGCCATTGCCACCGTGCTGTTTCGTGGTATGAGTGATATCCCTTGCGCCCATCAAATTTGAACTCGCTGCAAAAGCCTTTCCCAAACGACCTCTTTTTCAAAAAAAAAAAAAAAAAAAAGGTCGATGCCGTCCATCATACTCTGTCCCGACTAGACGAGGGACGGTTTCTTCTTGAGACCCAGAAACGCGGAGTGGTCCTTCTTCTTCTTGACCACCCTCTTGAACGACGGCGGAGGCATAGCTGCCCTATCCGCCTCCATCCCATCCGCCAGCATCCCCGCAGACGGCGCAGCCTCACCAGCCGCTAACGCCGTCGCCGCCGCCGTCGCCGTTGTCGCTGCTGGCTTTATCGATGTCGTCGTCGTCGTCGTCGTCGTCGTCGTCGTCGATTTCGAGTTCGGCGCGGGTCCATGATCCGCCATCGCCACCGCACCCGCACCCTCACCCTGACCCTCACCCCCCACCCCGTGCTGCCTCTTCGCCAGCGCAAACGCCCTACTCGCGGCCTCCTCAAACTCCCTCTCCTCCCTCTCCCTCTCCTCGTCGCCCGCGTACGCAATGAGGTCCGAGTAGTCGGTCCCCTCCTTCTCGGAGCGGTGTATCCTGGCGTTGCGCTGCCTGATCTCGTCGAGCGCGTCGGCGGCGGCCATCTCGCGCCGGGCGTCGGCGTTCTTGGCCTCGAGGTCCTCCATGGCGTTGCGCTCCTCGTCGCCGGCGGCCTCGGCCTCCTCGCGCTCGAGGCGGTCGAGGCGCTGCTCCATCGTTTCCTCGGCGAGCTCCGGGTTGCGCCAGGGCTCAATGGAGCGCATCGCGCCCCTGACCATGGCGTAGTCGGTGTTTTTCGGGTCTGTGCGGAACGTGATCTCGGCGCTGCAGCGCGTGCACTTGATGTGGAAGAAGAAGATCTGGATGCCGAGGTATTTTTCGCCGAGGCGGGTCTCCTTTCTCGAGTTGAACTTGCGGCCCTTGTAGATGTACTCGCCCTGCATGAGCATGATTCAACGTTAGCGATGTTTAATTTCTCTCTCTCTCTCTCTCTCTCTCTCTCTCTCTCTCTCTTGTCTTTTGGGCTGTGATCATAGACAATAAGGGTATGTGAATGCGTACGCAGCTCAAGCACTTCATGGAAAAGGGCGCCATGAGGCGGACGGTCTGGATCTTGGGCCCGGTCGCCTTGGGGCCCTTGCGACGGGTGATCTCGCTCGGGTCGAACTCGGGCGGGTAATACTTCTGGAGCACCTTTCGCTCGGACATGATGGCGGCGGATGATTATTCTCGATGATGATGATGATGATTCCGCTGGCTGGTATGATGCGGTCGGATTGATGGGACTCGCTCGTCAACTCGGTCGGCGTCGTGGAGGTTTGGACTCGACGTGGTTGTTTTGTCCAAGTTGCCGCCATTTGCCTGACGTCGCGCGGGTGGCGCCAAAGAGACGGGTTGTCGCTCCACTTTTTTTTTCTCTCCTTGAATGCAGGTCCGGGTCCCCCTTGTCGCTTCCCCATTCCATCTTTAATCTTGCATCATCCATCCATCCATTCGTCTTCCACTTTGAAAGAACTTCAACTCTTCAACCACCACCTCCACTACCCATTGTCTCTTCAAATCTGTTGCGGCATCATCGACGAGCAGACACGATCACCGCGCTCCAGCTTTGGATTGATCCAGCTTTGACCGAAACGCCCGCGGCCGATTCCCTCTTCAAGTACGGAGGTACTACAGCACCGCCCGCCGCCATCATGCCCAAGGCCGAGGTCGGCTCAACCAAATGGCTGAGCAACAAGATGCGCGCCAAGGGCCTCCAGCGCCTGCGCTGGTACTGCCAGGTCTGCGAGAAGCAGTGCCTCGACGCCAACGGGTTCAAGATGCACACCCAGTCCGAGGGCCACGTCCGGCAGATGCTGCTCGTCGGCGAGGACGCCAAGAAGTACATCAACGACTTCAGCTCCATGTTCCTCAAGGACTTTCTGCAGCTGCTCAAGACGGGCCACGGCGAGAAGCAGGTCCATATAAACCACTTCTACCAGGAGTACATTGCGAACAAGGTTCGTATCAGAGGACCCCCCTTCCACCCCCTCTTCCGGTGTTCCTCCCCTGATATGCTAACGACTGGGTCAATCACAGCAACACATCCACATGAACGCGACAAAGTGGCCCTCGCTCACGGAATTCGCAAAGCACCTCGGCAGAGAAGGGATATGCAGAGTCGAAGAGACAGAGAAGGGAATCCACATCAGCTGGATCGATGACTCCCCCGACGCACTGCGACGGCAGGAGGCCTTGAGGAAAAAGGCCGCCCAGGACCAGGGCGACGAGGAGTCCGAGCAGCGCATGATCCGAGAGCAGATCAAGAGAGCACAGCAGAGCGCTTCCAAGAGAAGCGGCACTGGCACTGTCGGCGCCGACGATGCGGACGAAGACATCGAGGACAGGGAGCTCAAGAGGCAGGATGGCGAGAAAATCAAACTGTCCTTCGGCGCGAAGCCCAAACAAGACGCCCCGGCCACCACGGCAGCAGAGAGCGCAGGAGCCGAAACTCCTACATCGACCAAGGACCAGAAGACTGAGGAGCCTGCCAAAGAAGCACAGCCGGAAACAGAGAAAGAGAAGCTCCCCACAAAGCCAAGCGCATTCGGCGCAGGAGGCGGAGGTCTATCGCTGAAACTCGGCGCGCCGAAGCCGCAGACCAAGAACGTCTTCGCCCAGGCCAAGGAGAACGCATTGGCTTCCGGGTCTAAGAAGCCCGCCATGGTGCAGCCAGCGAAGAAGATGAGCGAGGCAGAGAGGATCATGAAGGAGGAGATGGAGAGAAAAAGGTCGCGGGAATCGGCGGGATTCGGCATGCCGCCCAGTAGCAAGAAGCAGCGAAGCTGAGGGCTCGCAAATTCGACGCCTTCCCTGATCCCTTTTGCATCATTCTTCTTTCATCATTGCTCCCTTGCCCATTTTTTTTTCTTTTTTTTTTTTTTTTTTTACAAAGCCACAATTTTTATTTCGAAGGCTGCTCTATAGATACCACGACTCCATGATGATTTACAACGTCGATGATTTTCCTGAAATGCTACCAAATTGATGCCCATCCATGCCCATCCCGTGTTGAAAGAAACGCCCCGTGCGCCGTGGCCAAAGATGCTCTCACCCCGTCACAAGCTCCTCCTCAAGCGTCCGCCTCGGTCTCGGTGCCGTCTCTCCTGTGGATAAATCACGTCAGTGTCCCATGCCTCGACTCCATTGCACGACCCCGGGCCAGACAGGACGTGGGGCGAAAGGACAGAGAAAACGGACGGAATGTATTGTATCCTATACTCATCCTCGAGGGTGGACCGGATCTCGTCCGGCAGCTGGCCCGAGACCTTGATCGCGTACACGCCGGGCACGTAGTTATCGAGCCGCTGCCACTTTGCGACCCACGACGTCGAGGGGTCGGCGAGCGAGATGAGGCCCTCGAAGACCTGCGAGGTGCAGGACTCGATCTGGTCGGGCGAGCCGGCGAGGTGCAGGAACTCTTCGCAGTTGGGGCATCCTTCGTCGCGGAAGCGCTGCGTTTGGGACACGAGTCAGCGGGCAGGAATATTTTTTAAAAAGAAAAAAGAAGATGAAAAGCGAGTGTAGGGCGAGGCGCGGGAGCCAAGAAAAAAAGGGGGGGGAGGGTTTGCGGCGTACGTTGAAGGTGAGGACGACGGAGCACACCATGCAGGCGCGCAAGTAGCGGGATTGCCCTGGGGTTGCGTAGGAGGACATTCTGTCTGCGGCGTCGAAGGGAGAAGGGAGGGATTGAGCGATCGGAGCGGTGGACAGCGAGTGGGAGGCGATTCGAGGGTCGAAAAAAAGGCGATGGGGGTGTCGGGTTGTTGAGGTTGTTGGCGAGGGATGGTGATGATGACAGGACTGGGTTCAACGTCACGGAGCGAGCGAGACTGGAAGAGATCAATCAATCAATGGGATTGAATCCATGATCGCGACGCGGAATTAGTCCGCTTACGTGCCAACACCACTTTTGTGATTCAAGAGCACATTGACTACTACTACTCCGTACTCCGTACTACTCGTACATGCACACTGCAAACCGCCTTGACTTATAGATTTGTAGTGATGATGAAGCAACATCAAGCCTCTGTGACATTGATGATTCAATCAATCAATCGTGGAAATGGTTTTCAGAGATGCCCGTCAACCTGGTTCTTGAAGATTCGCAAGTGGTGTCCTGAGAGCCCGTTAAGTGAATAAATATTCCACGGTTGACACTTGATATCAATCAATTGTATATGTGCATATGCATTTATCCAGAATATACATCAAAGCCATATTCTCTCAACCTCAATGCGCCGCTCGCTCATCGCAAGAAACCCCAATGGATCAATGGATCAATTCCAATGGATCTCAAACAAAATCTCACCATCACCACGCTCCTCCCATCGGCAATGTAAAACCTCACGCCCTTCACCCTCACCCAGACAATCCCTCCAATGGAAGCAATACCAATCCTCCAATCACGCAAAATGGCCCCCGACTCACCGCGCTCGCGCCCCGGACCCGGCCCATCCTTCGACATCCTCACCTGCACCATCCGCAAACCCCCCTTCTCATACATCCAGCTCGAGCTCCAGCTCCTCGCCGACCAGACCCTGCCCGACACTGGCCCCTCCTCCTCATCCGCAAGCCCCGACGTCCACCTCGACGCCCTGCAGGTCAAATCGTTCTGCACCTCCGCGCTGCGCCAATTCCTCGGGCTCACCGGCGCCGCCATTCCCCTCGACATCCTCAAAGTACAGGGCAGGGAGTGCTGGCTGCGCGTCCCGCGGCAGGACCTGGGTTCCTTCGCGGCGGCCATCACCTCGTGGAGGGGCACGCTGGACGGCGGCGCGCTGCATCTCCTCCGGCTGAAGAAGTGCTCGGATTTCTTGGGCACCATGGTCGGCAGCGACGGCCAGGAGGGGTTGCTGAACTGAGAGAGGGGGTAGGGGGGGTAAGAGGGGGTCGGGGGGGGGGAAGGGAAAGGAAAGGAAAGGCAGAGACGACCCCGACGAAATCATGCTGCTACCAGTACTCGGGACATTCAGTCACATTTGATGGTCTTCATTGTCATATGCCTCGTTTTGTTTGCTTTTTTTTTTCACGCTTCTGGGCGTTGTTCTTCTTTTTTACTTATTTCATCGGATTTATTTACATCAGGGACGACATCAGGGAGTTCTGGACATAGGCCTGCGAGGATTGTTAGAAGATAAAGGCGGCGGGGGGGGGGGAAGGGGGCTTGAGGAGAAGAAAACCAAACAGGAGCACATACCATAGGGCGGATGTTCGGGTGCGGGACGGCATCGAACTGCTCGAACCTGAGCTTGTAGTCGGGGCCGATGTTGATGTAAGCGCCCCTGTTCTCCGTTGAGTCGCAGTACCTCGGGGCCGAGAAGACTGGAAAGAAACAAAAGCGTTAGTAGAGCGACATTTCCACGTCGTCGATGCAGAACACAAGAGGCAACAGGACTGGGGCCTACCTGTGATACATTTCCCGTCGTGCTGCACCTCGTAGCCGTCCATGCGCACTTCGTGACTCCGGATGACGGCCTCCAAGCCGTTGTTCTCGCAGAAACGCTTGGTGACGTCGGGACCGAACTGCATGCCGACGCCGCGCTTGCTGGGTCCTCGCCCAGGCTCCTCCTGAGGGTCCGTCCAGAGCATCTCCATCATCAGGCCGGATTGGCCGGGCTGTCGCTGCCCGTGCCTGTTGAGCTTGCGGATATCGTCCAGGGTGACCTTGTCGTCTGAGAAGAGGCCGCCGTGGAGGACGAGGTATTTCTTCCCGATCAATGTGGCCAGAGCGAGCGCAGAGAAACTCTCAGAGAATAGCTTGAATACTCTGTGTGTTGGTTTTTTTGTGTTGCACCCGAAGAGAAAAAGGGGTTGGAGGTTTCTTGTCAGCTTACGCTCTGAAAGGGAAAAAAATAATAATAAAATGATAGAAAAAAATAATAAGGGGTAATCAGGGCAGATGAGCATGCGACTTACCGTTCATTGTACTTGGCCTTGCACTCTCCTTCAAAGCCGTAGACTTTGTTCATGTCGTCCGTCTCGTGGTTTCCGCGATTCAGGAAGAAGCTGCTTGGCCGGAGCCATTTGTAGGCGTATAACAAGAGAGCGATCTCGGTGGACCAAGAGCCTCTGTCGACAAAGTCGCCGTTGAACAGGTACCAGTGCTTATCGCTGGGAGCACCGTTCCTCCTGAACAGTTCCATCAAGTCAAAGTATTGGCCTTTTGCGGGTTAGACAAAGCTTGGCCGGAGAGAGAGAGAAAGTCGGGATGCGGGAACGCGGGTTCCTCTGCGCTTACCGTGGGTGTCACCGCAAACAGTCAGCTCCACGTCCTCGGGGACCTCGACCTCGACCATGGTCGGCTCGTCGTAGACGAGCTTCTTGACGGCCAGGATGATCTGGTAGACGTATTTCCTGGCTATCGTCTTTCCGTTCTTGAATCTCTCCGTCATGTCGTCGATGAACTCCTGGGTCATCTCGGCCCCCAGCCGCACTCCGTCGTAGCTGTCCTCGACCACCATGGAGTCGAGATCGAGGCCGACCGCCGCGGAGGCCTCCTCGCCGACCTCGATGGCCGCGAAGAAGGCCAGCTTGCGCACAATCTTCCTGCACTCTTCGAGCTTGAGCCGCGCATCCTTGTTGGCGGGGTCTAGCCGGACACATTCTTTGAAGTCGTCGAGCGCCTCGCTCGGTTTCAGGATGGCGGCGCGGGCCAGGCCTCGTCGGAAAAACGCCTGCATCGTTGGAAAAACCCCCATCAGTCCCGACCGTCCCATCGAATCCTTGTCACCTCGCATCTGCCACCCGCGTGATGTGAAGTGTGGAGTGTACCTTGACCAGCTTGGGGTTGATTTCGATGGCTTTCGTCGCATCGGCGATGGCATATCCGTACGCCTCGGTCTTGATGTGTGCCTGGGGGACAAAGAAGAGTGTTTGTCAGTCACAAAGAGCTCAGCGAGGCGCGGGCCAGGGGTCACGGATATCACTCGGAGCTGGCACCTACTTGGGCTCTGTTTGTGAAGAATGTGGGCTCGGTGTCATCGGCGGCGATGGCCTTTGTGTAGAAGTCGACGGCCGAGGGCCAGTCCCCGGCAGCGAAGGCCTTGTTGCCCTGGTTCTTGAGGGCGACGGCTTCTGCAGACATGATGGCGATGTGTGTTTGCACTCCACTGTAGATCGTCCACTGGAGATCGAGTCGAAAGACGAGAGAGACGAGAGGAGAAGGTTCTATTACTCCGGAGGGGGGAGAAAAAGATTGTGCGAAAGCGAGAGGTGCGATAACCCGTGCAGGATGGATTGATGGATGGGATGGATGGTGGATGGATCAAATGGATTCCCTGCGGCTCTAAGGTCGCTCGTCTACCGGTATGGATCCGAATGCCTTGACTCCTCAACGACTCCGCCCGTGTTACGAAAGAATGATCGACAGCGGGTTCTGGCGTCCCAAAGAAGGGAAAACGGAGGACGGCACGATGACGAGATGGAACCAAGGATCAATGTTTTTTGATGGTTGGAAGTTTTTTTTAGAGGGGAGGGGGGGGGGCGGGTTCAATGTCAAAGTTGAGCTGCAGAAGACGAGCTGGGTTGATCCAGCATCCATCGTGCGATTTGATAGTCGCTTTCAGTGCAGGGTAGGATGAATCAATCATTGAATATGTGATGAATGCACGATGGCACGATCAATTACATAGGCAACATATTCCACGCTGATGGAGTCCAAGATTGAGTGATCCAACGCCAGCCTGAATCACTCCATCCATCCATTCATCCATCTCATCAATCAATTCAATGCACCCGCATCAAGGATCAATGGATTGATGGATCAAATGGAGGGGCTCGCCCGCTTCGAGGTCAAGCCGTTGGGGCTGGCGAGGTGCAGTATCGATAGGAAAAAAAGGACCCACCGCCGATAAGGTCTTAGCGCGGGGTCTTTCAGGGCACGTTCACCACTGCGTCATGGGCCCAAAGACCCCTGTGGCCCTCAAGTTCGCTGCCAGGCGCCCCCCGACGGATGCCCCACAGGGCTTGGCATCAGGGCCTCCAGTCTAGGTTAGGTCGCTCTTCGGATATGTACATTATGGATGTGACCGCTTACCTAATGCGGCGAGATCCGGACGCCCTACAGGGTACAAGGTACAAGGTACTCGTACGAGTACTGATTTGATGCTTAGTAATCTCGTGCAGCAATTGAAGGCACTCCGTCACTGCACGGGAGGGATCAACTCTCCTTCATCACATCGATAACTTCATCTATCTCGTCGCATCGACTTTCGCGCATTGTTCTGTCATTGTTCGAATCTTCTCCCGACTCTGGCAGATGCATTCCTGAGAAATACTCGACCGAATCGAGCCAGGAAGGCTTCCGTCGTCACCGCCGACATGGCGTCCACGCCACAGCCCTCGAGCGCCCTGGTGAGGAGGAGGACCGACACCGACCTGATGCCGCCTCCCCCGCCAGCGAAGCGAATCAAGCGGCCGAAGCAGATCCTGGACGAAGACGACTACACCGAGGCGCTCTCGCAAATCATCGCGCGCGACTTCTTCCCGGGCCTGCTGGAGACGCAGATCCAGCAGGAGTACCTCGATGCGATCGAATCCAAAGACTCGGCCTGGATCTCCAGCGCCGGCCGGAGGTTGAAGCAGGTCATGACCCCGGGGAGGAGACACACCCCTGCGTTCGTGAGCCAAGGCGGCCAGACGCCCTCCCACTACGTCGGCGACACCCCCGCCTCGTCGGCCCCGTCCGTCGCCAAGCAGGAGAAGCCCAAGCCGGAGACGTCGAACATGAGCCTCTCCAAGTTTCAGGCGACCTACACGAGCGAGGACAACGAGAGCTTCTACCAGCTCATCGACAAGCAGAACCAGAAGAAGGCGGAGAAATACGGCTGGCTCTGGAGAGAGAACAAGCTGCCCTCGAAACAGATGATTGCGCAGAAAAAGGTCATCGACGAGCTCGCCAAGACGAGAAGCCTGATCGACGACGGATTCAAGAGAGACAGGCTCGCCATCAAGGACGTCGACGACCGACCCGCGCGGCCGGAGACGTGGAACGCGGCGCCCAAAAACGGGCTCATGTTCCAGCCCGACGGCCTCGAGGACGGTGTCGTGACGAGGGCGCAGCATGCCGAGGACGCGTCCCGCATGGCGCCGAGGTCCATCGTCTACGAGAACACACGGATGCCCCAGCCCCACGTGCCGCAGAGGCCTCCGTCCCCGGGCCTGTCAGCAGTCAGGGACGCGATCGCGGGACGACCGCGCCGGCAGGACCAGGAATCGAGCCTCGTCGGCGGGGGCGAGACGCCAAGGGTCAACGGCTACGCCTTCGTGGACGACGAGGACGATGAGCCGGCAGCCCCCGGCTCGGTCCCGGTCATCGATCTCGGCCCGGGGATTGCGCATAACCCCTTCAAGATCCAGGAGCAACGGAAGCGAGAGTCCCTCCACGAGCGCATGGTGGAGCGCATCGCCAAGTCGAAGAACGAATCGTTACGGCACGGGTTCACCGGAAAACTGGCAAAGGGAGAGACGCCCAGGTTCATGAGCAGCTCGCGCGTCTCGGGGAGCCTGACGCCTGCGGCTCAGAGGCTCCTCAGCACGATGGCAACGCCGGGGCGGGGAAAATCGGGGGACACCTTTGGGCAGACTCAGCCTACCCCGATGAGACCGAGGGGCTCGCTCTTGAAGAGCGTCAGCAGACAGCCGAATCCGAAGTGAAGGAAAGATCAATGTGTTCTGCTGGGCGCTGATCGGGCGGCCCGATACCGAGAGATATACCCCCCACCTTCTCTCTCATTTGTCCTGTTGTTTTGAGCGATCTCGATTTGGGCGTTGACAATGGATTATGATACATAAGCATCTCTATCTTTTTTTGTTTCTCTTGTTTGCTTCAACTACATACTAGGCGTCGAGGACCATTGCGTGGAAGGCTTCAAGTTGTTTTGGTGCTGGTCGGAGCACATGTCGTGGACGGTTCGGTTCGGTCTTTCGAATGGACTGATGCTGATAACTATTGAATAACGCAATATATTGCAGATTCTCTTTCAATATGAAACGAAGATGGAGGGTGAACTCATTTCCGTTGACATAGATAGATCACTCTGGTCTCGCATCTCGTCCTAGTAGTACGAGTAGTGCTCGGAAACTGTGAGCTCTTCAATCATCATAGAAGATTCCATTATAATCAAACTCGGTTAAGTGCATATTTTCCACGGCATATCAACGACTCACCCGCGGCATCGAGAATCTTCGACTTCAATCCCTCCATCCAAACGAATGCGCGCCCGCCATCCGCACACGGCAGCCCTCGCAAATCGTCAATGCGCGCATGAATGAGCCGGAGGCTGCGCAGCGCTCATGGGGCTCGTCGACTTCGCGATCGACCTCTCGGCAGTCATCAGAGCCTCCCGGTCAGTCGCATCCAGGCACGTCGCGCTCCGCGGCCGACAGCTCGATGCCTACCGCCGCAGCCGTCGCGTCCCGGCCGATGCCGTGAAGCAGACCGCGCAGGGCCAAGAAGAGGCGAAAGCACAATTCGGCGAGGGTTCTGAGCATGCGCGAGATGGAATCGCTGGAGACAAGAGCGTTGAGACTGGCCAACGTGGCGAGGCGCATCTCGACCCGGTAGCTCCAGAGCCGACGAGGACGACGACGACGACGACGACGACAGAAGCCAAGCCTGACGAGGGAGGACTTCGAGGCTTTAGTCAGGGCAAAGAAAATTCTCCCGCGTCGAAATGGGACATCTCTCACATTCTCGCTGCCGCGCCGAGGATAGACCCTTCAGACCAGCCAGAGCTTCCGCCCGGGGTTGACGTGAACATCTTCCACACCTCGAGGGGTTCAAAGATCCTCAAGTCATTGCGGGAGGAAAGGAGAAATCAAGCGCAAGGGCAAAGATCCGATGGAGAGCCGTTCCGACCAGCGAAGGAGCATCCTTTGAGGTATTGGCCTCGGCCGCCACCGGTGGAGGTCGATGAAGCCGTTCCTGATCTTCCAGCCCCTCCCGAGTCGGTATCCGAACAGGAGTCGTCGAACGAGCCTTTACAAGAGGAACAACCCACCAAAGACGTTGCCTCTCCCTCCTCCGAACCGGCGGCGACTCTATCACCAGACGGGACCGAGGTCTTGGAAGAAACGCCGGCAGCTCCGAGCAGCGACGTCGCTTCGCCTCCCGAGCCTCTGTCATCCAGCGCCCACGTCCACAAGCTCCGGGAGTCCAAGGTCCCCGCCACCCGATTCAGCCGTATCATGAACTACGGCGGCCTGGCGGCAGGCCTCCTCGGCGGGGCCATGACGGAGAGCCTCAGCAGGGCCCTTGGCGGAGGCGGCCAGGGGTCTGTCCTGCTCAGCCCGGCCAACACCGAGAGGCTCGTGGCGAAGCTGTCCAAGATGAGGGGCGCCGCCCTCAAGATCGGGCAGATGATGAGCTTCCAGGACTCCAAGATGCTCCCTGGCCCGATCCAAGAGGTGCTGCAGCGAGTGCAAGACCGCGCCGACTACATGCCCTCGTGGCAGCGCGATCGGGTCCTCACCGCGAACCTCGGCAAGGACTGGCGCGACCTGTTCAGCGAGTTCGAGGAGAAGCCCATCGCCGCGGCGTCCATTGGGCAGGTCCACAAGGCCGTCCTCAAGTCCAACGGCAGGCGCGTGGCCGTCAAGATCCAGTTCCCCGGCGTGGCCGACTCGATCAACTCCGACCTCGACAACATCGGCATGCTCCTGACGGCCACGAAGCTCCTCCCCAAGGGCCTCTACCTGAACAAGACGATCGACAACGCCAGGCTCGAGCTCGGCTGGGAGTGCGACTACGAGCGCGAGCTCGAGTGCGCGCGGCGGTACAAGGAGCTCCTGCGCGGCCGCGAGGAGGACATCTTCACGGTGCCCGACGTGTACCCGGAGGCGTCCGGCAAGCAGGTCCTGACCATGGACTTCCTCGACGGCATCGGCGTGACCCGCGTCAAGTCCTTCACCCAGGAGCAGCGCGACTGGATCGGGACGCAGCTGCTGCGCCTCTGCCTGCGCGAGATCAGCCAGTTCCGGTTCATGCAGACGGACCCCAACTGGACCAACTTCCTCTACAACTCCGAGACGAACAAGCTCGAGCTGCTCGATTTTGGCGCCTCGCGCGAGTTTCCCGACGAGTTCGTCAGGCCCTACGTCCGACTGCTCGAGGCGGCGTCGCGGTCGGACCGGCAGGGGATCGAGAAATTCTCCCTGGACCTGGGATACCTGACCGGCCACGAGAGCAGGATCATGCTGGACGCGCACGTCAAGTCGATCCTCACCCTGGCCGAGCCGTTCCTCGGATCAGCGCCCGAGGTGTACGACTTCAAGGACCAGACCATCACGGAGCGTGTCAAGGCGCTGATCCCGGTGATGCTGCACGAGCGCCTGACGCCCCCTCCCGAGGAGACGTACAGCCTCCACCGCAAGATGAGCGGAGCGTTCCTCCTCTGCGCCAGGCTCGAGAGCAAGGTCCCCTGCAGGCAGCTGTTTGTGGAGTCCGTCACCCAGTCAGGTTTTGTAGAAGACAACTACTAGGCATTCGCGGCTTCAGGAGGATCCGATCCGGTCTCTGAATCTATAACGAAAGACGCAACTTGGATACTGAGATGGACTTGTATGTACGATATTGAAGGTATATGAAACGCTACTAGAATAGAATAGACTCATGAATCCGCCACTGCAGCTGAGAAACAATTTCATGAAGCGAAAAAAAAAAAATGAAAAATAATCGATCAACATGCTAATGCCGCCTCCTCTCCAACGAAGCCAACTCCTTCTTCTCCTTACCCGCAACCTTCTTCCTCTTCCTCTCAATCGCCCGGTCCACCTGGCCCTTACTCATCCCCTCAAACCGCTTCACCAGCAGCTGCTTCTTCCGCTCGCTCTCCTTCAGGTAGAACGGCCTCTTCCCCTGCGCCACCAACTCCTTCTCCCTCTTCCGGTGCTCGTCCAGCACGCGCGCCTCCTCCTCCCTCTTCAGCCGCGCCTTCTTCTTCGACTCCATCGACAGCAGCTGCCGCTTCAGCGCCTCCTTCTCCTCCGCGCCCTTGGTCCGCTTGATCTGCGCCCGCAGCTCCGCCATCTCGCTCTCGCGGTACTCGTCCAGGAAGGAGTACGCCTTGGCGACGCGCGCCTCGTCCACGCGGCCCGCCAGCGCGTCGAAGCGCGGGTCGCGCGCCTTGCGGCGCGTGTCGGGGATGATCTCGCGGCTGCGGCTGACGGGCTTCTTGGAGCTGACCTCCTGCGGCGCGTGCTTGGACGAGCGCTTCAGGTCCTGCTGGTGGTGGTGGTGGTGCTGCTGGGTCTTCTTCTCCGACGTGCTGCTGCGCTCGGGTCGCTTGTGAGAGGGCTCTCTGGGGACGGCGGGATCGGAGGCTTGCGCTTGACTTGATTTACGTCGTCGCTGGGAGGCGGGGAGGCTGTCCTGGGCGCGGGCTAGTGCGCCGAAGGAGATGGAGGCGAGGGGGCCGTCTTCCGCGCCGTCATCTTGATCAGAGGCCTTCGAATCGATGTTCGTCAGCACCAGTCACGGCTTCTAAGACCTCCATCGATGGGAACTCACAGCGTCGGAATCGTTGTCGGAGCCTGTGTCGTCGGCGTCTTCGGACGCTTCTTCGTCTGCGGATGCTTCGCTCGCGCCGGAGTCTGCGCTGGCCTCGGGCTCCCAGTCCTCCTCGCGCCGGGCGCGAACTCTCCTCTCAAGGCCCAGGGCCGTGGACTTTCGCTTTGTGGACATCTTTTTTTTTTTGGCTTCCAAATGAAGATCCTGTCAAACACCACTGAAGAAGGGACTGCGCTGCTTCTCTCAATGCGACATCGATGATGGACTCGCCATGATGAGGTTGACTCGGATCTCCAAGTCGCAGAATCGAGACGTCGTCGTTCCTTATCGATAAGAAAAAATAAATATTCCTAGTAAATAATATCCTGATCGCTTAGATGAATATTAACAATCGGATTCATGCATATATGCAAGTATCAGATATCGCGGGGCGCGACAGGACGATCCTGGTGACTTTTTCTCATGCAGCCAAACATTTTGAACCAACGACCGGCCAATTCAGCTTCTCCACCGAGCCACGCGCCGCTGCAAGCCATTGCGAGGCCCAAGGAGGCTTGCCTGTCCGCCCTGAAGTGGGAGGGGACATCGACATGACCAGCCTGATCCGATCCATCCCGTCTCGACCTCGTCCAATGTTGCCGGCCAGGGCCCTCTCGACTCGCAGAAGCACTCTCCTTCTAGGTGTCGTCGTCGTCGTCACCACCACCACCCTCGCTCCCCCAGCATCCAGGTTCTTCCACCCATCGAGTCGCGCGTCTGCATCATATCCTGGGGCTGCGGCACCTCGGAGTATCGCTTCACAGAGTCATCGGCAGCACCGGCCCGATCGAGGCTCTTCGTCGCCGGCATACGGGGATCGCCAGGGCTCGAGGTCTCCGGACAAGGCTTCGGCTCCCCGTCGGAACCCACTCGTGCGGCCGCCGCGCACCCCTTCTTCCTCTCGCGCCCCCTCGGAACCCGTCCCCTCGCAGCTCTTTTATGGGCAGCAGCGCAGGAGCAGGCCGGACAAGATGAACATGGGATCGCAGAATGTCGTCATCCCTGGCTTGACCCTCCTCAACAGCCTACCCAGTACACATCTCCCGCCCGTCGTGCCGCTCACATCCGTCACGACACCCAGTCCGGCCGAAAGTCAGGCGTCGACACCAACACCGACACCAACGAACCCCCAGCACACCCCTGGGGGCAAGAAGCGCAAGGCCGCTCTGCGCAAACAAGCCGAGGCCTCGAAACAGGCAGCCCAGTATGATCCACCCAACCCACCACCGCCCTCCGAACC
>NQYQ01000015.1:164138-174337 GCA_003055925.1 Escovopsis sp. Ae720 | reverse complement strand
GGGGGGGGGGGGGGGTCCCTTTCCGATCGACACGACTTTGTTGGAGGGAAACGCGTCTTGGGAGGAGTCGAGGGCTGTCAGGCGCGCATCGCAGGTCGAGGAATCGAGTGCGGGCGATCGCGGAGACGCAAAGGGAGATTGTCAGAAGATGCCGGCGTCAGTGCTGTGCTTGACGATGAAATAACGAATGGTTCGCAGGGACGGCGTCTCGGTCGGCTGGCGGGTGCGAGGTTGAGGTTGAGGGGTTGCTGGGCGAGGGGATGATTTGTCTGCGAGGATGTCGTCGTGGCCGAGAATGATGCTGGAGGATGGTGGGCCTTTGGATTGATGCTGATGCGAGAATGAATGCGGGTTGGCCTCGAGCATGGAATGGAGTCGAATGGAGTTGGAACTGGAAGATGATGAGGTCCCAAGTCCAAGTTGCAACATCCTGATGGATGGATGGATGGATTCGAGTTGGAGTAGGTATTGATCGATCAATCCATGGATCCATCCAGTCCAAGTTTATCTTGATCCAATCAATCAAACCAATGGATTTGATGGAATCAATCCAATCAAATCAATCAAATCAAATCCATCCATCCATCCATCAATCAATCAATCAATCAATCGATTCATTCCACGGATTCCATGGATTCCCTTCTTTGGGGAGCGACCGATCACGGTCTAGCGCCGGGTGTGGATCGCACCATTCACGTGTGAGATTCACACGCGGTACGGACGCAGGTACTCCGAGTTATGGAGTGCGGAGTACGGAGTACGGAGGACAAGGCACATGCAACCTCCGAAGGTTCATGTTCTTGACGCCCCTGCCGCCCCCGCCGACGCACCAGAGCCGCCTGCCCTGGAAGTATCTCCGCACTTCAGTGCCAGTATCCTCCGTCTGTAGAGCGCGCATCAGATTGCGACCTAGATCTCTAAGTGTCAAAGCCATATCAAGTTCGTGAACGTCCTCATTCTAACATGACAGCCTATACTACATACAATGCACCACGTTGTCCCTCCTCGAATCGACGAATCATGACGTCCGCGCCTGCCCCGTCCAGGCCACGACGTCGACGTCATGATTGGCGATGCTCAGCCACACTTAATATTGATGGATGTTACTACGGAGTAAGGCACCTCAGCTCCGGCACTTCCTCGATCGGCACCAGCCACTTGTGGCACAGCTTAGTGGAAATCCCATGGATCGACTTGCCGGCTGGAAACATCAATCAATGAATTGATCCATGGATGGATGGATTGATCAAATGAATCGATCGATCCATGCAGCGCAAGCATCCAGCATCCTTCCAGCATCAGGCACAAGACGGCCCATCCATGCACTCACTTCGGCTACAGACCTTGGCTCCCGAGATCGCATCGATAGCACGATCCTTGTGCACCTCGCCTCTCCTTAACACGGCAGACCGGCTATAGAAGGACTACTAACCACATACCTGTAACTTCAAGCACGCACTGGCAGTTGAACTCCCGAGTCGTACTCGTACTCCGTACTCTTACCTGCATTCTACTACTACTACATTCTACTACTACTCGTACGAACCAATACTACTCCGCACTCCGCATTCTCCATCGTCATCCGAGGCAAGCCGGCCCCGCGATCCAAGGCTAGCCATGGCTTAGTCCCCATGGTTCAAGACGAAAACAAATACCGAGTACTCGTACGAAGTAAAAAAAAACAAATAAATCGGAAAAGGAAAAAAAAAAAAAAAAAAAAAAAAAAAAACGCAGAGCTGCCTTCAAGTTTTCTTCCTGCTCCGGCTGCGGACTCTTGGCTCGAGCATCACCTCCTTCCTTTTCGCCATCACCACCCGTATCTCCCTCCTCCTCCTCCTCCCCCTTTCCCTCCTCTCCTCTACTCTCGGCTCTCCCTCATCTTCGTCTTCATCTTCGTCTTCATCCTCATCCTCATTCTTATCCTCATTTTCTCCCCTCCCCCCCCCCCCCTCATCCCTTCCCCCCTCTCCCTCCCCCCCTTTTCTCCCCCCCCCCCCCCCCCCCCTCTTCTTCTCTTCCTGCCAGTCATCCACTTCCAACATCATTAATCCCCATTCATATACCACCAGAGCTCGGCCTCGTCTCCGTCAACGCACCTCATCTCGCATATTCAACTACTTCATACATACACAGACGCAATGGATATATACCAGCACAGCAACGCCGTCCCGTCCCGTGCCCCGGACGCAGACTCCAGCACCCTCAACAATGGCATCAGCAACAGCAACAGCGACAGCAACAGCAACAGCACAGACATCCACCCCCCGACAAGCCTCCCCGAGGCCCGCGTCCTCATCATCGGCACCGGCGGCACCATATGCATGCAGCAGGGCCCCGACGGCCTCCAGCCCTCCCCCGGCTTCCTCGAGGCCGCCATGGCCCCGCGATCCACCTTCAACGACCTCTCCTCCCCGTCCCTCCAGCTCCCCGCCTTCCGCAACGGCAAGCCCGTCCTCCTCGACAGCCTCCGCACCCCGCCCACCGCCTACAAGCGCCACATCCGCTACGCCGTCGTCGAGTTCAACCCCCTCCTCGACTCCAGCTCCATCTCCGCCACAGACTGGGCCGCCATGGCCGCCACGGTAAAGGACAACTACCACCTCTTCGACGGCTTCGTCATCCTCCACGGCACAGACTCCCTCGCATACACAGCCTCCGCCCTCTCCTTCATCACGTCCAACCTCGGCAAGCCCGTCGTCCTCACAGGCTCCCAGGCCCCCATCTTCGCCCTCCAGTCGGACGCCGTCGACAACCTCCTCGGGTCCCTCATCATCGCGGGCACCTTCAAGATCCCAGAGGTCTGCCTCTTCTTCCACCACAAGCTCTACCGCGGAAACCGCACCACAAAGGTCTCCGCCGCGTCCTTCGACGCCTTCGCCAGCCCCAACTGCGAGCCCCTCGCCCGCGTCAACGGCCTCGGCGTAAACGTCAACTGGAACCTCGTCCTCCGCCCCACGACCATCGCAGAGTTCGACGTCATCGCCACGCAGCTCGACACAGCCCACGTCGCCTGCCTCCGCGTCTTCCCCGGAATCAAGCCGGACATGGTCGACCAGGTCCTCCGCGGGCCCAACGTCCGCGGCCTCATCCTCGAGACCTTCGGCATGGGCAACGTCCCCGGCGGCATCGGCCTCACCCGCGTCATCACGTCCGCCGTCCAGCGCGGCATCGTCGTCGTAAACGTCTCCCAGTGCGTCGCTGGCTTCGTCTCCCCCGTCTACGCCCCCGGCACCCAGCTCGGCCGCGCCGGCGTCATCTTCGGCCTCGACCTCACCGCCGAGGCTGCCCTCGCAAAGCTCTCCTACCTCCTCGCCCTCCCGGGCCTCTCCCCCGCAGACATCACCGCCCGCTTCGCCCGCTCCCTCCGCGGCGAGATGACCGAGATCGCCCACCCGAGCTTCTCCCACCCGGAGAAGCCCCTCGACCAGGTCGCCCAGCGCCTCACCCCGCTCGAGGCCGCCTTCACCGCCCTCGGCTACGCCATCCAGAACGGTGAGATCGCCCTCGTGAGGTCCCTCCTCGAGGGCGAGGGCTCCCAGCTCCTCAAGACGGCAGACTACGCCGGAAACACCGCCGTCCACCTCGCCGCCGTCTCGGGCAACACCGACATCATGCTCGACCTCCTCCAGCGCGGCGCGAGCGTCCACGAGCGCAACTGCGCCGACAACTCCCCCCTCTTCCTCGCAACCCTCTCGGGCAAGGAGGACTGCGCCGCCCTGCTCATCTCGGCCGGCGCGCACCTCTCCGTCGAGGAGATTGAGCGGGGGCCCTTTGCCAAGGTCCCGTCGCGAGACGGCCCGGCCAATATGAGATGAGATGAGATATGAGTTGAGTTCCACTCGGGCCGTGGGCTGCGCACCAAGCCATACAAAGCTGCATAAAGCGAGAACACCTTAGCCAAAAGGGAAGACAATAGATAATGGTAATGTGATGCCCTCGAAAAGGATGTAGTGTAAACATCAGAGACACTGAACGACATCACAAGAAAGCAATGATTGGGATAAAGACCTCTCTCGCGCCATCCATTCCCAGCTACGCCATCTTCTTCCCCGATACACCTGTAAACTAAGGGCAAACAAAACACATCAATGTCTTCATGGTGCAGCGCACACCATCGTAGAGAAAAAAGGGGGGTTCATAAAATGGGATGGGCGAAAGATAGACTAAAAAGCTACAACGGCATGCGCCGATCCACGGGAATCTTCGGGTCGTCCCGTGCCATTGATCCATTGATCCAAACCAATCCCGCGCGTTTCTAACCTTTCTGATTCTTTCTCATCCTTGCCTTTCCTTTGCTTTCCTGTTTTTTGTTTTGTTTTGTTTTGTTTTCGCTAGGGGGTTTTTCCTCTTTATAGAAAAAAAAGGGGGTGTGTGCGTCCGCCTTTGAGATATATCGTGTCAAGGATATTCCAACCGCCAACCCCTTTCCGTCCATCCGCATCATGTATGGCCACATGCATGCAAAATAACGCCCAATAATCCAATCAGTGGTAAGATGCAATCGCGAACTATGTGGTGAATCAGGTATAAAACAGCATATACCAGCGACTCGAGAAGCCGTCTTCCGCCGTCCCAGACTCCTGCCGTCAGACGCGCCGTGGCACGTCGGGCGGCACAGGGCCCGGACCGGGTCCGTCTCGTCGCGCCGATTAGCGGAGGAAAAGGTCCCCGACGCCGTTCCTCAGGGATCTCGTTCTATCCGGGTGATCCAAGCCGAGATAGTCATCCTCTGAGGTCATCATACTCCATAGAACATCATCTGCATCACAGGAATATGAGCCATCGTGTCCAGTACAGTGGGAGCCGTGGGAATGTTGGGGGGGGAGACGAACCGTCATTAAGATATTGAGGCTTGGAGTAATTCACTCTTCGGGCGATGGCAAACTTGATCTTGGAAAAGCTCTTGCCTTTCATACCAGTCCGCTTCTCAAGTCGCTTCTTGGTATCGGAGAATTTCTCACCCTAATCCATGAAGTCAGTTTCAAGCCAAAAAAAAAAAAAATCCGGCCATAAAAGGGGGGTGGAGAGCGAACCTCAAGGATGAGGAATCTGAATGGGACGCCATGCATCCTGCTAACTTCATTCTGGAAGTGGAACACTTGAATCAAGTTGCAGTCACCTGCATCCTCCTCTTCGGGAACCCGCTCGGCGTAGATCTGGGTGTAGTCGTTCAGGTTCGAAACGGGGTGTTCTCGCAACGGCTCACGATAGAACCTGTTCGAGTTCGTTTCGTAAATCCTGATCCTGCCGCCTTCTGCCTCGTCGGGGATTTTCGCCTTCTTGATGAGGGTTTGAATCACGTCCTCGACGGTCCCCGTCTTCGGCACGAGCAGATCATACGGCTCCTGTCATGAAGTCAGTCAACAGCTCACGGCGCAAGAAACAATGTCACAATGCAAGAGTTCATTTCTCACCTCCTTGGTGATGCCCTCGCTGAGCCACGTCAATTTGATGCTCTTCTTCGTATCGAACTCGGCCAAGCTCATCTCGAGGACCTCGAAAAAGAAGGCATCGTTTCTTTGAACCGAGTTGAGGGTGGTAGAGCCCATCGGATTGAGGATTTGTCGAAGTGTGGGGTTCGTTCCTCGGCGGACGGCGGCCTTGGGATTGCTCGTGGTCGAGTTGACGGTCCACAGGCGGATGTGTGTCGGTGGGGCCTCGAGGTGCGCGCCCACACGCTCGGTCAAGGTGTCATAGCTGATCTTCGAGTTCAAGACGAGCTCGAAAGGAGGAAATTGGGCCTGATCGCATCGAGTGGGATGAGGGAAGAACTTGACTGTTCTCTTGTGCTCCAAGAAGTCATAATACTCCTTTGCATCCTCTACTCGATCGGAAATCTTGGCTCTGCGAAAGAGTCAGTCACATCGGTCACATCATGGGCCATCATGGCCTGGGTCAGCATGCGGACTCACGCATCTGTTGGCGATTGGTCGGCCGGCCGACCGTTCTCTGCCTTGCGTTCCGCCACACGCTGGAAACACACGATATCTCCGTCTTGGAGTTCAGCCAGCTTCAGCGTTTGTTTCGCTTTCAGGGGCTCGATCATGGTTGGTTTGATTTCCTATGAGGAGTCAGCGGCATTCTCGACGGGCTCAAGATGATTGCGTCGACAGCAAGAGCAACTTACCTCCCACATCAAGAGCTTCTCGCCCGATGGGAGCTTTTCTCCCCAGCCCATGGTTTGGAGAATGTGGGGGAGCAGCTCCTCCACCTTCCGCTCCTTGCCGATGTAGACGTGGCCAACGCCTCTCAAAGTCTGGTTCTCGGCGTCGAAGTGCTTCAACAGAAGAAGGAGGTTGTCATTTCTGACGACGACACCGTTCTGTTGGCTCTGATACGATGGCCAAACGGCGTTTCCTTTTTCGTCGACCTCCTCGGCGACCTCGGCCCAGAGACGCAGGCTGGCATCGCGATGCGCAGCAGAGCGGCTAAAGGTCTCCTCGACTGTCGGTCGCAGGTCCGTGATGGGCTGATCGGGGCGAATGGTCTTGTTTTGGCGGTTAACCATCAACCAGAGTCTGATTCGTCGCGGATCCTGGTCCATGTCGCTGGCGATTTGAGAAACGAACTCCGATAGAGCCATGGCTCGTCGAACGCGATACACTTTGGGCGCAGCGGGGTCGATGTCGGAATTGGCGTCAAAGGCACACAGGTCGGTACCGCCGTAGTGCTTGAAGGTCTCGCTCGTGATGACCTTTACTGTCATGAAGAGATGGGCCTCCTTCTGTTCTCGTCTCCGAGCCTCCCTCAGGGCGGTCTCCTCCTCGAATCGCTTCTGGAGATGGGAGGGGGGTTCTTCCTTGGTGACCGGGCACAAGATCTTGTCGAGGCGAGATTGACGGATATAGACCAACATGTAGGCGCTGTTTTGGCGCATGATGGGCGCCTTCTTCTGCAGGGGAATGCGCGGATAGCCACTCGGAGTGCGATACTCTCCGCCGAAGTTCTCCTCGAGGACCTCTCTAAGCGTTGCCTTTGTGACCTTGTCGTCGTCGTATTTGTAGAACCAGCCGTCCTTGTTCGGCTTGATGAAAGCGTAGTAGTGGCCAGCGTCCAGGCCACCGCTGTGGACGAGGACTCCCTGCAGCTGATAGATCCACGGCTCGGATCGGTCGGCGTCCTCGATGAGGTAGGGGGATGCGTCGAAGGTCTCGGGGAACTCGTGTCGGTCGTTGATCTTCATCATCATGTCTCTTTGGATGTCGTATTCGAAGCGCTTGAGCTGCAGGTGCAGCACATCGGGAAAGCTGGTGAAGATGACACCCTTGTTCGCGTCCTGTAGTTTGTGCTGATCGCCAGCGAAGTACTGGTTCTCGCCATCCATCTTCTCGACCTGGATGTAATCCGCGAAGCTCTCGAGCAAGTTCTTGTTGCCGCTGACGTTGAGCTGAATGTCCCAGAAATCTTCAATGCGGCTCGATTCGTAGTCCACATTGATACACGAGATGTAGGTCTTGATCTTGCCGCTGAAGATCTCGGAGAGGACGTTTTCGGCTTTCGTCCCCTTCATCTTCTCCTCCATTCTCTCCATGAGCTTTCGCGAAAGCTCCTGGACATCCTGCTGCTCGAAGATGTGCTTGGTCTCCCAGCCGAAGGACTTTGTCAGCTCATTCGTGCTGACGGCCTGCTCTGATGTCTGCAGTTGGTAGAAGAGGCGCTGCAGAGCATATGCGGAGTTGAGCATGCTCTCGTCGTTCTCTGTTGGGATTTCGTAGACGGCCTGTGGCACCCGGTGAGTACATATGCCATTTGCGGAGCGTGGGGATGATCTGGGATGGAGGGATGTGGAGCGCGCACCTTTCTGAAAAGATTTGTAAAGTATAGGGACTGGAGCAGAGAGTTGAGGTAGCATGTGGCGCCCTGGTTCTTCAAACCGACATAGCCGGTCTCTTTCTTAGAATCGTAGTGAGTGAAGTTGTGCCACAGCACTCCAGTCTCGTCCTCGACAAGGCGGACGTAGGCGGTGATGTTGGCCGTGTCGTTCTCGACGAGTGGCCGACTGTCGCCTTCCCAGGGCACGTTGAACATCCGGCGCATCTCGACAAACCTGGTGAAACCCCAGTCGCCCTCATCCTTAGTGAAGCGGTGGTGCGCGGTGTGGTTGACATAAAGGCTCGGGTCGTTGGGATTCCAGAGAACCAGGGCAAATTGGAGACAACAGCTCCAGTTGTCAGGCATCTCGTCGCCCTCGAAGCCATGTTCTAGGTATATCGAGCACTGATCTGTGTTGTTGCCGTGTGGAAAGAGTAAAACTCGCCTGGGTCGCAGAACGAAGACGGTCGTTAGTTGAGTGCATGTTGAAGGGCGGGGAAGGGGGCCAATGGCTCCAGGGGCACATGGGGCGAACGTACCATGGGAAGGCGCCTGCTTTGAATATCGGGCCGTGCTCTCGCTTGCCGAGGGATCGCCAGTTCTGAACGGTCCATGTGTGAACGTAGTCCCCTAGCAGCTTGGGCTCTTCGAGCATTGGTGTCAGGACGAGCTCCTTCATGGCCTCATCTGCAGTGTAAATCGCGGGTCAGCAATGGTGATCCATGATACCGAGGGATAGCTCTTTTCCCTCCGCAACTTTTTCCTCCTCCGTCCTTGATTTTCCCTTCCCTCGTCTTCTCTTCTCGTTCTCTCGCACACTCTCCCTCACTCCCCCCGTGTCTTGCCCCCCCTCTCTCTCTTTCTCTCTTTTTTTTTCTCTCTCTCTCTCTCTTTTTCTCTCTCTCTCCTGTCCTCTTCTCGATATTTCAAATTCTCTCGGCTGATTCAAGGTGGAGGCCAGGGAGGGAACCCACAGTCATTTGCGAGGGGCAGATCTTGTAATTGATCGGCCTCGCTGTCGAGGTTGTCTGGGTTGATGATGGCGACAGCCTCCTTATCGGAGTCGCCATTGATGCCGACGTAGTCGTCGGTGTCGACCACCATTTCGTTCGGGGAAGGATTATTATAGCTCTGCTCATGTTTGACCCTATTAGTCGACTTCCTCAAGGGTAACGCTGGCCGTGAAAAGATCATTTTCGCCTCTTGGAACCTGGAGGATATGGAGGGCAAGCGAAAGGACATGATGACTCGATGCAAGGAGAGGGACGGGGGAAAAGAAAGGATGAAGAGGATATTGCAGAGACGAGCGCAGACTGAGCAAAGCGAGAGATGCAACGAGCAAAGATAAGAAGCGGGCGTATAAGCTGGAGCGAGGCGAGGGCGAGAGTTGCAGGCCGTTGAGATCCAAAGCTTTGCGAGCGGCTCGCGCTTCGTCTCTGGTGTGTTGTTCTCTCGTTTCTCTCCTTCTGGATCTTCCTCTTGCTCTCCTGCATACTGATCCTTTTCCGGGCCCTCTTCAGCTTCGCAGCCAGGTCGCTCTCTGCATCTGCCTCGTTGCTCTCTTTCCTTCTCTTTCTCTTTCTCTCGCCCGGCCCCTCAGTCCCTCTCGCCCTCGCCCTCGCCCTCGCCCTCTCCCTCGCTCTCGCTCTTGCTCTCGCTCTCGCTCTCGCTCTGGTCCCGTAGTCGCGGCTGAACCTGTAAGGCGTGACGATCGGAAGCGAGCAGCGCGGGAGCTAGGGAAGGTGGGGGAGGTGGCAGGAAAGAAGAGGAAGATGGGAGAGGGCCAAAGGCGGCATTGCGCAATTGCGGGCGCCCGGTGCGGATGGAAGCGACAGCAGGAAGAAGCAATCAATGGAGGTAGAAACACGGATGTGGAGGGCATGGAGGGGTTGGGTGGGAGGGGGGGGGGAGGGTCATACCATGATGTCGTCGAGCAAGAGAAGGCGGGCGGCGATGGGGAGTTGAGCTTTTCGGACGTGCGAGACGCAGTTGCAAGAAGCCGTCACGAGCTGCTGCCTCGATTCAGGGCCGCTGCTGCCGTTTCTCGTTTCTGCGAGTGCAAGTTGGAGACGCGGCGGGGCGACGGTGGCGGGTCTACCTAGGGAAGGAAGGACCGACTCGTATGATGTAGGAGTATTGATTTGACGGAGGTAGAGTGGAATTCCGGATGCCTCGTAACTCGCGCAGAGCACAGAGTACAGAGTACAAGTTGGGAAGACACTGCACCGGACCACTGGCAGGCAGTGCCAACTTTGAGTCCGAGTCGGAGGCGCGCGTGTGCGGCGGCAACAAGTTGTGGAAGTAACGCGCGGCTGCCACAGGAACTGGGAAGGAGGGGGAGGGGGAAAGATTGATGGGAAGGAGCGGGGGGGGGGGGGGGGGGGGGG
>NQYQ01000015.1:135905-155877 GCA_003055925.1 Escovopsis sp. Ae720 | reverse complement strand
CGCAAGATGGGTAGTAGGCATCCAAGGGGCCAATGGCAGACTCACGGCTTCGGCGACCTCCACTGCCAGAAGCTGTACGGCCTCGGAGCCGCAAAGACCCCCTCGCCCTGGCCGCTGAACGGCACTCCGGCATCCCCGCCCTTGTTCGACGGCGCGGGTCTGTGGTCCAGCGCGATCTTGAGTAGGACAAGCTGCATCCCCACCATGATAAGCGACTGTAGCAACAAGCTCGTATCGAATCGCGCGCCGGGCCAGTAGAATATCCTGCGTCCGCGACGAGCGTCTGTTAGCCGACGATGACTTTGTTCCTCGCTCGCCCTTTGCTCGCCCTCGCGAGAGGTCCTCCAGACAGAGACGTGGGCTGATTGTCGATCCGTAGTGGCCGTGCGCACGCACCTGAATAGCGACGCGATCAGCATGATCAGCGGGATGTCGAGGGAGAAGCCCGCGCTCGTCTTCTTGCGGTGCATGGACAGCGCCTGGTCGCCATAGGAGAGGATGGGCGAGAGGACGATGAAGAGGGGCGCGACGTAGCCCGTGATGCTGGCGATCCAACTCATGGCGGCGAGTGGAAAGTCCCCGGCCCCGAAATCCCAAGAAGCGAGAGAGAGGTATGTAGTCCTCCGTACGAGTACTAGGTAGGTAGTAGCGATGATCGCGGACGATAGAAGAGCGAGATGGATCCGGATTCCAGAAGGCGAGCCAAGAAATAAAGAAGGACAGGGGTAAACGAGAGAAGAGAAGAGAAGCGGAGCCGAAGGGGGAAAAGAAGGAAAACAAGCGAAGGACAGAAGAGAAGTAGTATTCGTAGTAGGTAGTAGTAGGAGGACTGCCAGGTGGTTAGAAGCAGAGCAGTACGGAGTAGAGGTAGGTATCCAATGGCAGTTGAGGTTTGCAAGAAAAAGAAATTATGGCGAGGCCATCCGGAGAGCAGACGACGTGTGGAAGAGGAACAATGAAAACGAGTATTGCCTTGCAGGCTAGCACAGCAGCATGGTATTGACTCGTACCTCGTAGGGATTCGGTAGATTTCGAGATGCAGTTGATCATTCAAGGAAGCGGTAAAGCTCCAGGATGAAGTCTCGACGAGATGGAGGCCGAATCCTTGCCATGGCAGCCTGTTCAATGTCGGCGGGCAGTCCCGCTTATTAGCCGGCGCTGCTGGAGATCACCGAGACAAGTAACGCCGCGGAGGTTGGGACGATCCCGGATGTACAGGTACATAGTACGAGTACGAGTATGTACGAGTCTGGGCAGGCTTCACCCTCGATGCTTCACTGAGGCGTAACCTGATGCAGGCACCTCGGTGGCTCGTGGCTGCGATCGGCGCGCGTGAGGCGGGTCCTGCAAACGGGTGGGGCGTTGCGCTCTTTGTACCTGTACTTTCTGGGTCCCTCCCGGTGCCTGCAGGCTTGTCTCAGCACCTCCCGCAGCGGGTCGAGTCGCCTTCGGGCCAGGAACATGGATTGATATTGATGGATGGATGGATGGATGGATGGATGGATGGAATTGATTTGATCCATTGGATCATGGATAGATTTGATACTATCTCTACCTGTACTACATCAATGTACACGGGCCGGGAGCCAGAGGTGTCAAGCAGGCGCCAGGCGGTGCCAATCTCGAGTGCATCTCGATGTGTCGCATTACGGAGAAGAGAGATGTTGGTCATATTGATGTATTGATGAGTCTCCGATCGAGTGACGATTGATGTAGAATTGGAATGGTCTATTCATCTATTTGTGCAGATTGGACGTGGCCATTCGCCACGGGGGTCACGCCATCCTTGTTCAGATCCGTCCAGGACGGCTCGTTGATCCTCTCCGACGCCGCCTCGCTCTTGAAATGGTACCCCCTGGCCCGCGGCCGCGCCCCCGTCCCCTCCGGCAGCTCGGGCTCATACGCGGCCGAGAACCGCGCCCTGTCCCCCTCGAACTGCCCCGACCCCGCGGCCAGCGACCCCCTGATCCCCCCGAAGAACTCATCGACGACGTGGTGGTTGTGCATCTGCAGCAGGCTCCACCCGAGCATCTCCTTGGCGTTGAGCAGGTGCCGCACGTACGCCCTGTGGTGCCGCGTGCAGACATAGCACCGGCAGCCCAGTGCGAGGGGCACGACCGCGGTGCTGTGCCCCGGGTCCCACATGTTGATCCCCAGGGGCTCGACGCCGCCGGCAGACGACTCCCGGGCCGGGAACGAGAAGGTGAATGCGACGCCCGCGTCCGAGGCGTTATTCACGAACGGCAGGACGCACACGTCGATCCCGAGCGCGATCTGGCGCAGCACGTCGTGCGGCGACGCGGGGGCGTCCATCGAGAGCTTCGGCAGCGGGATCAGGGGCGCGTAGTGCGCCAGATCGGGGAGCAGGCCCGCGTCGTAGACGGCCAGCCCGGAGATGTCGTCGGCGACGTCCTCGGATAGATGCCTCAGGTAGTCCCACTGGATGGGCCGCTCGACGGGCAGGACGGGCGCGAAGACGGCGGTGCGGGCGCTCTCCTTGGGCGACTTGCGCGACAGGGCCCTGAAGTACTCGTCCAGCCAGAGCTCGGTGTGCTCGACCATGCGGATCAGCTTTTTCGGCACGGGCGTCTTGCTCGTGTGCGGCAGGTCGGCCATCGGGACGACGATGTCCGGCTGCAGGGAGACGACCGCCGAGGCGTACTCCGAAACCGTGACGTTGCGGAAGCCAGTCGAGGTGAAGACGGACATGGCCTTGGCCGTGTTACCGACTGGCGTGGTCACTGCCGGGCACCGCCTTGGCCCGAGGACGGTCAGGACCTCGGAGGGCATAGCAGCGAAACTGTGCAGCCGCCGACAGTCCCCATTGGGGGCATGATATATGGGGCTGTCACGCTTCTCAACGACTGCGTAAGATGTTAGACCTCGAGGCAAAAAAAAAAAAAATAGGAGCACCATCAAATACACGCCACTCAAAGGGATGGAGAGAAGAGGGGGACGCACAATCCTCGAGGCCTGCATGCACGGCATGGACGGACGCGCCCTTTAGGAGGTTGTCCGGCGTCAGATGAGGTACGGACCCGCGAGAGGTGACGGCCAGGTAGGTCGGCGTCTCGATGGGCTTCCGGCTCGGCAGGGTCAGCTTGCCGAGGCGAGCTGTGAGGCCGGCAGACGTCTCGAAGACACCACATCCACCCGACGTGTCTGGGAGGCTCGGTTGCTCGTGGTCGCCCATCGTGGCATGCTGCTCCGGCTCGAGGATTCAGGCTGCGGCCCGTGACTCTCAGTGGCAACGCCTCGGTTTTCAGAGCAAGTCAATCATGAGGGACGGAATCCACCCATGGCACGGGAGACAATGGATCGCAATGCATCATCGTCGTCAAAGCGCCCGAATTCACAACATTTCGAGGCTGAGTTGTTGGAGGATTCCCACGAGATGCTTGATTTTCATTGGCTGGCAGGAGGGGAGTTCATCACAGTGTCATTTTCGTCATGAATTCCATTTTGGACACTGTATAGCGATCTTGATCCGAGATTCAGCCGAATAATTCATCGGCGGAAGGTGCAAACGGCGATTCAACAGATCGAAAAAAAAAAATCGCGAGATAAAAAATTCCCAAAAAAAAAAATCCGTGGGAAAAATCAAAGAATTCCAGAGAATGGCAGACTGCCTAAAGCAACATCTCGCCCGGTCTCGCCGGTGACGACAGCCTGTGAAGAGAGAGCAAGATGGCGCCGGAAATCATGATGCGCTCATCGCATCAGCCTGTCCGGCTCCCCGCTGGATGCCATCGCGGGCCGGCTTCCCTCCCCCGCCATACATAGGCCGCTGCGCTTCGTCGTCATCGCCAGTCGTGCCGCTCGCTCCCGATCCCTCCCTTTTGGTGCGTGATGCATCTATTACGGCCATCGCGCTTCTGCTCCGCGATGCGACGAGGCTGCGTATGCGGAGAGCGAGCTCATGGCAGAAATCGTACGTGAACCGGCTTGGACGAATCCCCGTATGCGCAACGGCCATGTGTCCCTGGAGCGAGGCTGACGAGCTGTGTCTGCCGCGACGGCGTACGAGTAGTGCTACTGCATACTGGTGCGGGAGACGCATATGCGCCTATCCGTCCGCGGAATCTGGGTTTTCGCGCCGCGTCTCACGCTGGAATGCTGAGGCTCTGGGGAACGAGTCGGGTCCGGCGTTTATGGGTGTTGGCGGCGTGTCGGAGCCTGTCAGCACCGTCGGCTGCGCCGCACCGCGCAAAGAAAGATGAGGACGAGGTCCGCACCCGGGCTTTCAGGCTCTTCACTCCAGCCTGGCCATCGCTGACGACGCGTCCAATCATGATCCCGGCCTTCCAGGAGTCTCTCGCATCACCACCCGACCTTCCGAAACTGGTGTGCCCCCCCCTTGGCGGCGACTCGGGAGACTCTCCCCATTCCATCATCCTTACCCGTCAACAGCCTACCAATTACGCGGGGCCGAGCCTTTTTGTGAGTGCGTACATGAATACTCCGTACATGCGGATACATCTAGATTGATGCATGGTACGAGCTTGGCAGAGGCGCGAAGGTGAGTTTGAATAGTACCTACTAACGAGAGACGGGCAGAAGAGTGGAAGGGAATAGAAGTACAATACGGAGTACGCCGCGAGACGGAGAGACGGGTGCGAGCAGCGAAGAGGAGAATTCGGTACGAGGACAGGGAGCGTCGGAGAGCGAGCGAGCGAGCGAGCGAGCGATTTCCAGTACAACAGAACCGTCCATCCACTCGGAGCGCCGGCCTGTGTGGGTGTGTGTGTGTGTGTGTGTGTGGGCGCGCGGGAACTGTCCGGCACTAGGCAAAATAGCCCCAGGCCCAAGGGGGGTCCTCCCCATATCTCGACCTTGTCCCCGACCCGGGTCCGAACTCGAGCATCATGGTGAACCGTCACCGTGAGCGCGATGCCGAGAGCGAACCCCTCATGTCCGACCCCCAACGAACCGCTGCGAGCATCGATGCCGTGGCCCAGACTGACGAGCATCGCCGCGCCAGCGTCGCCAACGTAGCCTCGGGCCATCCCGATGCCCCGCTGGACACCGTCGAGACCGTCCTCGAGGTCGACGACAGCAGCAGCGGCTCGCCCGAACCCCGTTTCCTCCATGACGAGCGCACCTCCAAGCAATGGGGCCGCGTCCCCTATCCGATCCGCCGCGTCCTGCTCGCAGTCGTCAAGTGGTCGAGGGGCCCCCCGAACCCGCAGCCGTTCCGCATCAAGCCCTTGTTCCCCGCGATCCAGGAGTATCCGCTGTTCCTTGTCGACCGGTTCCTTCCCAACTTCAAGCTGCGCGCCTGGGTCTTGTTCACGTACTTCTCCGTCTGGCTGATCGCCTTCGTGCTCGTCAAGCGCCAGGAGACGACCGCATCGGACATTGCCGGATGGGGCTCGGCGCAGTCGATCGGGTGTGGAGACACGTACTGGGGCTCGGGCAACAGCTGCGGGCTGGACGGGACGGACTGCAGGCCCTTTAACGGGAGCGGCTTCGCATTCTCGTGCCCGGCCAGCTGCGACGGCTACCACGTGCTGAACCCGAGAGCCGTCGGCGACCAGGAGATCATCTACAGGTCGCTCGTCATAGGGGGCCCCTCCAACGACGTGCAACCCGAGGCATCTGCCACCTACCGCGGCGACTCGTTCCTCTGCGGCGCGGCCATCCACGCGGGCGTCATCTCCAACGACAAGGGCGGGTGCGGCGTGGTCGAGCTGGTGGGCCAGCAGCAAAACTTTGTCAGTTCTCAGCGCAACGGCATTCTGAGCGTTGGCTTCGATTCATACTTCCCGCTTTCGTTTCGCTTCATCCCGGACGTCGAGTGCTCGGTCAAGGACCAGCGGTGGGCGCTCCTGGCCATCTCGGTCGTCTTCACGACCGGCCTCTCCCTCTTCACCGCGTCGCCCGCGCTCTTCTTCTTCCCGACCTTCATCGGCACCTTCTGGACGGTAGGCATGGCCATGGACCAGCCGGCGCACAGCTCGGTCGCGGGGCTCTTCTCGACCGTGCTCGGCCAGTTCCTCCCGGCCATGTTCTGCGCGTGGGTCATGTTCGACAAAATGGGCGTCCGCCGCACGCTGACCCGCCTGACGGCGCAGGTCGAGAAGACGGTCCTGTGGCTCGGGGCCTGCTGGGTCGGCGCGCTCACCAACTACACCTTCGACTTCATCCCCATCCAGCGGCTCAACAAGCACGACATCGACCAGCAGCCCGGCGCAAAGGTCGCGCTGGCCGTCATCGTCATCGTCCTCGTGGCCGTCGTCGGCTCCCAGATCTGGTTCTTCCGGCAGGAAGGGCGGGCCATCAAGTACCTCAAGCTCTACGCGCTCTTCCTCGTCGCCATCGGCATCTCGCTCGGCCTCCCGGACCTCCAGCTGCGCATCCACCACTATATCCTCGCGCTCCTCCTGCTCCCCGGCACGAGCATCCAGACGCGCCCCTCCCTGCTTTACCAGGGCCTGCTCATCGGGCTGTTCGTCAACGGCATCGCCCGCTGGGGGTTCGACCCCGTCCTGCAGACGGCGGCCGCGCTCCTCGGCGACGGACAAAAGGACACGGCCCTGCCCGTGCTCATCCCGCCCGTGATCGACGCCGCCGCGGGGCCGGGCAACGCGTCGAGCATCACCTTCACGTGGGCGCCCCCGCCGTCCAGCCGCTTCGATGGCATCAGCATCCTCGTCAACGACGTCGAGCGCTTCCGCTCCTACTTCACCGACGAGGTCGACCGTCAGGACGAGTTCGTCTGGACGAGGGAGGGCGACCTGGACCTGCCGGAGTACTTCCGCTTCGCGTACATGAGCGGGAGCTCGAGCGGGGACTACACCAAGGCAGGGATCTGGACGGCCGAGGGGGAGTGGACGACGATGGACCCGGGGCCGTCCAAGGTGAAGATGAGGAGCCTGGACGAGGAGCGCATCTTACACCATCATAGATGATATTGACGATCTTTTTTTTTTCTTCGAAAGAAAGACGAAAGACATTAGACTGTAACTAAAAGAAGAGATTGGACATTTTGTTTAGGTTGTTTCGATGGGTCCTGGACACGATCTTGAGCCACGGCATCATTTTCTGCTACATTGATCTCTCTAATAGAGTGAAGAATCTTCAAGAGCATACACGCTTCTTTCCATTACAATATATTCCCATTCCCATTCCCCCGATGAGTCTAGTCTGTCTTGATGATATCAATACTTCAACTTGCAGGGACTGCGTCGTGGGTCCAAATCTCCACTTTGGTTCACCTTCCATCTTAGTCATCACAATTCTTCATTCTCCATCTCATCATCATCAACATCATCGATCAATCTAAAACCAACCCTGATGATTCCAGGTCTCTTCACACTCGTGGTCGTCCAACTCGAATTCCTCCAATCCAAGTGCCTCAAAGCCAAACCGGAAATCAGCATATAAAGCCGGACTGCATCAATACCAATCAAGTGCTCAGAACACAACGACAAAGACACCGAAAATGCCACCGAGGATCCCAACCCAGGCCGACTTCGCCCCCCTATCCTCCTCCCTCCCGCTCACCCTCCACCTCCCCTCCCCCCCCGAGAGCACAACATCCTTCCTCATCCTCCTCCACGGCCTCGGCGACTCGCACGTCCCCTTCGCCCAGTTCGCGCGCAGCATGGCCCTCCCCGGCGTCGCGGCCATCTCCGTCCGCGGCACTTCGCCCCTCCCGCCCTCCATGCTGCCCCCCGGTGATCCCAACCCCCCCGGTTCCCACCCCACATCACCGTCCTCGCCCGGCCACTTCCACTGGGGCGATGATCTGCGCCTCGACCAGGCCTCCGGCGACATCGACCCAGACCCGGGCTTCGACGCCGCCGCCCGGCGCATCGTGAGCCTCCTCGTCAAGGGCGTCCTGGTCGACGCGCTCGGATGGGACATGCGCGACGTCATGCTCTTCGGCTTCGGGCAGGGCGGGTCCCTCGCGCTCGGCATCGCGTCGCGCCTGCGCACGCTCGAGCGGGTCGTCGATCTGGAGGACGGCGGGGAGGCCGGCGGCGAGACGGGCCTGGGAAGGACCGCAAAGGGCGTCGTCTCGATCGGGGGGCCCCTGCCGGCGTCCATGGTGCCCTCGCTCAGCGGGCGCCGGAAGAGCGACACGCCCGTCTTGCTGGTGCAGCTCGACGGGGACGAGGTGGACAGGGTGAGGGGCGAGTTTGGGGACGTGAGGGCAGTGAACTGGAGGAGCGGGGACGTGAGCATGCCGAGGAACAGGGAGGAGATGTTCCCCCTGATGAAGTTCTTTGCGGACCAGCTCAACAAGCCGTATTGACCATTCACTTTGCACCGAAAGAATGAAATGAAATGAAATGAAGTGAAGTGAAAGAAGAGAACACTTTCATGGAATTCATGGAAAGAAAAAAAAAACATCAGCTATCTATCGTCTCTACCGCCCTGTAGCATGTCCGCCAAGATGTCCCACTTCGCAGACGTAGAGTCTCCCGTCGCCCGCGCCACGCTCCTCAGCCCCTGGCAGATGAACCGCAGATGCTGGTCAAAGTCGGCCCGCACGACAGCCAGCACCCTGAAGTACGCCTCATCCGCCTGCTCCTTCTCCAGCTCGCGCCGGCCATCGTTATCACCGCCATCAGCGTCATCATCATTGTCACCGCCATCCATCTTTAGCTCGGGGAACCCAAAGGGCCCTCGCAGCGCCATGTCTGCGGCCTCCTTGGCCTCACGCGCATTCTCCAGCGTGATGGCCAGGTTGAACATCTCGAGCATGCACTCCCGGACCGCGGTCAGCCGGCCCCCGATGCAGCCCTGGTCGATGATCTGCTTGAGGTAGGACGTGTGGATCCCGATCATGGCGTCCACGTCCGCGGCCCCGCGCAGCTCCTTCTGCATGGCCAGCTGGGCGGGGGCGAGCACGAGCGTGGACAGATACGTCTGCAGCGTGGTGCAGAACCAGACGAGGTTCCGCCGGGAGGAGTAGAAGAGGGCGCGGTCGTCCCAGTTCTCCGGGTCGGTCCAGTAGTAGTCGAGGATCCTCGGCTTGTGGAGGGCGTAGACGGCCCGCTTGAGCTGCAGGAGGAAGACGAACATGGACTGGTAGCAGTCGATGCTCTGCTCGGAGACGACCATGGAGACGGGCCACGCGAGGCGGTAGTCGATCTTGACGTGGGGAAGGGCCACTCGGACGGAGCTCTGGGCCTCTTCGACGGTGACGTGTTGGCCTGCTGTCCTGACGCGGATCGAGAGTCGGTTTGCATCCAGCAGGGAGGCGTAAGCGTCCTGGCCCGCCCCCGTGAGGGCGAAGCGGTCGTACCATACGGGATTGCGGCCCTCGAGCTTATCAAACAAGTAGCCGGAGAAGGACGACGCGGCGAACCCCTCCGACATCAGGTAGAGAGCCTGCAGCGCGTCGAGGGTCACCGACAGCCCGCACTCCTCGAGCAGGAGGTCCTTGAGGGTCGTTGATGTCTTGCGATACTTGCTCTGGATCCACCGGTCAAAGGCGGCGCCGAAGAGGCCGGGGAAAGTCGCCAGTTCGGAACCCTTGGGGCAGACAGTCTCAAAGTCGAGCGGCGGCTCCTCGATCTTCTCGGCACTCGAGCTGTCGAATCTTCCAAGCTGGCGGAGGACGACGATATTCTTGCCGGCGTTGTATATCTGCTGGACCGCGGGGCTCAGGAATCTGGGCGCGCGGAGCTTTCCGTCCCGTGATTTGCGGAGCAGAAACCGCTCCTGCCATATCTTGCTCAGGGGGGGTTCGTCGGAGCTCTCGTAGACGAAGAACATGTCGTTGCCGGGCATCAGCTTGCCCTCGTCCATCCAGCGCCGGATCGGCCGCAGGTACGCGTGGAAACACTCGATGAAGATCTTGGCGAGGAACTCGTATATGGGCGAATCGCCCCTGAATTGTGCCATCGTGGTCTCGTCGAACAGGAGCTCCAGGTAGCGAAAGGTGTCCGAGCCCGGGGCCTCCTGGAGTTGCGTGATGATGTTTGAGAGAACGACGAGCGGATCGATCCAGGGGGTCATCTCGCCGTGGACGGCGAGGATGCTGAACAGCGGCTCATCCTTGGGCGTCGCGAAGCGGGCTTGGATCTCGGAGATCTTGCCGTCAAATGCGTGGAGCCGTTTGGCGATGCAGTCCTGAAAGGCCTGGAGATGCGTTATGGGCTGAGGATGCTCGACGAATCTTCGGAGCAGGGAGACGCGGCGCCCAGACTCGGCGATTGTGCGTATCGCCGCCTTGTAGATTTGCCCCGAGACGTGCTCCATCTCAAAGGCCGGCAGGGGCAGGCCCGTGGAGCTGAAGAGTGTGGTGTCGAGGCCCTGGAGCATGAACAGGATCTCTCTGACGACGTGAGGCTCCGAGACCGTGATCCTGCGCACGACGCCCACCTCGTCCACGGGAGGGCTCGCGACCCGCCACCCGTGCTCCTTTCGCAGCGAATCGAGCAGGTCGGTGTCCTCCGGGTGAATGATGCAGTCCTGAGCCGTCGCGCCTCCGCTTCCGTCGAGGTGTTCGTCGAAGAGGGACAGGCCGTCGGAGACATCGCTCGGGTCATCGTCAACGTAGACCTCGTCCTCGGAGCCATCGCTGTAGTTGACGGGCTGCCATATGAGCTCGTCGCGGTCCCAGCCATCTTCGCGGGCAATGTCCTCCCATCGCAGGGGCGGTGCTTCGGGCCCCCTCTCGCGCTTGATCTTGTCGAGATCGCTGAGCTTTGAGTGGAACGTCGGCTGGTCGGAGAGCTCCAGGAATAAGGCCAGGATGTCGTGGTGCCACGGTGCCGGCGACTCCTCGAGTGTACCCAGCCTGTCCCGCAGGGCATCGGCGAGCTCGTCGCGGTGGTTCACGCGGAAGCGTTCCTGGAGGCCGTCCAGGGTTTCCACGACCTGGAACGGGTTTGTGCTTAGGTATTGGTGTGTCCTGATGTTGCGAAGAACCGCATCGCGAATTGAATTGAGTCGTTTGGGGTAGCGCTGGGGAGACAGACCGGTGATGGCCTCAACGAGGTCCCCGGCGAGGGCCTCTAGTCTTGCAGCGTGGGCCATCACGAGCGCGCTGCATTTTCGGCGCCATGGACCCCCCGCAAGACTCACAACGGGATGGCAATTCGAGGAGGCGGCGGCGGAGCTAGCTTCAATGGCAGAGGGAAGCGTGCGAGGCTCAAGTCAAGAAGAGAGAGAGAGAGAGAGAGAGAGAGAGAGAGAGAGAGAGAGAGAGAGAGAGGTTGTTCAATGTTTGTATGGAAACTTGGGGAGGTGCTGGAACAGACGCGTCTAGCGCGTCTATAGACTTGAGGTCCACGCAAGCGGGGCATCGTTTAAACGCTATAAGCGCTAAGCGCTCGCGGCTACGGCTGCGGCTGCGGCTGCGGCTACGGCGCGACCGCTGCTTCTTTTTTTCTCCCGGGCGAAGATCATGGATTGATTTGATTTGATTTGATTGATCCATCCAATCCATCCACAGGCCAGCCACTGGCATCGAACTATTGGCATCTACCTAGTAGATCAGGTATGTACATATGTATGGAGCCTTGCAGAGGCCGTGCTTGGTATGGGCACTGATGGCAGCTTGTGGTTTAGGGTATCCAGATCCATCCATGTTCCCCGCGGCACCCAAAAGCCCACGGATTGGAACTTCACCTCAAGCCTCATCCGCCTCCTTTGCGTCATGAGGTCATCACCGCGACCCGCGGCTCTGTCTCTGTCTCCATCTCTGGCCATGACCTCGTCTGCATCCTCGCGAGTGCCTCTCCTTCATCTTACTTCGGCCTCTGCGTCTGGCTGAATCGGACCGCTGCTGCATATCGCACTCTGCTCCAGATCGCTGCCCGAACTCGCACCACCACTCCGAGCCTGGCCCGACCCCGTCCCGACCCCGTCCTGGCTCGGCGCATCGCATTTTCTCCTACAAAGTGCCGAGTACTCACACCATCCTGAAACGACGACGACGACGACGACGACGACGACGACGACCAACACCATCTCAGCTCGGCCCCTGATCCCGAGACATCACCAGACAAGCACGCCATGGCCATCGCGCGGCCGGTTCGGGCCCTGGTCGTGGTCGCAGGCCTCGCATGGGTCTTTGTCCTCTACCACTTCTTCACCCCCGTGCCCGGCTACAACAACCCGGGCGATCGATACATCAACTTCGAGCGCGATCCCAATCTAGATCGTGAGTTTCTCGCCCTCCCCTCCTGGTCCTCTGTTATCTCCGTCCACGAGCAGCAGCGTGACGAATGTCGTGGCAATGACTGACTCGCGTCTTCCTTGCAGCAACGGGAGAGCCCGAGGGCCGCCTCGTATACTCCTCCGAGAGATATGCGCCGGATGCGAAAGACACCGATCGGATCAGCGCCACCCTCTTGGCCCTCGTGCGCAATGAGGAGGTCGAGCCCATGGTGCAGTCCATGATCGATCTCGAGAGGACGTGGAACCACAAGTTCAACTACCCGTGGACGTTCTTCAACGACAAGCCCTTCAGCGAGGAGTTCAAGCGCAAGACCTCTGCCGTGACCAAGGCCAAATGCAACTATGGTCAGTAGCCGCTCCGGCTTTCGCGAAACATACAAGAGAGAGTGGGGGTAGGAAAGGGCGAAAAGGAACATCAAAAGGAAAAGATGAAGTCTTCTAACATCCATACAGAAATCATTCCCGCCGAGCACTGGGACCCCCCCTCGTGGCTCGACATGGACACGTTCAAGGCCTCGGCCAAGGCCCTCGAGGACAAGGGCGTCCAGTACGCCAAGATGATGTCCTACCACCAGATGTGCCGCTGGAACAGCGGCCTCTTCTACAAGCACCCGGCTCTCAAGGACGTGCGCTACTACTGGCGCGTCGAGCCCAAGGTCCACTTCTTCTGCGACGTCGACTACGACGTCTTCCGCTACATGCACGACAACAACAAGACCTACGGCTTCACCATCGCCCTCTACGACGACCCCAACACCCTCCCGACCCTATGGCCCGAGACGTCCAAGTTCATCGCCGAGCACCCGGAGTACCTGCACGAGAACAACGCCATCAAGTGGGTCGTCGACGACATCCAGCGGCCCGAGCACAACAGGAAGGCCCAGGGCTTCTCGACGTGCCACTTCTGGAGCAACTTCGAGGTCGCCGACATGGATTTCTGGCGCGGCGAGGCGTACGAGAAATACTTTGACCACCTCGACAAGGCGGGCGGCTTCTTCTACGAGCGCTGGGGCGACGCTCCCGTCCACAGCATCGCCCTGGGTCTTTTTGAGGACTCGAGCAAGATTCACTGGTAGGGCGCCTTCCCAGCTTCCCCTTTGAACCAACCCCCCCCCCCCCCCCTCCTTGAAACCACCTCCCATTTCATGTGAGAGGCATCCTGCTAAAAGAAATCTAGGTTCCGTGACATTGGATATCAACACATCCCATTCTTCAACTGCCCCAACTCACCGAAATGCAAAGGCTGCGTGACCGGCCGCCTCACCGACGGAGAGCCTTTCCTCTACCGCGAAGACTGCAGGCCAAACTGGTTCAAATATGTCGGGCTGAATTAAAGAGCACAATATTCTAGTTCTTGGAAATCACTACGAGAAAACGAGATGGAGCCAAAGATGCTCCATGTGGTTAAAAAATATCATGTGCATTTGGCTTGTCTAACAATCTATCATTCTAAATGTCTGAGCTCCGAAGGATCTGGAGTCACCGGCTGCTGCTGAACACGAGGCTCTGAATGAAATTGCTCAAAGCACACATATTCACACAACTCATCCCCCAGCATATTCTCCATACATACGGAGTATTGAGTACACACAAACATGAAATCAAAGGAGACGGTGTGCGGCAACAACTTTTTGAACTTGGCAGAGCAGAATGATATGAATCACGCTTCAAACACAGTGACAACGCCAGACGTGCCCCCGACGCAGAACTGATCCCCCCAGCCATCCCCCCTCCACGCCATGCAGCTCAGCACATTGCTCCGCGCCCTCCTCTCCCCGTCCTGCCCGACGGCCACCATCCTCCTCCGGTCGTGGCCCGGCGGGCCCCACGGCACCCGCACCACGTCGACGACCTTGCCGGTCAGCAGGTCCCACACCCACAGCCGTCCGTCGCCGTCCTCCCCGCCGGCCTCGTCGCCCGCGAGCACGTACTTCTCCCCGCCGCCCAGGACCGCCTGCACCCTCAGCTCGCGGTTCTCCCTGCCCCTCGTGCCCCTCCCCGTGCTCTCCGTGCTCGTGCCCGTGCTCGTGCTCGTGCTCGTGCCTGTGCTCTCGGCCTCGCCCGCCCCGTACGCCCGCAGGCACGCCCCGCTCTCCCGGTCCATCAAGCGCACCCTGCTGTCCAGCGTGCCCACGAGCACCGCCCTCGCATCCCTCGTCAGCGCCACGCTCACCACGCTCGCGCCCAGCACGTCCGTCGTGCACCGCCCCGCGCGCACGTCGTACGCGCGCACCCGCCCGTCCACGCTGCCCGCGACGACCTCGGCCCCGCGCACCGCCACGCTCGTCACCGCGTCCCGCGCCTCGGCGAGCACCTGCACCGGCCGCGCGTCCCGGCTGCGCGCGTCCCACAGCCGCACCGTCGTGTCGAACCCGCCGCTCGCAATGAGCGCGTCCCCGGGCCCGCCGAACGCAACCGCGTTGACGCGCCCGGAGTGGCCCCCGAGCCGCCGCAGCGTCGTCGCGCTGCTCACGTCCCACACGAACACCGCCCGGTCGCCCCCGCCAGACACGAACGTCTCGTTGTCCGAGGCCACCGCCAGGCAGAGCACCTCATACCCGTGCGCGGCGTACGTCTGGATCAGCCGGCCCTGCGGGATCGCGGGCTTCGGGGCGCCACGGGCAGCGGGCTCGGGGACCGCCGTGCTCGGGAAGGGGTTGTAGAGCCGGATCGACCGGTCGCCCGAGCCGGTGAGGATGTACGTCCCCGGCGACGCGGAATATGCTACTGCATGGATGGGACCTACACTTTTGTGAGCCCCGATGCACTTGAGTCTGTCTGTACATACACAGGGAAGATGAGACATGGGTGGGACATAGAGCATCGGAGAATGCAGGGACAGGAATTTCATCGAGGGAAAAGCTATTCAAAAAAAGACTATACCGTTCGAGCCAAGAAGATGTGCTGCCGGCTTATAGGGGAAAGCCATGATGCCAGACAATCACACTGTCCTTCATCCCAGTTGCGCGCGACTGTGCCTCTTATGAGAGGACTCATGTGCTTGTGAGGCGAATATCAGCATTTGCGCGGGCCGAGGGGTATTCATTCGTCAGAATCGCTGCTCAATGAGCCCCAAGACCGTCGACGCCTTCCATAGAATGTAGAAAAATATCGATGAATGACGCTCATACCTTGTCGTCTCCAGTCGTCGAGAAACACTCTCAACCGATGCTCGGGTTCAAGAAGAGCCGCCGTGCGTCCGTCTGGCGCTTGGAGCCATTGAAACCTCCCACGTGACTCATCGCGTGCATGCCTTGATCGCTTGTCTCAAAACGCGCTTGCAAGACATCAATTTGAACTCGGGACTGATCAGGACCTCGACGGTCTCAACTCCAACCTCAACTTCAACTTTCACTCATCAGGCGACTCGCGGCAAAGCCTTTTTTTTTTTTGATCTCGACGCTCGGACTCTGCATTGAAGAATGATTTCAGATTATATACATTGAGCGCATGCCTTATAAACTTTCGCTTCAGAAAGATCGCGAATCCCCACCCACAAGCAACATTTACATCGTCATTGTTGTCACAATCCCGCTTTCATCCCGTTGATCCCAAATCCCATACAAGTTGCCCTGATCTTGATTTGCCTCGATCCCAAGTGGGAGTGGCCGACTATCTAATAACGCCATTGAGATGCAGTTGACGCATGAAAGGAGAATGATGGGCCAAGCCGAAAACAAAAAGATACTTCAAGTGTGAAGAAAACAAGAAGAAGAAGAAGAAGAAGAAGAAGTAGAGGAAGAAAAGAGACGCAGGTACCGACCCTAGATCTCGTTCAGGTGAGATGAAAGAAGAAGAGGAAAAAAGAAAAAAAAAGAAAAAAAGATTTTGAAAGATGGGAAAGAAGAAAGATATGAAAAAGAAGAAGAAAAGGTAGAGAGAAGCAAACAGGATCTGGCGCTTCAGATCTCCCAGCCTCGCTTGAAATAAAGCATGTCCATCTCGACTGGAAAGGATCTCTCGATGGGGTCGTTGATCTGCCAGTGATTGCCCATCCTGTCCTTGTTTTCGTTGCTGGGGAGCAGGCGGTAGCTGTCATGAGGAGTCGAGGGACGGGACCCCTGCCTGTGAATATGCTCAAGGTTCTGCAATCGCTGCTCAATCATCAAGAGCGAGTGAGCCGACGCTCTCCACACGTGGGTCATCCTCTCCAGAGCAGACTTGGCTACCCGTAGGATATCGATCAGGTCAGGCATGGCTGTCATCGATCCCGATGCGGACAGCACATCGACGGCTTCGGTGACTGCCATGGCCATGACGGCAGGAGGGGTTTTCAGAAGGGTTGGTCGCATTCTCAAGATGCGGTCAAGGCTATCGAGCATCTCGACGATGCTGCTCGCATGACGTCGGCATTTGGCCGCATGCTCGCCGCGGGCCTCGACCGAGATTTGATCGAGACGGCCACGGTGGCGGTTCAGCTTGATGAGGACGTGGTGGTAGAGCATGTGAATGCTCAAGAACGATCCAATGGTCCCGGAAAACGCGGCCGACTCGAGGTTGGCACCGCCGAATTTCAGACGAGCCGGCAAGGCAGCGTACCATCTCTCGGCCCGTTCGGTGAGGCCCTGCAGCTTCTGGGCCTCCGCATCCGCCAAAGCCGGCCGAAGTGCCATCCTCTGGTTGAAGGCCTGTGTCTCGGCCCAGATGTGCACCAACTCGACTTGGAATCCGGCGATATCAACAGACTGCTCCGCGACCTGACCAAAGCTCGACACATAAGGGTCGAACATGGGCGCCCGAATATCAACAAGTCTCTCGAAGCTCGCGTGGTCGGCGGGCAGTCGGGTAAAGATATCCTCGGCGTTGATCATGACCGGTCGGTCCGGGAAATATCCGCTCAGTCTCTCCAGCATGAAGAGGGCCCAGAACGTCCTCCTGCGAGACTCGGCGTAGCCGTTGCGGTTCATGCCGAACGGGAAGACCTTCATGGACGCCTCTCTCGAGTGGTCGAGTTCCAAATGGAGCTGCAGGAAGGACGATGTCGCGACTGCGCTGGAGATGAGCTGGTCGGCTTCCTTGTGTCGGCAGGTTGCGACATAGTACACGGCAAGCAGGATTCGGCTCTGGACCAACTGAAGACACGGCGTCTCGAGCATCTTCTGAGCATAGTGGGCCACCTGAGCATACTCGTTTGCGATTTGTTCTGAGCCGTCAGACAGTGCCACGCCGACAGCGAGGATGCTGTAGAGGAGCATGAAGTCCTCTGGCGTCTTGCGATGGGCATAGTTGGAGACCCAGTTCAGGACACCCTCCTCGGGAAGGAACTGAATCATCATCGTGCTGTCAACCGCAGCAAAGAATTTCGTCAGGACCGCGATGATCGAATGGGGATCCGAAACATAGGGATCTGTCTGCCAGGCACGGTTGAGAACGTCATCCGGAATTCGGGGCATCTCGGGGACGGGACGCTGCTCGGCGAGCTGCCACTTGGGGCGATCCAATGTGCTCGTACGAGAGACCGAAGGCTCGCCAGCCAAGGCATAGGCCTGAGGGCCAAGTTTCAGGCGCTTGCTGGAACCCTCTTCGGGAGAGGAGTGGCAAGCACCAGGCTGTGGTGAGGTCGTGGAGCGCGCATCGCTCATCGACTGTCGATAATCGCCCGACTTGCTGATACCATCATTGGCTGCGCGACCATCGTCAAGCTCAGCCGGTGGGGTCGAAGGTGACGTGTTGTTACCGCCCCGAGGCCTGAAGTTGCAAAGATATCGTCAGTAAGTGTACCAGAGAGGAAAAGGGGGCGGGGAGTGGGATGCGGATGGGAAAAAAAAACTCACGCATTCTTGAACTTGCAAATGCGACCAAACTTTTCACACTGGACACAGCGTGGATAGTCTGGGTCGCATTTGATCTTCTTCTCCCTGCACGTCATGCAGGCGATTGCCAGCCGCTTGCGAGGCTTCCCAGCCTTGGTCACACCCCAGTGAGCATTCACGGCCTCGCCATCAATGACCGTCTTGCAATGGGTTCCGTCGTCGTAAAAGTAGCACATTCCTTCGCCGGGGACATCGGCGGCGCGGACAAAGCGCGGGAGGAAGTGCGTCCCTGTCCAGATCTTTGGCCCCAGACCATCCTTGGAGACCGAGATTGTCAGATCGGAAGAAGTTATGGTGCTGGCTGGAGTCGGAGGTGGGTTAGAGCTTGAGCCCGATACCTGGCGCGGCCTCTGCTCCGAGAAGTCGTGGAGGGAGTCGGTTGATGAACCGGGAACGTGGTGACGGAATCTGCTGCCAGGCGATCGGTAGGGAGACTCGCGAGAGCCGAGAGAATACTCCTGCCTGCTCGTGTCATGGTGCATGGACCACCTGCTGCCCTCTGGAGCATCGCTGCGGTAATCGGCGCGGGTCTGGTTAAGGTCTCTGTATGCAGGCGGGGAGCGGGAGCCCGCCAAAGGATAGGAAGTCGGCGGGTACTGCTGTCGCTCGGCGTCATACTTGACGTCGTAAAGGCTCCGCGGCTGTGAGGACGAGGCGGTTGGGGAAGAAAGGGAAAGATGAGATGCGGGATTTCCACTCGCGGGGGTGAGTCGAGGCCGGTCCGAAGCGGGATGCGAAAGGTAAGGAGGGTTGTGTCGGTCAAGGTGGGGAGAGTTGACGGGTCGAATCGGGGCGGGGGGGCCAAAGAGGCTGCTGAGAGAAGGGAGTTGTTGTCGGCTCAACGAGGGGTTGCCCGACTCTGGTCGGCTGATGTTCATCTCGGGGGTGCTGTCGGCAGCCCTCTCGGCCGCCGGAAGCTTCTCACAATGCGACATAGGGATGAAGGATGAGGGAGTGCGGGGGCCCCAGGCCGCCTGCTCAGTGGACGGGGACGACCTGGAAGAGAAAGAAGATGCGCTCGGGCTGGCGAGTCCGGGAGGCGTGTCTGGAAGGATCATCCGTTGCAATGATTCAAAGGCGATGGCTGGTAGTCCACCCATTGGGAGCGTTGAAGGAATTGGATGGATGGAGGTGCTTAAGGGTGTGGCATGTCCGAGGAGCAGGGCTGGCTGTCTTTGCGATACAGACGGCGAAGAGTGCTTCAGAAGAGACTTGAGGAGGCGAGGCTTTCGTTTTCGGTTACGCGTCTGATCTCGAGAGTTCTGTTTTCTTGGTGTCTGTTGTTCACTTTGGAAGGGAGTCGTGCCTCAATGCCAGCACATAAGGCTCACAATGCTACCAAGCGAGGAGGGATTGGATGGAGCAAATATCGAAAGGTGTTCTAGATCAGGTAAGAGACAATCGTCCTTTGGGGAGCTCTATGACGTGTGAGCCTGGCTGTCGTCGTCGTCGTCGTCGTCGCTGTGGTCGTCGCTGATGTCGTCGCTGTTGCTGATGTTGTCGTCACAGGATGGATGAGTCCAGCCTCTTTTTTTTTCTTGGATGGTTGAAGGGTCTCAATCTCTCTTTTGAGTCACTGCTCTCTTATGGACCAAGTGCTACCAAAGAGCGGAATTCCGGGACGAAGAAGAAGCGGAAGAAGGGGGGCCGGAGATGGTGATGATGGAAGAAAGAAAGAGGAGAAAGAGGAGCCAGAGAAGAAGATATACAGAAGCGAGAGCGGGAAGAGGAATGGAAATAGAAACGAGAGAAGCAGGAGAGGGCGGGATCAAGCGGCTGCAGCCGAGCTGAGCATTGATATACAAGTTGAATCTGGAGAAACGAAGATCGGGGCTGGTTGGCCTGTTGTGGATGGACGAAGAAATGGGTGAGGGTGATGGGTGGCTTATGAGATTTGAGCCGCGACGGCCTCTGGGATCGGGGACTGGAATTGTCTGGGGGGGGGGGGGGGGGGGAAAAGGGGGGGGGGGGGGGAACAAGAAGAACGGGGGCAGGAGGGGGGGGGGGGGGGGGGGAGG
>NQYQ01000015.1:101470-113340 GCA_003055925.1 Escovopsis sp. Ae720 | reverse complement strand
TTGGGAGGCGAGGAGGACCACCGGCACCAGATCCCGCCAACGAGTCATGATCGGCTCGGCACATTGACGGCCAAATTATGCACACTGCGGCAGCTCTGAGCGACTCTGTCTTCCGTTGGCATGGAGGCGAAGACAAAGGGGAGGGTACCGGTACCGATGTAGGAAATTGAAAAAAAAAAAAAAAAAAAAAAAAAAAAAACGGCGGCCCCGATGCTGCGTCGCAGATGAAGCCGTGAAGTGCACCGCCGTTCCACGCCTCGGGGATCTGCCGCAAAGCGCACTGGTACGCGTACTAGTCCTCTTCCTCGTCTGTGTCTTTGTTCAAGAGTACAGAGTAGCACTCCGTATTCCATAGTATCGAGTAGGTACTCGCATGTAGTTGGAGACACAGGCCTCTAGTGCGAGCTCTTCATTTCCATTTTAACGTCCCTGACTGGCCAACTTACGAGGGATTCTGTCGAAATGTTCATTTGCTACTCCGTAGTCCCCATGGAGATGGATACCGGTAGGTGTACAAAGGCGTTGCTGGCGTTGGTGTTGAGCACCTGAGCTTGGTTGGCTCCGCTTGTGGCTTGGCCTGGCTTGGCCTTTTTTTCTCTTCCCCCCCTCTCCTCAGACCTGAACACGCACACATCCAAGGGGAGCCTTGAAACACCAGCCGTGAAGTGTTTCTATTTCGAGCAAGGCCAAGCGGGGACAACGGGGACGGAATACAGCGCCCCCTCTCCTTCCGAAATCCTAAGATGGCGGAACGGCGACCGCTTGAACGGGCATCCAGAGTCATGCGTTGCGTCGACGGCGAGGCGAGTGACAGACAGCGTCATCGGGACCCCTGCCCTCCGTGCTCCGGACGTGCTTGAGACAGCTGAAATGAGAGTCTAGCGACGAGCATATCGCCTCTCGGAAACAAGGAACGGACTGCACGGTCTGGCTGCCGTGCTGAAGAGCCGGGCAAGGCACTTCATCAGGCGATCAAAGGGGGCGGGCGCCCCTCTTGCCATGCCGTGCGACGCTAGATTGAGCGCTCGCAGGCGATCTATCGGAAGGCGATGGCCAGTTCACAGCTCTTTCACACGTGTCATGTTATGCACTCTCCGATGGCGAGATGAAGACAGGAAAGGGGCCAGGGGTCCGAGGATCGGTCAATGAGAAGAATACCGGTAGCTTCGGAAACGGCAATCCGAGGCTGAGACTGTCCCATCAACATCGGCACTCTTGACCTCATACCGGTAGGAAAGGCTCGTTTTCGTTCGATAGAGTGGCTGACAATGGATGACTGTGGGGAGTCGAGATGTCACCAGGGGGGGGGACCTGCTTTGCTTCCAAACTGGTACGAGTACGTACGAGTACGGAGTACTCGTACGAGGACCCATTCTTGCCTCAGCTCAGCTCGAGATCTTCTGAGAGAAAAGGCAAGGCTTTGCGACCGCTTCTTCCGGAATAGTCTCGTCGCAGTCGACAGGATCTTCGTTCGGATATAATCTGATCTCCTTCCGTGGAGCACAGACCATCAACCGGGGTGGGTTCCAGAGAGGCAGAAAGGGCAGATGTCCAGAAGATGAGCAAGACTGCCACTGCCAAACCTCGATGCCGGACCCGTGTAATCGAGGAGCCGATATCGTACTCGTACTCGTAGTCCTCCGTGCTCTTACTCGTACTCGTACTGGAAAGGCAACCGGCGATTGCTGGTATCCTTCTCCGCGACAGTTGTTTTTGAGTCATATTGCAAATGCCCGCAGTTTAGCCCTCATCGGGTATGGAGTACTCGCAGGAGGTACGAGGACGAGTATGTACCCAGGGGCCTGCAAGTAGTAGTAGTAGTATGTAGGTAGGTAGGGCCCCACGTCTTGGCCCCCCCCCCTGCCTTTTCGACGGGATCAATCATCGTACGAGTCTGAATACCGGCATGCAGGAATAGTGATCTGCTTCTCTTGTGCTGGCGGTTCGATTCAGCATGACTCGGGGATGAACAGATGTCTCGTTCATGGCGATGCGACTTGTCTCGAGTTTTGCTTCGATGCGGCATGTTTCTGCGATGTGCATAAGGCGGCGAGCGGCAGGATCTCTGGCGTCTGCCGTCGTCCCGGCGGATGGCGAATGGCATCAGGATCAGACATGCATGACCTGAAAGGCCGGCATTGCCTCCCTCTTCTTGGCCCTCCCTTTCCCACGCTCGAGGCCCTTCCCGCCCTGGGTCTGCTGGGAACTTGCCCGAGCGTGTAACGTAGCGAACTCGTACGAGTACTCGTACGCGCCTTGTTACGCACAGTATCGAAAGCCATCCTAGAGATTTACGTTAGTGTCACTCCAAGCATGCAGCTCTATCTCGGGCGGTAGTTGGCAGAAGGTGTGCCCATCCCATTGACGGCTGTTGACGTCGATGCTGTCCTCCTCCCTCCTCGATCGATCGAGGGCTGTGACGGGGACCCTCGACACAGCTGCGCCTTTTTCTTCCCTCTCGTGCTCTCTTGACGTCAAGAGGCGAGAAGGCCCTGCGTCTCGCACAGGGGCCCTGCACATACTCGTACTACTAGTACGAGTAGTACGAGTAGCAGCAGCAGCAGCAGTAGTAGTAGTAGCTCGATCCTCCGTCCCAGCATCGAGATCCAGGATCAGTTCCAGCTCGCAGTCTCCGGGAGAGCACAGTATCCGCACGCACCTGCAGGAGCCGAGTTGTGGCGTGGTGTCTGCAGCTGCGGCAGAGAAAGGCCGATGCGACTGTGCGGCATGGCAGCAAGGATTGTCTTGGGTTGATTGCTTGCTCGCTCTGGGAAGGGATTGTTGATGGATGGATCAACTGAAGTCAATCGGCGCCAGGCACGGAAGACCGAGCTGTGTCATGGATTGATGTTTTGAGGAAGATCCATCCCGCTGGGTGTTTTCCGGCTTGATCGAGATTAATGAGAAGCTCGAATCGTCCATGCCATGTCAGCATCAATCAATCAATCAACCTTCCTTCCTCGAGTTCAACCTCCTGGGGTCAAGCAGGCTGTCGAGGCAGGTACGAGTACAGAGTACGACGAGTCCGTACTCGTACCTGCTGCAAGATGAGCAAGTACCGGTACGTCCAGGCCCTGAAACACTGAGGTCCCATCCACTTACTGGTACTATGTCCACGCCCCCCCCACTCCTTTCTTCCTTCCACTCAACACGGACCTTGTCGCTCACCCCCTCCTCGGAGCGGCGGCCCACCCCTCCTTCCTTCCTTCCTTCCTTCCCTCCCCCGGACGCGCAGGGCAAGGGACTCCAAATCGTCGGACTTCGGACCCGATTGAGACAAGGGCGGGGCCCGAACGGACCCATCGACATCTTCCATGGCCTGCGAGTTGCGGCTTCCTCACGCTCCCACGCGCCCCGTCCACGGAAGGAGCGCTCTCTCTCTCCCTCTCTCTCCACAGCGCAGAGGCCAAGGGCGGGCAGGCACAGGGTCCGAGGAGAGTACTACTCCGTAGGAAAAGATGCAACAGTTGCCGGCATCGTAACTGCCTGCGTTCGACTGCCCACCCCCCGGGCCGGCCGCCAGAGCAGGGAAAGACCATCCGGTACTCGTATCGTATCGTACGAGTACGAGTACTGCTACTCCGTACTCCGTACTACTCCGTCCCTCTCCGTATATACATACCGGTACAGATTGTGAACCCGGTAGGCGCCATGCACGCAAATGCCCGGAATCACGTCGTGCCTTCCCGGAAGCGGAAAAGGGCGCTTGGCCATGCAGTGATCCTGGTCGAGTCGAGCTTCGATACTCCGTGCAGGTACATCGTACAGCGTATTCCATCCTTTGGTGACGACTTCAATCTATTGATTGGCTCAAGCCTGTCGCCTCTGGCGGCGCAGAGCCTCAACTCCCACTCCCATAGCCAGAGCCGAGGAAAATGGATCATTGATGGACGCAATTTCGCCGCTGCGCAATGGCTCGACGCTGCGAGGGCTCGTATGGCTAAATTCGGAGAGCCAACGAATCTCTTCTCCCCCCTCCCCTCCCAACTTCTTCCCCTGTCTTCCCCCTTCTCTGGGGTTCGTTTTGGATTCAGCCAGGCGTTGAAGAGTTCGAGCTCAACCCGGGGGGGGGGGGCACAAGGCGTCACGCACTCACGCGGCAAGGCTCTCCAGCAAGAGCAGATACGAGTATGCACCCGCAGAAACCCACGCACGCGGGCGTCCTGCCTGCCAGCTCTGGACAAGCACATTCTGCTCCATCGACGCGGACGCCGATGGCTTCCTTCTATGCGGCCCGGCCGGGGTGGGGGGCGCGTCCCGGCTGAGCTGAGGCGCACGTCTGCACAGGTCAGCGGAGTCGGCCTCGCACCTGTGCCGAGAAGACGGTAGTATTTCCGCATCTCGGCACGTCATTCGTGAGGGCATCTCAGCGACTCCGTCCGGCCAGAGACGGTTCAGCACAGATGGATCTGCTCCGTATCTGCCCCAGGAATGTCCAGAGAGTATCCATCATTCGTCGTCGTCGTCGTCGTCGTCGAAGAGAAGGATGAGGAGGAAGAGGAGCCAAACCCCACAAATGTTAGTCAAACTCCCCCTCCCCCCTCCCCCCCCTTCCCCTTCTCCCCTTCTTGATGGCACTTGAAGAGGAAAAGATCGAGCCACCTGCTTGATTGTGCCATCATCTCCGCTGAGAAGCGACCAACAAAAAGGATCAATTTTTTTTAATCTATTTTCTGAGCGCCGTTGGCGCTGTCTTCCCTGTCGACGATGCAAACAGAAGCAGAGCTGTGAGGGCAGGCAAGAGGAGGCGGCGCTCAGAGTCCTCGTTTTGAGCCTCAAGAGCCAGGGGTGCTCTCGGCGACTCTCTGCCTGGCTCTGGATGGAATGATCCAATCGGTGTTAGGCGGTGATAGATGCTCTTAATTTCGCTTGTCCTCGATAGATGCGCATAGAGATACCAGCTCTCCTGCCCCGGTACTCGACCCGTCCCCTTCCACAACGGGAATTGGCCGCATGTGGAGTCCATGGAAATCCTGACGGAGTATCGGAATATTGAAACGAGCAAGGCACTCGAGTGGAGATGGAATATTGGGCGTCCCGTATCGAGCCTCCGTTCTCGTACTCGTACGAGCATAACCTTGGGCCTGAGGGTCTCGCGATGCAGACGTGCCTCAAAAGAGCTCAATTGCCGGCGCACGCCCCAAGAGGAAGGGCGCAACGAAGCGCCAGGCATGGGATGCGCCGCGCTGGAACGAGCACCCGGTAACGAGTAATTCCCATCTGCGATTCCCATCCGGTATGGCGAGGGTGAAGATATCGCGTGAGGGGGTTTGGCCCACGGGCGACATACCTGTGCTCGTATCTGTACACGTACGAGCACGAGCACTAGAGAGCGAGGGGTTTGAAATACCCATGATCCCATTGTGCAGGAAGTGCCAGCCATGTGACTGATGAATCGCCGAGAACCAAGACACCCACGCCGTTCCCATGTGGAGCGCTCTGCCGGCGTCCCAACTCCCCTCCCTCCTTTGGAGGATGCGGAGCGTCCTGTATGGATGTGACGTGATTCGCTTCGACTTTTTTGTGGGCGGGAGGACGGCGTAGGGACATGGGTGTGCATGAGTTCGAGAGAGTTCTTCGTACTCCGACGAGTACTCGTACAGATGCTCTACCGAGCCTTGAGGTGCCTGTTGTTGGATGGAGCGAGGTCCAGCGAGAGGCGTGGATGCTGGTGCCTAGCGGCGGTCAATGGAGACGTTGCGTTGGCGGTTCCCGTGCCTGTGAACAGGAGAGAGGAAAGATTGATTGTTCTTTCGTTGTTCTGTTGCTGGTCTTGGCGAGGGACTTTGAGATTTGGATGCCGCATGCACACGCATCGGCTCCTCCAGACTCGAGAGAACTCCCGACTCCAGGTCCCGGATTCCAGACTTCCAGATTCCCAGGCTCCGCACTCTCGGGTGTGCGAACCCCCCCCCCCCCCCTCTTCCTCTCCGCCCGGGCCAAAAGAGAGGGCCCGGAGACCAGACCAACATGCGTCATTCGTGGCTGGCCCGTATTGAGACGCCCGAGAGCCTTCGGACGAGACGAGATGGGGAGATATGGAGACCCTCGTTCCGGCGCTATCCTGGCGGGTCGCCGCGCGCGGTCTCACTGCTTCAGATCAACAAGCTCGGTGTCGCCATCCGCAGGTGTCGGATACGCAAGCGACGGAGCCTTTCTCTGCCTCTCATCTTGGCACCCTTCTGGGATATCATCATCCTCCGTCTTCTCCTCCTCCTGCTCCTGCGTCCGAGCAACACGACGTACCAATGGCGGTACCAACGGCAGCATCAGCGCCAGCCGACACCAACTGCATCTGCGTCTGCGTCTGAGTCTGCGTCTGAGTCTGCGTCTGCGCTTTGCGCTTTGCGTCTGCCTCCCTCCTGCACCCTCTCATGCATCATCTCCCACGATGTGATTTAATAGGCGCATTGGGAGGCTCGCGGAAGGAAGCCCAGCATTGATGCTTCCCCTCAAGGCGTTCTAAGCGCCTCCCCCCCCCCTCCTCTCCCCCATCCCCACCAGCATCCGGGTCCCATATCGCGCAGCAGCTGTCTGTCCAATCTGCGCGCGCGTGGCGGGCATGGAGGCTCCGTGGTGTGTCATGCGATCCCGGCCGCCGCCGCGACTCATGGGGAATAGCGAGGGCGAACCTGAGTTGAGAAAGGCAATATTAGCCGAGGACTCGTCCAATTGCGCCAGCCCGGCTCGGTTCATGCGTGGAGACTGCCATGGATGCTGCCCGCCCCCCATGCACCGAAGCAGCCACTTCGCCCCATCCACTTCCCCCCCCCCCACCACCACACCCTGAAGAGGTCCGAAAACCTCGTCAACGCCAATAAGTGCCGTCCTGCAGCTTCGACATGATCATCGAGTGCAGGAGTAGAAAGGCACCAGTGGGAGTATGCCCGACGCGAGGCGCTTAATCAATCAATCAGCCAGTCAATATATCAAATCAGCCCAGCTCGCACAAAGGACGGGTCATTGGCCTCGGCATCGCATGTGATTTGACGTGAGTCATGATCCGCGTCTCGTTCTCGTCTTTTCCCGCCCTTGGACGATGAGGCGTTTCTCGATAGCTCGAGCTGCGAATGATGGGGAAAAAAAATTCCTCATTATGGATTCCCCGAGTCGAGGCGTGGTTGGCTCGTCACATGCAAGGTCTGAAGGGGCAGTGTGACCGTTGTCGGCATAAGGGAGGGACGAGAAGGGGGAGGTAGGGGCAGGAGGAGAGGGAGGGGGTGTGGAGGAATTTCAGCCGTATTGGGGCAGGGCGCATGCGTGAATATTTTGATCAATGCCCTCTCTGCTGGTTTTGCCGGCCTTTCATCATATCTGAGATTTGGACGACATTTCTTGCCACGCTTCTCTCAAAGACTTCGTGGCGACTGCCCTGTAGATGAGCAGAATGATGGGAAAGGGGAAAGGAGAAAGGAGGTGGCGTGCGGCACGGACCCGACGTCGAGCTTGCGCTTCTGACGGAGAGTCTCGACGTCTGACCCGTCTCGCGGTATTGTGGCCTGCCATCAGGGCGTTGGGGCACGGGAGAGACGCATCAAGCCACGAGTGTGATTTGAGAAGTGACGCGTCATCTCGCCCATCCTGATGAGTCGAAGGGGATGGCACGCCCTGCGAGCTGACGAGGATTGCCAATGCCCGTCATCTCCCGAGTGAAATCGCCGCCAGAATCTTGGAGAGCTCTTCAGAATCGATCTCCTCCGTGATGACGTTCTCATCCCGTGGCCTGAGAGAGGCTGTGTGCATCCAAATGCCATAGCGGCCGTCGTGATCCACCAAGCGATTCGCCAGGTTCGCCGCGTTGTGGCTGCGTAGACCACCACCGGCGATGATCTGTAGGTGCTCCTCGGAAGCCCCCAGCAGCCTGGTGAGAGGATCGATGTTGTCTGAGCAGTTCCCGGGTCCTCCTGCGGTGAGAATGCCCGTGAACCCGCACGAGATGACTGACGCGAGGCCGTCTGCCCACTGATCCTCAGAGAGATGCTCTGTCATGATCGCATCAAAGGCTCGGTGGAACACGCAAAGGAACGGCTGCGCTGCGTCTACCAGCATCCTGCATGATTCCTCGTCGACGGTCAGTCGATTAGCGGTCTTGGAAGGCTGTTGGAGCGCGAAGCCCACTTCCCCAGGATGAGGTCCAGGACCACCTCGCCTGAGCGCCCCAAAGACGAAACCGTCACCGCGCCCAGGATCCATCACGCCGCTGGCTCTGAAGGCGCGGATCTCGCTGAGCATTTGCTTGATCTCGTCGTCGGTGTAGCAAAAGTCCCTTCCATCCGGTGGTGGACCGCGAGGACGGATCATGATGCGGACGGGGATCGTGAGCCGTGGCGCGATGGACAGTAGTTCGCTGATGGGGGGCGTGAGGCCGCCCGCGTCGTAGGATCCCGGAGCGTTGAGCTCGATGCGATGAGCGCCTAGATCTTGGGCCTGGAGGCCCGCTGCGCCTGAGAAGACGGCGACTTCGAGAGACGGAGCCATCTGGGAGAAGCGTGATGGCGGGATATTCTCTTGGAGCAGAATGCCGCTCTGGATGCGAAGCTAGAGGAGCTTTAGCTTTGGTCAATGCTTCTTTATAATGACAGTTGCATACCTTTCGAAACGATATAGAGAACTCGCTGTGAGGAGCGCTCTCTGTGCTGACGGAGAAGAATCAAGGAAAAGACGCGACATCAGCAACAATGCACGATGCACGATGCACGATGCACGATGCATGATGGGCGACGAACGCCGTGATGCCCCGAGGTGAGCAAGGTGAGCCATGGAGGTGAGCCAAGGTGAGCAGCAGGTAATTGATCAAGGTGAGCAAGGTGAAGCAAGGTGAGCACACCTTGGCGGGGGCGGGGCAGATAAGATAAGATAAGATAAGGCGAAGCGAGACGAGTCGCGACCTCGAGCCAATTGGACTGAGCGTATGCAAATCATCATCGTCGTCGTCATCATCATCATCATGCAGGTCCATGACTTGACTTGCGCCTCGCGAAAAAAAAAAAAATGTGGACTCAGCATGGTAGAAGGGGTCATAGGGACAGGCAAAAAATTGCAAAAGAGTTCAATTGGGACTGGTGCTGCGAATAGTCTCGTTGCTTGCAGTTAGTAGATTCGTGAAGATTCCAGAGGTCATGAGTAGCGTCTCCCTCGTTATCTATGGATGGATGGATTGATTGATTGATTGATCGCTCTAGTTTTTTTTTTAAAAAAAAAAAATCACTCTCTTCCTCCCTTGCCTTTGAATTCTGTGTAAAAAAAACCAGTTCTATTAATCTCTTCTTTTCCTCCTTCTACCTTCTCATCTCCGCATCTTCACGATTCTCTTCTTCAATCATCATTCTCAATTTTTTTTCTCTGCAAATTTCGCCAAATAAAGGAATCAATTCGCCACAATGTCTGCCGAGGATCTTGACAACCACGTCCACTACGAGGAGCTCGACCAGCTCGAGGACGAGTTCGAGGAGATCGAGCTCGAGCTTCGTGAGTTCTTCTTTCCATTGCACTTCTCATGGAATTGGTACCAGGTCGAATGCTAACGACGGTTGGATTGAAAAAAAAAATAGTCCGTCAGCAGTGGAAGCTCAGCAAGACGCTCTACGAGAAGCGTGAGAAGGCCGTGGCCAAGATCCCCAACTTCTGGGCCCTCGTCTTCGAGCAGGTCCCCCCCGAGGTCGACGAGTACATCCAGCCCACCGACACCAATGTCCTTGTCAACCACCTGACCAAGCTCACCGTCGACCGCTTCGAGCTTCCCACGGGCGACCCCCGCAGTCTCCTGATCAAGTTCGAGTTCAGCGACAACGAGTGGTTCGAGAACAAGGTCCTCGAGAAGAAGTTCTGGTGGCGCCAGAACAAGGACGGCTGGGCCGGCCTCGTCAGCGAGCCCGTCAAGATCCAGTGGAAGAAGGGCAAGGACCTGACCGGCGGCCTGCTCGACCTGGTCTGCCAGGTCTGGGAGGACGACAAGGCCGGCAAGGCCGACGAGGAGACCGAGGCCAAGAAGGCCCTGACCGACAAGATGGAGAGCACCGGCCTCGACGGCCTCAGCTTCTTCGCCTGGTTCGGCTTCCGCGGCCTCAACATCTCCGAGGAGGAGAGCAAGGCCGCGATCAAGGAGGAGCAGGAGAAGCGCCAGGCCAGGGCCGAGGGCAAGGCCGACGACATGGACGAGGGCGAGGACGAGGACGATGATGAGGACATCGAGTACGAGAACGAGATCTTCCCCGCCGCCGACGACATCGCTGTCTGCATTGCCGAGGACATCTGGCCTGGTGCTATCAAGTACTTCAGTAAGTCTTCAATCCGTTCCTATCACGCGGCCCAAAAGTCTCGAGCCCCCCCCCACCGGCGCTCGCTTGGAGTTTGTCGCATTCTAACGCGTTGTGCAGTCACCGCCCAGGAGCAGGATGCCTTGAGCGACGCCGACTTCGAGTCTGACGAGGACATGGACGACGAGGAAGAGGAGCAGCCCGCCAAGAAGATCAAGGCTTAAGTTGCCTCGGCCATTGGCATTGATGATTTACGACCGTTTTCCCGATTTTGTTGGATTTTCTCTCTTTTCTCTCTTTTCTTTCTTTCTTTCTACTACTGGGCTCTGGATTGGCTCTTCGAATGAAGATGCACTGGATGATATCAAAAGGGGCAATGCAAAAGCAATAGAGGACGCAATTGGTGAACGATTCTATAAGACAAGGCAAAAAATAAGACTCACGTCTACTTGGAACGACCGAAGATCTGCGCGTCATTCGTTTGCGGTATCATGTGTGCTTCCACTTTGGTTTTCTACTACTCATCTCAGTTCAGCTTTCAATCAGCAGGGACACTCACACTCCATTGCCCTTCTCGCGCCAATGGATTCACAGCCCGGTTCAGCCGACACATCGCATCGGCCATTGCTGGATCACCAAGCCGACGGAAGGCGAAATGGCCCGCTGAGAAGGCCTGGCTTCAGTCGGCAGACATAGTCCACGGACTAGATCGCCGTAGTCTCGCCCTGTGCTCGACCGAGATCGGCCTAGAGATCGGCCCCGAATGGCGCTGCGAGCAATCCACATCAGCCTTGACGGCATGATGACGCCGCGTTAGCTTCTCAACGGCGGGTAGTCTCCCGCCCCTATAACGGCTAAGCTCAGGTGTCTTTCCCAGGACGAGGACAATTGATTGATACAGCCTTCGCGAGTTGCTGCGTCCATTGTTCATTGTCCATCGATCAGAGAATCGCATTGTTTGGATCGATATCGAAAGACATGGCAACGGCACATCACATCCAAGTCCCCGTCAACGATACGGGCCTGCTCCATGTCCCGCAGAGGGATGAAGCTGCTGTCGAGGTCACCGAGCTTCTCGAGAAGGACTTACAGGTTTGCTTTCCTATGGAAGAGGAGCTTGCCATGTCGGGAGTGATTGGTCTTGTCTCATGTTGTCTAATGCTGCGTTCTAGGAGCATCATGTCTTTTTCAATTCGCGCGGTTTCCATAACCATGTGAGTCCTGCTCCTCTTCCATGATCATAGAGCTTCGCGTAGGAAAGAAGCTTCATGAAAGATTTGAAGGAACACTGATCGCTCTGAAAGATTGTTCACCACCTCCTCGCCCTGTATGGAACAGGGGCGTCCCCCGAAGATCTGAAGGCGGCCTACACGGCCAATTCATCCTACCAAGTCCCCGCCAAAGCACCCGACGAAAGCATCGTCAAAGACCTCAAGAACGGCTGGGACAGGAACTGCCCCTATCTCGGCAAGGGGGACCACTACCCTGACTTCCTGCAGTACTTCCAGGACGAGATCGACGAAAAGGGATGGAGGAACGTGCTCATGCAGTACATCTTCGGCGAGGACGAGCGGAGCGAGGCCATGATGCAGCGCCTCTATGCCGGTAGCCCCC
>NQYQ01000015.1:39576-61288 GCA_003055925.1 Escovopsis sp. Ae720 | reverse complement strand
GAGAGAGAGAGAGAGAGAGAGCGGTCTCTGATGAGAAGAAGCACAGGATTGCTGGGCCATCCTTTGCGCGGGAGAGAGCTCGGAGCCAGCGCGCGCACTCTCGCCTCCAGTCTGTTCGGGAGCTATTCCGTACATCCGCGACACAATCGCAATCCAAGCCCGCCTTGTCTGGCAGTCCCGTATCGATGGATGGTTGGTGGATGGTTGATTGATGGATGGCTGCATACATGTATACTGGCAGCACCCCGGAGCAGAGTGACGCCTCTTGATTGTTGTTTCGACGACGGTGGCAGCGACTACTAGTACTCGTAGTACGACTAGCACCGGACGGGGAACCGGCGGGTGTTTCTCCCACCCTGTGATCGCCTTTGAATCGCAGGAGAGCACCGGCGCCCGAGGCCCGGACAGTTGAAGCCGTGACCGATTGATCTTGCGCTCGTACTCGTGTGTTCTAGGCAGAGGACGAACTCGAGCGCGCCGCAATCATTGATGCCCATCAATCATGCTCCCGCGATGATGGCATCCATTGATCGATGACATACATCAATACATCAATACATCAATACATAGAGGCGGTACAGTATTGATCGAGGCGCCCGCATACTGTGATGGATCCGCACGGACAGGTCGTGCTCGGTACTCGGTATTCGGTACATGTACCCAGTGCCAGAACGACTCACTCGGACAGGCTCTCAGCGCTTCACCCACTCGCGGGATTGGCACAGGCTCCTGGTTGGTACTAAGGACTTGCTACGGAGTACGGAGTACTATTCTCCCTCATTCGCACCCCTGACCATACTAGCAGGTATTGGTATTCCCCCCCCGTGAATCTGGATGGACAACCGGTACTCGTAGGTAGACTTGAAGTTGAACCATCCATCAAATCCAGTTGATGAACATTGAGCTCCATTCAAGTTTCTTACCATCCAGGCTCTTCGGGTCTAGTGATGTAGATAAATGTATGGAGGCGCCCTGGCTGGCGGTGGCTCGACCAGATGTGTACCTGTACAGTACTCGTAGGAGCCTAGGTAGCGGGCAGTGGCCAGCTCCCTTTTCCAGCGGCTGGCCAGCGCCGGAGATGCTGCACGCCAAGCAGCACGGAGCAGCAGTACTAGTAGCGGTACGAGCACTAGTACCTCTATGGAGTACCATTACAGTAGCGGCGAGCTATTCTGAATTTGGCACCACCTACTCCCTACTGGTACCAATTGATGCTTGTCTGGAGCGAGCGAGCCAGCGGCAACCCGACGAGGAAGGAATCACTGCTGCTGCTCTTACCTGAACTCCGTTAATTTGACGTGCCTTTTTCGATGGAATTAATCCATGGATTTTAGAAGATTCAAGCAATTCCTTTATTCCATCAAATGGATTTGGCATTTCTAGATTCTGCCTCAAATCGGAGGCTTCCATCAAATCATCCATCCATTCTTCTCCATCAACCTGTCGAGGACAACCCAGCTTCTCAAGCCCAGCGCAGCTCCGCCCACTCTCGCTCTACCTTGCGCCCAGGCACCTGATCGGTACTACTACTACAGATTGATCCATCCAAAGATACCTACCTCTGCCTGCGACGGACGGGGCCCCGTGTCTCAAGTACTACCTCCTCTATTACTACTACTACTATAGTACTCCTCTTCCTACCACTACCTACTACTAGTATTGATCGAAAAGGGCCGCTGACAAGTTGCTGGCGGGCAGTGACTGACCGGCTCGGATTGATCAACCATTCCATTTCAAGTTGTTAGTGAGCCCAGCTCGCTGCCGCTGCCAGCGCTGGACAAAATCGTTCGACCTCGCCTACTACGAGTACCAACTCTGCCTCCTCCTCCTCCTCCTCCTCCTCCTCCTCCTCCTCCTCCTCTCTTCTCCATGCACTCTCGATAGATTGTTCCATTCCATCCAGCCCTCCTCGACGCCCAGCAACATCCTCGCGATCGCTTTTCGGTTCCTCTGGTGAGTCTCACTGGCCGTATCGCCATGCGCCAACTCTCTTCTTGCCTTTACCCTCCCATACCTACTCGCTCTCCTCGTCTCTGCCTTGGCTCTCTCTCCATCCCCATCCCCCATCCCCCATCACTCATCCCCCATCCCCGGCCTGGGTGCCTGGTCACAAGTCGTCCTCGAACGCTTCCTCTGGAAACGGGGGGAGGGGGGGGGGGGGCGCCGTCGCGACCTCGCGACCTCGCCATCCTCTTCTTGCAACTCGGCTCAGGACTCCTTCGCGACCGCTCGATGCTAATCATCTCCAACGTCTCTCTAGATTCCGACTGCATTCTCCTCCTCCTCCTCCTCTGCTTCCTCCTCCCTCTCCTTCCGTCGTCGCCGCCGCCGACGTCGCGCCAACCAAGGAGCTGACCTCTTCGCACGCACGCACGCACGCACACACACACACACTCTCTCTCTCTCTTCCTCCTCTTCGCCCTCCCAACAACGTCGGCGCTTACCGCAAATCCAGCTCGGGTGATAGTCGCTGGAGATTGTCCTCCTATATACCGTCATCTCGAGGCGAATCAGAATACAAATCGACCCGGCTGTCCACCGGTAATGGAATTGTCGACTTTCCTGCCCTGCGAAACTCTTGTCTGAAGCATCCTCGCTGCGTCCCCGAACGCAAAATCCGCATCGACACCTTCTCTTCCCCCCCAGCCCCCAAACCCCAGCCCTACATCCTCACGTCGCCCATCAGGTACTACATCATACCCTCTTCTCCGATCGCTCCATCCGACTCCTACATTACATCGCATCATCACAGGGGCACGATGGCTTCCATGTCGCCCATGAACACGTCTGGCATGATGTCAGGCCCCTCCTCGCACGGGGGGAGCGTCTCGCCCCGGCAGACGGCTCCAGCGAAGAACGTCGCATTCGAGCTCCTCTTCCTGGACTCGCCCCAGTGCCGCGCGCGCTTGCCCATGCGAGTCCAGATCTTCCCCCATGACACCACCGACTCGATCGTGACAACGGTAAAGAATTTTTACGGCCTCTACTCGGGGCCCACGGGCTCCAAGGGCGTCAGTTTCGAGGACGAGCACGGGAACACGCTGATCGCGCGATACGAGAACTTTCGCAACAACATGGTCGTCTATGTCCGCGTCATTGAAGAGCCTCCCGTGCCCACCGCCGCCATGGACTCCCACCACTACCAGAACGGCTCCGTCGCGCCCGACTCCTACTACAGAGGTGACGGATACGGCATGCAGCAGCGCATGAGCCAGGACATGGGCAGACCGGCCTCCAGGTCGTCGCGAAGGCGCAGCCAGTCTCCCGGCGCATCACGCGGCCGCAGAAGCGACTCTACCAGCACAAATGGCAAGAAGGGCCGCTCCCGCTCCACCAAGAACAGGCCCGGAACATCCAGCCAGGGCCACGGCGACGCGTACGCCGACAGCGCCAACGGTTACAGCAGCGGCGACAACGCCCCGAGCACCGCCTCCGGCAAGAACAAAGATCAGATCGGAACCATGGAAATTAGCGTCGAGAACATCGTCGAGGGCGGCCGGCGCAAGAGAGCCAAGTTTGAGAGTTCGGTAAGACACGCGCATTCATTCTTCATCGCTACCATCACTAGTCCAAATCGTCGCTCGTTGCTTTTCTATTCTTTCTTCCCTTTCCTCTTCCTCTTCCTCTTTGAATTTTTCCCTTTCCCTTTCCCTTTCTCTTTCCCTTCCCCTTTCCTTCTCTTCCTCATCTTCTTCCTCCTCCTCCTCCTCCTCCTCCTCCTCCTTACCCTCCTCCTTATCCTCCTCCTTATCCTCCTCCTCCCCCCCCTCCTATCCTTCTCTCGCTGGCCCCGCTCTTCGCGTCTCCTCCTTTGACTGACAAGCTTTGATGCCAGGAGTTGCCCTTATTTGCTCCGCCCCAAATGCCGGCGGCCACATCAAACCCGTCCGTCTCCCCCACCCGCCGTATCGACCACCACCATCACCACCACCACCACCGGCCCTCTCTGTCTTTCGTCCCGCCCAGTCAGAATCCCTTTACGAACCCTCGACCTCTCCAGTCTCCACAGAGCTACAGCAGCCAGCACAACCGTTCCGGCATGTACTCCACCCCTGCGTCGGATCGCCACGGTCGGAACAGCATTTCATACAGCAGCAATGGCATGTCCAGCAGCATGAGCATCCTCCCAACGCCCGATCCCACCGTCGGAAGCTGCATGTCGGAGGAGGACAAGGACGTCGCGATTCAATTGATGCGACTCGGAGAGTTGTCCAACATCTCCCACGGTAGGACATCTGCCTCCACGCTGGATGATGCCTTTAGCGGCAGAGCTGAAGTCGCATCCTCCACCGGTGCCACGAGCGAGGGCGACAGCGACAGCGATGGAGATGACCCGCCTCCTCATCGCCAAAAGTCAGAGGTGGGCGTCTTCTCGAGGCAGATCTACCAGACCACCGAGTCCCACTTCATGCCTCCGTTCGAGAGCACCGAGGTCAGCGGCGACGACGCCGACTACGAAGACGGCGTCGACATGGAGCCCAAGTCGTCGGTCAACAAATCGAAGAGCAAGTCCTCCTCCTCGACGTCCAAGTCAGGCAACGCCAAGTCGTCCAAGGCCGCGCGTCTCTCCAACGGCAGCAAGAGCAAGAAGGCCTTCTCCGTCGGCAACGGACCAATGTCCCCGACCTCGATCTCTCACTCCAGGAAACAGTCGATCGTCTCGAACGGCAACATGCCCCTTGCTGGCGAAGAAGAGCAGCCGGATCTGTCCACCAAGCCCCGCTGCCAGCGTTGCCGGAAGAGCAAGAAGGGCTGCGACCGACAGCGTCCCTGCGGTCGATGCCGCGACGCCGGTCTCTCGGCTGATCAGTGCATCAGCGAGGATGAGGGCAATGGCCGAAAGGGCCGATATGGCCGCCACATGGGCGTGCCGGTGAAGAAGGAAGACGTCGCCATGGCCCAGCAGCCCGCTCTGTTACCTGCTGCCCCTATTGCCATCAGCACGATACCGGCCGACAAAGCCAAGAAGAGGAAGCGGTAGACGATGACCTTTGCTTCCGCGTCAGATCTGCATTTTGGGGAGAGGGGGGAATATCTTACGACCTCGGAGATCCCTCTCCTTTGCTTTTCTCTTCTCTTTGCCTCTCTTTTCACTGGCTTCCTCCTCCTCCTCCTCCTCCTCCTCCTCCTCCTCCTCTTCTTCTTCTCTCTACGATCAATGAGGCAGCGGCTCCGGCGAGGGATCAGAGCGATGACCTCACGCCGTGATATCAACCAAACCTTTTCCCGTCCCAATCAAGGGGTGTGCATAGCCTGGGGTCCCTCTCCTTGACCTCCTGAACGCTCGGAAAGGAAGCGACGCATGACAGGGACGCAGGGCGTCCAAGACCACAGCGATTCTAAATACTCCTTGAATCGCTTAATTCTCATGCGCAGGAATGTTTCTTTGTCTTTCTTTCTTTTCCTTTAATTCTTCATCCCTCTCTCCTTTCTTCATCTTTCTCTTCCTCCGATGATGTTATTATGAAGATGTAATTACGACGGCCGATGCAGGGCCATTACACTCCTTCAAAGGCATCCGGGAGTGTAGCAGCTGTCATTGTCATTTATTTCGTGTTTTGACGTCCTTTTTTTCTCTCTCATATCGACGCACTTCCATGGGGGTTTTTCCGTTCTCGTTCACTTTGATCACTGCACATTTGTCTTCTTCTGGTTCTCCTTGTCCTTTTCCCTTTTCGCGCAGCTAGGGAACAACAGGACACCGTGCTTCCCATCTTGACGGGCAGTGCGACTCAGATGACGGGAGGAATATCGACCTGGGATATACACAAAAGGTGGCCGGAGCGAGCTTTGGAAAGACGACTTGGCGAAGACGATCCGGTGCGCGAAGGGGCCGGAGGGGCTGGGAGCTCGGCGAAGGAGGAACCAGGAGGGGGCTGGAGGGCCGGCGAGAGAGATCGAGATGCTCAGACGTCGGCTGCGCTTCGCTGTGTCCGAGGCTGGTGGGGATGGGCAACGGGATGGGAACACGCGCGTCGTTGAGCTTGCGGCGGGGCAATCTTGAGTCATGGTGGAACGGTCCTTTTGTGTTTGCTGTTGCTGCTGGGGGCTCTGGGATCGCGGGGGGTTATGCATTTCGGCATTCCTCCACCTCATCATCTGTTTTTTTTCTTTTCTGTTTTCTGTTTTCTGTTCTATCGATGCCGTTCTTGTTACCATTGCTTCCTGATGTTCCTTTCCCCCTTCCTCCTTACATATCATTTTTCTCTCCATCGTCTTTCTTCTCGCCAACGTCCTTCGTTTCTCTCCTCCCCCGAGGCCTGGGTCTGGTCTCTGGTCCTCTCGCGGACGCCCCTTGTGTGTTTGATGTGCGCTGGACGGGATGCGATGCGATTTTGCGAGAAGGGTGAGGAGGCGAAAGAAGAAGCATTCTCTTTTCTTCCCGCTGATCCTCCTGCTCCTCCTCCTGCGACTCTTTTTGTGAACTTTTGAAGTTTTTTTTTTTCTCTTTGGGATTGGGGGTTTTGGGGGATCTCTCCTACAGGTACGAAAGGGACCAATATGGCATATGGCACGGCGCGAAGACGGCGCCGCGACGCAAAAGTACAGACAAAATAAACGAGTCAGTTCATCACGAAGTTCAGAACGTCTCTCGTGATGTAGTATTTCCGTGATGATATATAGTAGGTAGTACGAGTACGAGTACGAAGAAGATACGAGAGTGCATGTCGCACAAACGTGAAGGCGGAATGAGACTCAAATCAATGGATCAATCAATCAATCAATGCTCAAATCCATTTGCCCACACACCCTCTCCCGGGCTGGTGGGCCACACCCCCCTGGGTGGGTCCTGAAGGGTCGCGGGCTAAGCCTTATCGGGCCAAGAGCCGCACGGGCCGGCAGAGCCCCGAGCAGGGATGATCTCTGCTAAAGAGGGGAGAGCCGATTGGCTGGAAAGGTGGGAGGGAAGGGAAGATGGTGGGGATCAGGAGAGTCACGTGGGATGGGGGCTGGGGGGGTGGAGGTGCGGATAGGGAGGGTGCTTAGTCAGGGGTTTGGAGAGGGTTTGCGTCATTGCGGAGGAGGGAGGACGGGTACTGAGGATGTCTGGAAGGGTTTGGTAGTACTCCGTATGAAGATTTGTTTTTGGGAGATGTGCGATCCTGAATCGATGCGGATGGGGATGGGTGAGTTTATGAAGGGATCTGGGGTCTGAAGTGGAATGAGGCGGAGTGCACGGATTGCTGGAGTGCATGAAATCAATTGCACGGTATGTTCTGACCTACTCGTCTAGGGTAGCTTCAAGTCTGGGGGCAGCCTCAGCGATCGACTCTAATATGTATGTATATATCTGGATGTTCAATTCATTTGATGTCTAGGCATTGATTTCAGAGATCAAATGGCGGGTGAGGCTTTATAGACATTTTTAAGGAGATATACACCGTATATATCAATATATCAATATATACCGGGTCAATGGCCAAAGATCGGCGGATCAGCGACCTTCGGACTCGGGACACAGCGACGCACACAGGTACTAACCCGTAACCCCCCCGCTCCTCCGGACCCTGATCTCCGTCGCTGTTGGTTCGCGCGGACGGTCTCACCTCCCTTGACCTCGTGTCTTGGAACCTTGAGCACCTAGTAGTATGTATGGAATACTACGAGTAGTATGTCCACCGGTAGAAGAGGTCCAGAGTCACTCGCCCTACCTCCGTGTCTGTACCCGACTCGGCTCCGATCTGCAGCACCGCGCCACCCGGCGCCGGGCTGTCGTGGCCGGGAGTGACAAGAGGCCATGCGCCTTCACCACCGGCAGCAGGTGGTGTTACCAATGCAGTGCTCCGTGGCTCCGTGCTCCGTATGTAGTACCTGTATGTGCCGTACATACATATGTACATCCATACATAACGAGTAAGGCATGGACGATCTCGATCTACAGGAAAAGAGTCTGCGGAGCCGTCGAGCGGTGAGGCAGACGTCCGAGAAAGGAGCGCTCGCCGGCGAATGCTTTGATGAATCTGCATGTTGCAGGAGAGGCGGTACGAGTGGTAGTAGCAGTGCTACAAGATGTTAGTACTACTACTACTATGAACCTACTACTACGAGTACTCAAACGAGTATGTACGCTGTTCTGCGATGTCCAACGACCTTGGCGGCGTTACCGATCGCGCAGTGACGAGTCAGATGTCGCGGCCCCCTTTTAATGTCCTCGGATGTACTCCGTATCCTGCTGATGTATGCGGAGGGGTTCGGAGAATGTATGAGTGCTGCATTCGAGTCACCTTGATCCGTGTCATCGTGCCTGGCGGCGCGCGCCCTTTGCTGGACAACTTTGATCCATCAATGTGCCGGTATGTTTGCGGCTTCGAGGGGGTGCTCATACAGTGTGTATGTTATACAATTGGCACTGTGGGGTCCGAGGAACGGAGCAGCCTCGGAGCGAACTGTTCCGCTTCCCGCGCCTGCGAGGGACGCTCCTGCCGAGTTGGATGTCGATGGACTGATGAGATGGGATTGGGCGACTGACGCGAAAGAACACGTCGCGCGTCTGGCTGGTGCCTGGAGTCTTGGAGTCTTGGAGTCTTCCATACATCAATATGTGCCCTCCTGGTGCACGATCTCGAGGACGATGCAATCAACTATTCAAACAGCAGCTGGGCGGAATGCAATCGACGACGGCAAATTCCGCGAGATCTTCGGGGCATCGACCGCAGTCCTTTCGCCGTTTGCAGCGCCCTCACCGGTCCCAGAAGGGAAAAAGAGGGGGGGAAAAGGAGGGGGGGGAGGACACGGGAGAGCCATCAATGTATCGACACGACCTCTGGGTTTACGAGTACTACCTCCTCTCGACTACTACTCGTACTCGTACTCGTACATGCATCAAGGCATCAATCCATCATCTATTCGTTTCCCCCCCTCCCAACCGACAATTGGCACTGCCAGGTTCTTCTCGGCCTCGTATACATATGATGGATCGGGGCCGTCGATGATCGACAGGTACCGCCACAGATACGCGACGGCTCGTGCTCGCTCGTCTGGTACTCGTACCTGAAGCCGCGTGCGGATCCGGAGGGGCTCTGCCAGCATGAGCTGAGGCTTTTGTGGCATGCGCGGACCATCACTCTCACTACATGCATACATACTCGTACATACGAGTACGAGCGAGCTCAGTGCACGCCCAACGGGGCCTCTTCTTAGCTCCTAACGTCGAGATGGATTCCTGCGAGTCCGTTGGGCTGAGCTAGGTACGAGTTCAAGCATCTCGCTGGGTCACCAGGGCAGGGCAGGGCAGTATCTGAGAAGGGCGCGCGAGTCCGGCCTCGTCCCTCCTGCCTCGGGATCTGCCCTTGTCCTTGTTGTTGTTGTTGTTGTCATGGTTCTGGATTTGTGGTTGCAGATCGACGCCCGGAGGCCTATTCCCGGGCGAGTCGCGGCTGCATGCGATGCCCAGAAAAGAGGCTTGCATCGAGGCCGAAAGAGGAGGGGGGGGGAAGGGAGAGGGGAAGGGCAGTGACGGAGAGAGGAAAAGGGGGTGATGTGCTGGTGATCTTGACATCTTTGGGGGCGGTCATGAGGGACTGGTCGTGCATCTGATGGAACCTCTCGGGGGAGGGGGCTTGCCTGCGGATGAGACTTTGTTGTCAAGAGCACTGGGTGACCTTGGGGGCGACGCTCGAGAAGCAAGGGGAAGACAAGCGGCGGACGAGTCTCGACGAAGAGGAGAGCGTTGTTGGGAAAGCCGATTTGGAGGCTGCGCATCTTCACAACCCAGAAGCCCGAGTCTGATTCTCACGGTCTGGCCTGGACTTGGGGATTCCCTCGAAAGCCCGGCCTTGAAGAGAGAAGAACTGCCGCGGTCAAAGTTTTCGGCTCGAGAAAACCGGCTTCTACCGGTAAGCGGGACCAAGACCAGGACCAAGACCAGGACCAAGACCAGGACCAGGACCAGGACAAGGACAAAGGACAAGGACCAGGACAAGACCCGGGAGCGACCGTTCTTGAGTCCCTTGGCAGCTCCCCGGTGTGCTTCTTGCGAAGACATACCTGATCCGAGTACGGTATGTAGGTAGTACTTACGGCTCCGTGTGTACTCCGTATGCACGAGGTGCATTCGCAAGCACATCGAGCGCTCCGCAACGCAGAGCCAGCATATGCAAGTCTCGCGCGTGCATCTGCGGGTGCCGGTCCCAGGCCCAGGCCGTCCGCAAGCGTGGCCAATGCAGGCCCATTTGCATCTGGCCCTCCGAGGATCGACTGACGCCCTCACGAACCAGTTACATAACGGCTTGAGACTTGGCTCTCTCAGGAATGCGGCCCGGCGGCGTCGAACACAAGCTTCGCCGGAATGGCGATATCGGACCCGTCCGATTTACGGAGGCGCGCGGCCGGTCTATTGGCCCGCTCTCTCTCTCTCGCTCCCTCTCTCTCTCTCCCTCTTCCCGCCCCCCTCTCCCATTCCCCCCCCCCAATCCCCATGGACAGTGGGAAATACTGGTACTGGTTCGAGGGGAATTATGCATCGATCAATGACCGCGAGCGTTCTGTCGAGCCTTTCAATGGGAAAGCAGGCACTTTCCTTCCCCTCCGGTAATGGGTGCTCTCTTCGCTTGGACCCCCCCCCCCCCCTTTCGATACAGTCAGCTTGGCGACTTAGCTTGGCTTTTGCGGAGCGGACGAGGTACGGAGTATGCATGAATCTATTACTTTTTTTCTTCTCTTTCTCACTCACTCACACACTCACTTACTCCTCACTCCGACTCTCTCTCTACGAGTACGAGTACATGTCAGATGCCGGAGGTATATATATATCGTGCTGCGGCGCCTCCACTTACACCAGAGCTTGCTCGCTAATTGTCTGTCTAGTTCCAAACCAAAAGACGGGAAGACCATGACCAGCTCCCTGGCGCCGTTGCTTGCCATTCCTCTATGATGACATCAAACGTTCCTATCAGGGCCGCCAACATTTCTTGACTCAGAGTTCCGAAGACTCGGCTCCTGGTCATTGCTGTTTGAGTTCCCTGTCCCAGTCTCGCTTTCACTCTCTTTTTTTTGTTTCACATCAACCCCCCCCCCCCTTTCGCTCTCTTTTATCTCTTATGATACTTCATTCTGGGGTTCTTTTTGGTGTTTGATTTTCAGTGAAAATCGAATCGAGAATGCAGCTCTCAAAGTCCCTTGATGCCGATGTGGAGAAGCATCCCGACAGCTTGCGTGATGGCGCGGACAAGATCATCGCCAAGGTGGAGGCATCGTCCCCCACCTCGGACGGCAGCGAGGCCAACTCCCCCCACCCCGACGGCCCCAGGTCCGACTCATCCGCATACATCTCGTCCGCCCCGTTCGGGGACGGCGACGAGGAGTCCTCCGCACTCCCGCCTACCGAGGCCCTCGACCGCTGCCGCAGCAACGACCCTCCCCCAGACGGCGGCCTCGTCGCCTGGCTGCAGGTCCTCGCCGCCCTTCTCGTCAACACCCTGACCTGGGGCTACGCCTCCGCCTTCGGCGTCTTCCAGCTGCACTACGTCCAGGCCCTGAACCTGCCCGCCTCCCAGGTCTCCTGGATCGGCTCCGTCCAGGTCTTCCTGACCTTTGGCTCCTGCGTCTTCTCCGGCCGCCTCGCCGACGCCGGCTACTGCCGATCCACCCTCGCCGTCGGCACCTTCCTCGCCGTCCTCGGCACCTTCATGACCAGCCTCGCCACCACGTACTGGCAGATCTTCCTCTCACAGGGCGTCTGCATCGGCCTCGGCCTCGGTGTCGCCTTCATGCCCGCCATCTCCGTCCTCAGCTCCTACTTCAAGAAGCGCCGCTCCTTTGCGCTCTCCGTCTCCGCCGTCGGAACCTCGCTCGGCAGCGTCTCCCTGCCCTCGGTCATCCAGTACCTCACACCCAAGATAGGCTTCCACTGGGCCGTCCGCTGCGTCGGCTTCATCGTCCTCTTGTTCGCCATCGTCGCCAACCTGCTGCTCAAGCCGAGGCTTAGCCCGAGGAAGACGGGGCCCCTCATCGAGTGGGCCGCCTTCCGCGAGCTTCCCTACCTCTACTTCTCCGTGGGATCCTTCTTCTACTACTACGCCCTCTACTTTGCCTTGTTCTATGTACGTGAAGCCCCCCTCACCCCTGTCACACCCCTTTCACCTCATCTTCTCCCCTGCAAGATGACGCAGAATAAGAGATCAAAGACAAGATCAACCACGAACAACATGAGGAGTCATCTCCTACTTGTGATGCCGAGATGACAATGCTGCCGCAAGACCATATCATATATTAACATGCTTCCCCCTTTTTCTTTTCTCCCCCCTCCCCAACAGATCAACAGCTACGCCCGAAACGTCATCGGCTTCTCCACCACCGACTCCGTCAACCTCCTCATCATCCTCAGCGGCATGGGCATCCCCGCCCGCCCCATCGCCGGCTACATCTCCGACCGCCTCGCCGGGCCCCTCAACGTCTTCACCTTCACCACCATCGCCCTCAGCGTCCTGCTCTTCGGCTGGAGCGGCGTCACCACCCGCGGCGGCATGTACGCCTTCAGCGTCGTCTACGGCATCGTCGCCGGCACCAACCAGGGCACCTTCGTCGCGGGCCTCGCGAGCATGACCAAGGACCCGCGCAAGATGGGCATCCGGTTCGGCATGATCGAGACCCTCAGCTCCTTCGCCACCGTCGCCGGCGCGCCCACCGCGGGGGCCATCATCGACCGCTCCAACGGGAGGTACTTGTACGCGCAGATCTGGGGCGGGTGTGTCATGGCTGCGGCGTTTACGTTTTTTCTGGCGTGCAGGATGACGATTACGGAGAGGAAGTGGAAGGTCAAGGTATAGATGGAGGTTCGATGTTGTCTGTTTTTTTTTTCATTTCTTTTTTTTTCTTGATTTTCTTTTGCGGAATTCAAAAAGGCTTAATGATTGCATGATGAAAACGAAAGAGAGAGCTCATTCACTCAACGAGTGTATATACGGATGATATCCATGACGGATTAATACAGAAAAGGAAATTGGTTGACTCGAGATGGAAAATCTTGAAAGCATATTGACTCGAGAAGGATAAACTCGACAGCATACTATTAACTAAATGTTGAGAGCAGGTTGATTCCTGAAAGCAAATCGACTAAAAATAAGATGATCCAAAGTCGAGAAAATGAAAAGAAATGGCATCAATGACACCAGTTGTCTGAAACCGTCACCGCTGGCTAGGATAGTCTGTTGAGCATGTCACTGACCAGCTTCGCGACCTGCGTCCCCTCTTCCCATATCTGGTCATGCTCCCCCGTCAAGTCCCTCACAGCCACAACATCCACCCCATCCCCCCGCAGCTTCTCATACATCACATCCAGCTCCGGCAAGTCGACGAGCGAATCGCCCCCCGAGGCGGCCAGCACCGACACATGCGCCCCGGGCGCCAGCGCGCCGGCAAAGCTTCCCCCGAACTTCGCCGGCGACGCGGCGTCCCACGCGGCCCGGTCCCCGAACGCGCCGGCCATGAAACCCTCGTAGCCGTCCTTGCGCGCGCACAGGCCGCTCAGGTCGTACACGCCCGCGATGCCTATGATCCCCGATGGCGCGGGTACGGGGACACGGTCGCGCGCGGCGCCGAGATCCATGAAGGGCTGGTAGGCGAGCGTTGCGCCGGCGGAGTGCCCGATGAGGATGTACCTGGTGACGCGGAACCGGGATACGAGGAGCGCGAGGGCGGAGCGCACGTCGTCGAGGTGGTCTGGGTGCTTGGCGGCGCGGAGCTCGGCGGGGGGTGTGGTGGCTGGGTCCTGTGGGAAGAGGGGGTGGGGGGAGAGCCGGTAGCCGATGCTGGCGAAGCCGCGGATGGGGAGGGTGGAGGAGGAGGAGAGGATGTGCTTGATGGAGGGGACGAAGTCGTAGATGGAGTGGCGCGGGTCGCGCCAGGCGCCGCCGTGGATGTAGCTAGAGAGAGAGAGAGAGGCCTGGGCATCAGATTCGGGGACTTGTGTGGCTTTTGGGGGGGTCAATCTCAGAGGACGGGAGGATGGGAGCCAAGGATTTACACTATCCAGGGGGAAGAGGGGTCGGGGGGGAGCTCGGCCTGGGGATGCTGCCAGACGCCGAGACGTTGGAGGGCGTGGTCGCCGTACTGGAGCACGGTGTGTTCGAGGCCGGGGATGTCGTGAGAGGCCATCGCGTCTTGTAAGGCGTGCGCCTGTGGACTCAAACTGATGGATGAGTACTAGGTAGGAGTCTCGAGAGATGATGCTCGAAAAGAAGCATCAAGTGAAGCATGACGTTGCAAGACGGTCGAATTTCGGGTGACATTGAGGAGGTCAGTCGGCCGGGCCCTCGCTCCTGCCGGTACTCATTGCTTCGGGTCCTTCCAATTTGTCATCGCAGGAGAGGCAGTTCGGGGACGGTGTTTCTGGAAGGTGCAGCTGGCGAGGATGCACGGTGACGAACCCCGTGGGGCCCCGGTATGGGGTACGTCGAAATTGCGGAGACATAGGGCGTGGGGGGGTGTATCGAGTACGAAATCTTCACGCCTCGACAGTGGATTTTAATTGAGTCACTCAGCTGACGGAGTACCTACTAGCACCGCCACATGAGCCACGGACTCGGGTATCTTATCGATAGCAGAGAGAATCGCAACCTCTTATCGCCAGCGATCTGCGGTCGGGTTCCATGGGCGGCTATCGCGATCGAAAATACAGGGCCTACAGGGGACGAAGGACGTTGAAACCGACTTGGCCAAACCGCGGACGCTGAGCATCACTGGGTGTCGCTCAGGCATTCACGCAACAACGTAAGCCATTCGCAGCGCTGGGTCTCATCGGCGAGATCGACTTCTTGTTGATCTCAAGTGCGTGCTCTGATTCACCGATGCCATCGTCCGTCTGGACAACATCAACATCAACATCAACATCAACATCAACATAGCGGACGCAGACACCGGTTTGGGAAGGGACGACGGCACTTTTATCCACCTCGTTCTTGCCGTCATTCGAGAAGGGGCTTTCCTTTCCTTCCGCTCCTTCCCTTTGTTCCTTGCACGACTCGATAGACGGAAACACCCCTCCTTCGCTGCTTCTTCCTCTTTGCATAGACTCGCCTCCCTCCTGCCCCTTCGATTTGCGCTTTCCGATTTTTTTTTGACAGATTTTCTTTTCTCCCTTTTTCTTTTTTTTTTTTTTTTTTTCATCTCCTTTCTTGTTCTTCTAGATTGCCTCAGACGTGGTCTTTCTGGGCCGCGCCCACCTGGACATCGAGTTGCCACTTTGCATTTCTTTGAGACAGCATATCTCCATAGATTCGACGGCTCTCTCGACCAACCCTTTCGGAATGCGCCTGTGAGGCCTGCAGCCTGTCTAGACGCCATCACTCTAAAAGGCCGCAGCCATGGATTACTCGAAACTGCGGGCCGCCGCCATGCGCGACGGAGACGACGAGGAGGCCGTCACCGTCGACACCCGAGCCCTCATCGACAAGGTCCTCGCCAGATATTCCGGGGAGTGGACCACGCTGCGAGAGTTGATCCAGAACGCCGCCGATGCTCAAGCAACGACCGTCTCCGTTAAGTGGGAGACCCTCCCCTCGGTCCACGTCCCTCTGCCCAACACCGGGAACCGCTCGGATCTGTTGAAGCACACGCTGGCCAACCATACCCTGCGGAGGCTGGTCGTGCAGAACGATGGCCAGCCCTTCACCAAGACGGACTGGGGCCGGCTGAAGCGCATCGCCGAGGGAAATCCAGACGAGACCAAGATCGGAGCATTCGGCGTCGGGTTCTACAGTGTCTTCGCCGACTGCGAGGAGCCCTTCGTCAGCTCGGGGAGCGAGGCCATGGCTTTCTACTGGAAGGGGAACTCCCTCTTCACGAAAAAGTCGACCCTGCCGGCAGACCAGTCATCGCTGCTCACGGCTTTCGTGTTGGACTACCGCAACCAGACCACCCCTATGCCGAATCTCTTGTCCGTGAGCCAGTTTCTCGCGACGAGCCTCACCTTCGTCGCGCTGGAGAAGATCGAGTTCTGGATCGATGACTTCCTCGTTCTTTCGCTGCAGAAGAAAACGTCGCCGACCCTGAACCTGGATCTGCCCAGGGACCTGGAGACCAAGACCAAAGATGGCTTCATGAAGGTCGCGGGCGTGGGCCGCACCAGCACGCAGATCGACGCAGTCTTCATGAATGCCATAGGATGGAAGCCGCAGGCAGCAGTCGCCGCCAGGGCGCAAGAGCCCTACGGAGCCCCCGAGGCGCCCTCTCTCAAGTCCTTCTTCGCAAGACTGACCGAGAAAGCAGCGAGTGTCAGCCAGAAGTACGTGCCCCAGAGCGAGGAGAGCATTGCGCAGGCTACACTGGCAGAGGACGTCACGAAGAAGAATAGTTCAACAATCTTTCTCCGAGCGACCAACGCATCCATACAGACAAATGTGTCCCCGTCATTCGCGGCAGAATTAGAACGAGCGACGAAGAAGCCGCCGCCCAAGACCACTCGCATCGCCATTCTCACGTCGTCGCACGATGAGGGCCGCGCCTCTGAAAGCTCTGTCTCACCTGATGCTGCCATTCACAAGGCGACGGATGTGTTCGCCTCAGTCATGCCGAACAAGAAGCCGGGAGGCCGGATCTTCATCGGTTTCCCCACCATGCAGACCACCGGCGCGGGGATGCACATTTCTGCCCCGTCTGTCATCCCGACGGTCGAGAGAGAAGCCATTGACCTCAACGCTCGCTGGGTCAGGACCTGGAACATGGAGCTTCTCCGCGCCGCCGGAATCATAGCGAGACTAGCATTCGCCCACGAGATGGAGGAGCTGGACCGTAGCCTTCGGCGGCACGTTGGCGACAGCAAAAAGATCCCTCTCGAAGCGGTCGCCAAATTCGTGCCGGAAGCTCTGCATATATACAAGACTTTCAGCTTCAAAGACTCTACCCCTAACAACAGCGTTGGGCAGTTGATAGAGGAGGCTTTCTGGATTTGCTTCAAGAGGGCCACCATCGAGATTTTCTCAACCAAGGGCGTTCTGCAATCGTCCCAGGTCCGCATCGTCTCCGATGATCTCCGAGAATTTGTCGAAAGCATCCCTGTCATTCCGGCGGAGATCCGAGAAGTGCCATTCATCAAGAAGCTCATCGACTTTGGCCTCATCGCCGGCGCAGGTGTTGCGGACGTGAAGCGCGAGTTGGAGGCCAAGGCGCTCAACAAGAACCAGGCCATCACTTTCATCAAGTGGCTCGGCAACAAGACCCTGTCCGGCGAGCTGGATGCTGGAAGCAGAAGCGCCTTGATGGATGTGGCCGTGGCATCCTTGAGCGATGACGGGGAGAACGGAGAGATTGTGGCTCTCGGCGGAATCAAGCACTACCTCAACAAGGGCACGATCCCAGCTCACATGCCTGTGCCCCCGTCCACGGTTCCGATCCTCCTCAGCGTAGGCTGCAGTCACTCCGAGTTGGACGCCCTGGGCTGGGAGCCATTGGAGCTCGTGCCTTGGTTGAGGTTTGTCATCGAGACTGGTTCCTCGAGGTCTGAAGAGGAGCGTGTGACAACCTCGCCGAAGTTTGCCGTTTCTGTCCTTCTGGTCATGTCGAAGAACTGGGATAATCTGAGTTCGCTGGCAAGGGCCGCAGCCACCACCCTCCTCCAGGCGACCCCGATGGTGCCAACGAGACAAGGCCTGAGAAAGCCCCAGGAGGCCTTTTTCCCGACTGTCAAGCTGTTCGACGATCTGCCCATCATCCAGGGGTGCGAGAAGATCAAGGAAAAGTTCCTGTCGGCCGTTGGTGTCCGAAAGACTGTGGATCTCGAAACAATCTTCGCTCGGCTGCTCAACTCCTCTGGCGAGGGTGGCCAAAAATGGAGTCACATGGAGCTCATCAAATATCTGGCCTCCGTGCAGAATGATATCCCTTCTGGCGACCTTAAGAAGCTGCGAGAAACTAAATTCTGCCCTGCCGAAGCTGGACCTAAGGGGATGGAGTCTACCAAGGCATCACAGCAGCTGTACCGGACGATCGAACTGTTCGAGCCGAAAGATTCGTTGCGGGCTCTACAACTGCCCATCATCCAGTGGCCAGGTCCCCCGGGGAGTTTTCGTGCAGCCAGTCCGGAGGGCCGGTTCCTGGCAGTCATGGGTCTGCGGACGTTTCCCGCGGTCCCCGAGCTGGTGGAGATGATGACATCGAGCGATGAGGCTCTCAGACTCTCGGCCATGACTTACTTCATAGCCAACCACCACTCAAACCGATACGCAGCCTTCTCTCTCACCGACACCGAGAAAGCCATCTTGCCCCTGCAGAAGGGCTCGAAGCTTGTCAAGCCCTCTGCTTGCTTCACGAACGAAGCCGCATCTGTGCTGGGATTCGATATCTTGCGACGAGACCTCCACGACCACGCGAACGTGAGTTGAATGGTGGCAAATGATTCCTTTGACGGCCAATAGCTAAGATCATCCCAGAAATTCGGCGTGGCGAGAGACCCTCCCATCTCTGAATGTGTCAGACGCCTGCTTGCAGACCCTCCACAGAACGAGACTTCCGCCAAAGTCCTCTTCGGCTATTTTGCCTCTCGCATGAATGAATTGGGAGAGAGCAGCTTGGCAAAGCTCCGAAACGCAATGATCGTCCCAGTCGCCCGAGCTAGCCTGTCCCGACCAGCTTCAAAACCCAACAACGCGACAGTCCGGATTAGTCCGTCGCAGGCTTACCTGGGCACTTCCTCCACCTACGGCAACATCTTCGACTTCGTTGATTTCGGACAAGACGCCAATGCGTTCCTCTTCAAGTGCGGCGCCAAGAGTGAGCCAACGAAGATTGAGGTTGCTCAAATGGTTTGCAACGAACCAGCTAGACTTCTGAGCGTGTTGGAGACACCCGAAAAGTATCTCGATTTGCTTAAGTCACTGGCGGAAGCCCATCAGATGTTGCGCCGGGAGAAAGACCTATGGCGCGGCCTCAAGACTCTTCCGTGCCTGTTGGCTTACAAGGAGATTGCGGCGCCATCCAAGAATGGCGCAGCAGACGTGGACGATGAACAAGCGCCAATCAAGCAGTACCAGCTCGTCTCTGCACAGCAAATTGTGGTGCTGGATGATATCATCAGCTATCGCCTTTTCAAGCAGCACTTGATCTGCGCACCCGAAGAGGACATCTTGGAGAAATTCTATCTTCAGCTTGGCGCGATCAAACTCAGCAGCATGGTTCAAGAAGACATCAGAATTGGAATCCATACGAAGAATGTTCGGGGGGCTGACGCTCTCCGCAAACATGTCATCGAGAGAACCAAGCTTTTCTTGTATGAGTACGCCAACTACCGCAAGGACGCCATCAAGCACGACGCGAAGTGGCTGGAGAAGCATCTGAGTGTGGACATGGTCCAGTCGCTTGAGCTTCGTCGGTCCTTGCAGGGCCACAGACAGGTCCATACCGAAAAGCGATCCGCGGCTGCAAGCTACGCGGGCGGGTCGTGGACCCTATACGTGGCCGACAACTCGCATCCGGATATGTACCAGGTCGGACAGGCACTGTGCCAGATGCTCATCGACATACCGAATCAGCAGGCATACTTGTTCTTCGAGCCATTCCTGACGCTTGACCTTTACGGGCTGCGAGCTCGTGGCTACAACGTCGACCGAATCCTGCGCGCCAAGGCCGCCGAAGCCAGAATAGCTGAGGAAGCCCGGCAGAGGGCGTTGGAGGAGGAGCGCAAGATGATCCAAGAGAGGGAGAAAGCGTGGGCACAACAAGCTAGCATAGCGGATCAGAACAAGAGCACTCAGGAAATCGCCACGCGGGCCGTGGAGGAATCCCCTCAGAGCGTCGACAGACCAAGGCCGACCATGCCAGGGGCGTGGCAGGATGACTCGAGTGCCGACAAAACATCATCAACAAGGTCGCAGAAGGGACTCTTCTCCGGCCTGACAAACAGACTTCGAATGAATTCCCCTGTTGGACAGGCGCCGAAGCCCCTGGATCAGACGAGTCGAGCAACGGACAACAGCCCGAGCCCTGGCGGCTACAGCCCGAGTCCTGGCGACTCTATGGGAGCTGGAAGCAACGCCGGCACGTCGGCCCAGGACACAGACCGAGGGGTTACTAGCCCAGCTGTCATCCAACAAAACCTTTTCAATGCCGTCAATTCGACAAGGGCTTTTGGATCTCATCGACTGTTCTCAGAGCCTAGTGTCACCAAGGTCAAAGAGCAGGGAACCTACTGCGACAAACGACCGAGCCAAAACATCATCTTCGCCGCCGAGGCAGCAAACGGCATGAAGGTGTATGTCTCGAAAGACATGGAGGGCCACACGGCTGATTTCCTATCCGCAAACCTCGGCGCCATCAACGCATTCGCGACCCTCCTCGTTGAGATTGGCGGCATCTATTCGTTGGCGCCGCAGGTGCTTCACATCTTCTACGACGATGACGGCCAGACCATCGCGTTCAATACCAGTGGCAGCTTGTTCTGCAATCTGCGGTATTTCCTGCAGCTGCACCATACCAACGGGGCTCGGCTTCAGGGGGCCGAAAAGATTGAGGCGGCGACGTGGTGGTGGATCACGCTGGCGCATGAGTTGGCTCACAATATCGTGGGGACGCATGGCCAGGATCATAGCTATTACACGTGAGAAATTCTGTTTTTTTTTTCTTGAGCGATTGGGGCAAAAGGGCTAATGATTCGGCAGCGAGTCTTTCATCCAACAATACATGATGAAGATGGTGCGAAAGATCCACGAGTGGGCGGCGAATGAGGGATCGGCTCGCCGGTCTTCTGTCACGGATTCACCTGGTGTACCGAATCAGCCCCCACCTGCATATTCGGAGAGCAATCCGAACAGGTGAATGGTTTGGCATGACTGGAAACGGCGTTGAGCGCTTCTTTGACGATACTAGAGTAGATGTGCATTTTGATAGACGGACGACATGGATTGATGGATGAAATGATGCATGAAGCGCATGAAATGTACACATGAGCGATTGATTTCTTCAATGGCATATAGAGGACCTTGAGCATGAGAGGAATAGAAAGGTCTTGACGTCGTTTTTCCGTCGCAATGGGGCACGAACCTGGGAAAGACGTGAGATGATGTCGATCTCGGTCCCCCTGAAGACCGAGCTCCAAGTCCATGGAGAATTACGTAATCCGTTCGATTGCCATCACGTGACTGAGAACCCATCTTGCCCGACGGCGGCAACATCGTGAATGAATCAAGACGACGAGTGCGATACAGCAAGCAGCCATTCGCGCAACCAGCAAGGACGATCTCAGCCGTCCCCCTTCAAGCCTTTCCTACAGCGATCGAAATATTCGAGGACCACCCAATTGAAGATGGTGCACCGAATCGCCTTTTGGAGCTGCTTCGGTGAGTCTCTCTGGCGAACCTCGTGCCGGCCGTCGTCGTCCGAAGCTGTTCATTATGGCATCCGGGGACACAACAGCAGTGATTGCAGGCACCTTGACACACGAAAGGTCCTTCTCTCCGTAACTTGCGAATGGAATCGCTGACGAAAGAGCAGGCCTGGCGGTCCGATTCTGGCAGGTCGGCATCGAGATGCGGCCTTTCTTCAACCGCAGCAGCCTTTGGGCGTACCCGGTGTACGCGATGGGCGGGGCGAGCTTCGGGTACTGGCTGCAGGGCGTGGATGACCGGCAGACGGCGACGTTGAATGAGCGGAAGGCGGCGCTGCTGGAGAAGAGGGCGAGGAAGGCGGCGAGGGATGCGGAGAGGGCGGAGGCCTAGACGATCGATCGATCGAGCGAGCGAGGACATACAAGGAAGTGGATGATGACGAGGGAGGGGGGGGGGGC
>NQYQ01000015.1:0-14758 GCA_003055925.1 Escovopsis sp. Ae720 | reverse complement strand
GCGGGATGGAGTCAAAACGCCCAGCATCCTCCGAGAAAACGAGTCGAGCCATCCCGGCGCGTGGTATCGCTTCAAACAGAGCTCGAGTCCAGGGACCAGATTCAGCGCTCCTCAAGCCAAAGCCCCTCCACCCGAAGTCAGCACCGGATGGAAGCCCCGCTCGATGACGGCTCCCGTTCTCATCCCGATCGCCGTGTCCGCGCTGAGCATAGCCGCTGTTATCGAGTTCCTCGCCCAAAGAAGTCGCATCCATGGCGGGCTCGCGCTGGTGTCGACGCCGGAGAGCATCTCGCAATATGCGATGCTCAGCTATCTCTACCTCCCGACCGTCCTTGCCGTCATTTTCAGTCTGGTCTGGAACTGGGTAGATCTTGACGTGAAGCGGATGCAGCCGTGGTTTGAGCTCTCAAAGCCCGAGGGAGCGACAGCTGAGAACTCGTTGTTTTTGGATTATCCTTACGATTTCGTGGGCATTGTTCCTTTCAAGGCATTCAGGAGGAGGTGAGAAGCCCCAGCGCCGTTGGATTTTTATTTTTTTTATTTTTATTTTTTGTGCTTCTTGGTTTGCCTGCTAGGGCTCTCCTTCCTTCCATCTGTTCCATTCCTTCTTCATGTCTTCTCCTCGAGGTCTCTCCTTCCTTCCGTCTGTTCCGTTCCTTCTCCTTCACTTTCAATCCTCGTGGTTCCTCCTTCCCAAGTTCCGTCAACCTGCCTCCTCTCATATGTCACGTGTCTTCAACGTCGTTTGAAAAAGTTCAACTTCAAAAAAAAGGGGGAAATCAATGCTCACCACTGTGACCTCAGACACTGGCCCGTCTTCTTGTCATCCACCGTCGTGGTGGCCATCTTCTGGGTCGTCACGCCAATGCAAAGCTCGATCCTGGGAACGAAGACTGTCCAACGCGATGCGACAGTCTCCTTGAACGCTCGATCAACACTGGCATCCCTGGCGGACCAGCAGACGCTCCTTGATGCCCGAACTGTGGTCACCGGATACTCCATAGGATGGCTGGGACAGGATCTCCCGCCATGGACGACGGACAGCTATGCGATCGCTCCATTTTACGTGGAGAATGATCCGGGACAAGCCCGGCCTGGCACGAATTGGACCGCTAAAACGACGAAATTGTCCACAGAGCTTAATTGCTGGCCAGCAGTGGTTGAAGAGAACCCCCCTCCACAACGAGCCGTCTTCAACATCAGCAATGGTCACGGCTGCTCTTCTCCCTTCGTCTTTGGCGAGGATCTTGGTGTGCAAATGGTTTATACCGGATGGCAGAGCGGTGGAATCTTTGCCTCGGTGGATCTCTCAGACTACGGTGGTTACTGCCCAGAAACGAACGATACCATTCATCAATTCCTCGCAATCTGGGCAGAGCAGAAGATAGTCGATCCCACCACAAATCAGGTTGCGGTCGACGTCACTGCACTGTTCTGCCAATCTCACTATTATCAGCAAGACATTTCAGTCACGGTCGCGGCCGATACACTCAAGCCCTACGAGACTTCAATAGTTCCGCTTGGCCCACGGTCGCTTTTGACCGAACGCGAGTTTGATTCGGGAAGGCTTGAATTCTTGATTGCCACGGGCCAATTACGGTCGAATGATCCTGAATTTCCTGCGCAAGATGTGCCATTCTTTGTGTCACTTGACCAAAACTCACAGCTTGGAAAGGCCGGGCTCATACTGCCTACCTCCCCCATGGTTGGATTTGCTCTCGCTGGGCAAAACGAATCGGCATACGCATATCGAGATCCCGAGAGGCTCCAGCAGGCGTTCAACCATGCACACCAATACCTGTTCTCTTCGGCCGTCAGTTATCTATGGGTCAACGAGACCCATTTCGATGATCGTGCCGCTCAATCGAGCTACAGCCAATATGGGATCGTCGTCAGCCGCCTGTTTTCGGCCATTGTCGAGCTTCTTCTCATCGTGGCAGCTTTATCCATCCTTGCTTTGCTTCGATCTTGTCGACTCTCCGTGAGCAAACTTCAGTCCAATCCATCATCGTTATCCAGACATATCCAAATCTTCAAGAATAGCCAGGATGTCAATCAGATGTTCTATGACCTTGATTGCTTGGACAATAAATCCCTCTCAAAGGTTCTCCCGAATGATCAATTTCGGCTCCTCAATGACGCTTCCGGACTTCACAGTGTGGCCATTGCGAGAATATCTGAGGGAGAACCCGACCTTGCGGAAAAACCACCGAACACCCAGACTGGTTACTATAAGCCTTTTCGACCCATGGCACTCCGGAAGTTTTTTGGTGTATTCTTTGTTTTGGTCCAGATCGGTGCACTCATGACCATCCAGATTCTGAAATGGCAGGAAACCAGCCAGCAAGGTTCGTTGACTTATCCCGTGTAGCATTCAATCAACCTGTCGCGAGACGAGAGCCGATTTTCTGACTTACTTGAGTTGCCAGGCCTGAGTCGACCGTCAAACAACTTCGAGGTCTTGCAGCTCCTCGAGAACTTCATCCCAACCATCTTCGCAACGCTCACCGAACCTGTTATTGTACAGCTCAACCGATTCTTGTGCGTCCTGCAGCCATTCAAGGCCATGGCTGGCGGCAGAAGCATTGCGGCAAATTCCGTGGACATCACATATGCCTCCTTTCCGCCTCAGCTCGTCTTCTGGAGAGCACTCAAGGCTCGCCACCTCCTGCTCGCGTTTATGTGCACTGCTGCATTCCTTTCCAACGTCCTCGCGGTAGGCATGAGCGCTTTGTTTAAGGAGATCCCCACCGCAGCGCGCTACGCCCAGGGATTCCGTTCCACCATTGCGCCGAAGTTCAACAGCTCCGCACTTGGAGACTTTCTCGCCCCGAATTGGATGATGGCGGACGTATATCATTACAAAGATCATTTGTACTTTGCAATGGCCAATATTTCATCTGGAACACCGCTACCACCATGGACATCGGTAGAATATTTCTTTCAGCCTCAAACTCTTGTCGACAGGCCGACCTCAAGCAACCGTTCTACATTTGTCGTTTCAACGAGGGGTTTTGGCGCGGTCGCGAATTGCGTCCCAACAAGTCTCCATGTTGTTCCGACGAACGACCCATTGCCCAGTTCGGCGTATGGCTTTTGTTATGTCGACCAGTCCTATGCCAGCTACTCTTTGCGGAGTGATATGCTGGCCGAGCAACCCACTTACGCCGCTGCCATGGAGTTGGCCCTGTACTCCGACAGCAGGTGCTCGAACAACATCACGTACGCATGGAGCCGAGTGCAGGCCGGACACGACGTGAACAGGACGTTGCTGGCGAGTTTTGCTGATTGCAGCCCAACGTTCCAGACAGCCATGTTCAACGTTACACACGATGTCCACGGGAACGTCATATCCTACCAGAGGACGAGCGACTTGACCTCTGCGCTGGATTACCCAAATTCGGGCGACGACACGTACAGACTCTTAGCTCTGAGCAATCAAATTTTGAACATTGCTGAAACTCCGTTCCTCCACAACGATACCGTCGCCCGAGATTGGATGAACTACTTCCTGGTTTTGAGTCTTAACTCTCGGGATATCCTGGATGCTTCCAAGCCGCTGCCAGATCCTGCGCACCTCATACCCACGATCGAAGACATCTATTCGCGACTGTTCGCGCTTCTGCTGAGCCTGAACCAAGAGATCTTCGAGGTCGGCGAACCGGAGACCATCGTCGACACTCGAATCGTCCAGGAGGATAAGATCTTCATGGCCGACTCCGCATTTCTGATAGCGACAAGCATACTCGGGCTCAACATCGTCGCCGTGGGACTGTTCTACGCATCAGCGCTTGTTTCGACCCTGCCACGGATGCCAACCTCGATAGGATCGTTGCTCGCATACGTCGCCTCAAGCCGTATGGTCCAGGAGGGAGGAAAGCAAGGAGAAGAGAAGGGGGTTCAGACATACAGCTTCGGGAGGTACATGGGCGTGGACAACGAGCCGCATCTCGGGATTGACATCGACCCGTATGTCGCGCTGATAGATCCTGACTCACTAAACCAGGGGAAATCGTTGCTCTCGGCGCTGAGAAGGAAAGGCTCGAGTATGGAAAACGGCCCTTGGATATAGCATTCAGGGAATAGAGTCTTGATACATCAATACAGAGAAGTAGAACCAGTATCATTGACCACACTCATGACCCCTTTTCCACATGATTATTGTCTTCTTGTTCCCTGGATGGACCATATATCTGATATATACCGTTCTGAATATACAATAGTCACATACGACCATAGGTAGTGGAGAACTCGGGGTCCCGTCCGCTCCCCCATAGATAAGCCACTAACCGGCAGATTAGTAGTTGGGTGGGTGACCACCAGCGAACACCGGCTGTTGTATGTTTTTTTTGCCTTTGTCTAATCATCCCCCCCCCCCCGAGCTTCGATTCTTCGTTATGTGCATTTCTTTCATATGAGTTTTCCAGGGATCTTTGAATAAGCGAGTGATGTTGGGCCGGAAACATGTTTGTCTCTAGCTCTTCATAGGCGATTTATTTTTTTCCCGGCTTGGCCTTGAGGCTCAATAGAAGTTGGACGACCCGAAATACCGGGAGGCACAGTCTGTCTTGAATGATCGTACTGTGCAAGCTCCTTCCGCATTGGTGTGATTTCCGGGATGGAAGCTTGGGCAGGAGCCACTGACCAGCAGCGGCGGGGAATGATACGAGTACTCCGTACAGGGAAGGCGAAGGCGCGTTGATTTGGAATCAGGTGGAAGATGATCGGGCCCGACTTCATCTCTCCCCCTTCAACTCAACTCTTGCTTGTCAACTCTCCACCCTCAGCGCGCTCCTCGTCTCCCCTCTTCTTCGACCTCCTCGGACGGAGACATCATGGCAGAATCATCGACTTTCTGCTTCGGAGAGACGCAATGCAAAATTCGAAATGTGCACGAGTCTCTTGAGGGACCAATGCGGCCCTCCACTACCTGACGGATTGGCAGTAGTATACCGGTACACGAGCACTCGTACGACTTGTCCTCGAGCTACTGCAGCTCGACCTCCTACTGCATCAAACGGTCTCTCACGGCGACTAGCACTTGGCACTTCCTCAATTTCCACACACCATCTGGGCGACCCTCTCTGCAGCGCCGTATTCCCGGGTGCCTTGATAGGCCTTGAGTGACCCGCGAGGGATGCATGACGCACGCAGGGATTCCTCACCTCGACCACTCACATTTTCAGCTCTTAGCCTTCCAGCAATGGGGTAGCATCACATCTCTGCATCGTCTGATCTTACCCCCTTGTGTGGGAACAGATGATCCTGGCGCCTCTGTTATTGGCACCAACGTGGTGTTTCAAGGGTACTCCTCTAAGACGTAAGAACACGTTTCCTGACTGATCGGGATTGCCAATTCGATTATGGAGAGCATGTGGATGCGGATGGTGGTACTCCTACACAGGTACTGATAGGTATCCAGAGTAACATTTTGAGGCCTCTTCGAGGAAAAGGGGTAATCTTCTGAGGCTCAAATATGCACCGCAACGACCCTAGCTTCAAGGGCTGGGCCTCTGGAAGGACAATCTTAGTGTCCGTGGCGACCAGCACAACCACCAAGGCATCGACGCATGGAGAAGGGCTTCATATTCACGACTTCTCACCACCCGGGGGCTGCCGGTGCTCCACTGAGGCCCCTTGGACGAACACAAGATAGATAGACCATTTGGTGTGGCTCCGCGATTGGCCCAACCCACCGGGTTTCTCCTGCAGCATGGAACACGAAGAAATCAATATCACAGTGCGATACGCTGGACGCTGCCTACCGGTATGAGAATGGGCAACCAACAATATCGAACAGGGCGCCAACGATGGATGTAGGGTGGCTCGAGTGCCCACCATGACTCGGTGTTGGCGACACCTTCACGTCTTTTCCTGCGGTCCCCTCAGCTTTCCGAATGTCGCCAATCGTTCCTCATCGCTGGCTTGCCTCGAGCTCTTCGACCGCCGTGAGAAGTTCAACCATGTCTATTCGGGTACCATACCTCAACGGATGTCCTGGAAGCTCATCAAAAGCGGTGACAAATCGAAATCGACGAGGTTGGCCCATAGTCAAACTTGCTTGCGCTTGACCCTCGACATTCTGAAACAACCATGGCCCCTGGCAGACCGCTGAAGACTCCGAAATGATGGGTTACCCTTTCAAGATGGATGGACGACGGGTCCCTCTGACGTTATGAACCCCGGGACTTCTGGCTACTGACTGGCTCGATAATGTCATTGCTTCTCAATGCCCACGCACGGCTCAACCCTTGACATTCCATCTGGGCCACATCATATTATGCCATGACCCGGCTGCTTTCCCATCACAGGAGTCAAACTCACCACACTCATTTCATGCTAGGTGGCTTGCCATCGAGAAACACTCTTTTTTTATCCTTCTTGAACTCTTTAGTGGCTGGTCCTAGTTTTCTCAAACTCAACGAAGCAATTCTTCCCTTTCATTTGTCAAAGCCTCGCTCCCAATACGTCAACAGCCAAACCCCTGACCGCGAGGTGTGTGTATCTACAGCCACATATATAAATCGAATCCATCACTGGTGAGTAACTATCCATTCCTTGATCCATCCTAAGCCAAAGCAAATACGTGGGGATCTTGGCTCATCATCGCTAGGCTAGATTCAAAAGCCTCTGTCTTGTCAACTGTCATTCGTATTCCTATTGCTTCTATCGACGCCTCAAGCGGCCATGTTGATCACCTTTACAGCTGGATATTTCGATCGATAAGACAAGACTTGACGGTGACCCACTGACTCAAAATGCTTTCCGACATCTTCATCATCAGCTGCCTGGCGAAGGCTGTTGCGTCCACAATGGTCCTGTCCATGCCCGTCCCCTATCACGAATCGGGAAACGGGTTTCCATTGTTTTCAAACGGAAGCAACTTCCCTTGCAGCCATAGTGGCAGCAGCTACACATTTGATAGCTCATCAAATGTCTATTACCAAGGGAGCCATCAGAAACTCGTTCTCACCGGAAATTTGGGGAACAATGGCGGCTCCTGTCAGGTCTCGATCACTACAGATCTTCAACCCAGCCAAAGTACCGACTGGCGAGTCATCAAATCTATCATTGGCGGTTGCCCCTTTAAAGCCCATAATGGAACCTTGCCTGGCGATGCAGATGCGGCAAACCAATACACCTTTGACTTCGAGATCCCCGCAGGAATTGCTGCCGGCAAATATTCGTTCGCGTGGACGTGGTTCAATGGGCTCGGCAATCCCGCAATGTACATGAACTGTGCTCCCATCACAGTCCTGGGCTCCGGCGGGTCGCCCGACTTTATCAACACACTCCCCAGGATGTTCATTGCCAATATCAACACAAATGGTTGTTCTATTCCGAAGGGAACCAGTGTGGTATTTCCTGACCCAGGCCTGGATGTCGACAGGATCAAGGTGGGCGGAGCCACATTCGCAAATGGTATCCGTTGTGCGTCTGCATCAAGATTCGAGAAGATCAATGGTCCGCCTGCACCGGCAAGCCAACGTCACCCTGCTGTGCAATTGGTTCCAATGTCGACCATCCCTGATGCTCCTGCTCCAGCCAACTCCTCCATTGCTATCCAACCTCCTCCTCCGCGAAATTCGACTTCCGACGTCACCTCGTCGACCGCCTTTGATACCGGGATGACCTGTGCAGATGAGGGTTATTGGAATTGCATTGAGGGTACGGCGTTCCAGAGATGCGGTGGTGGAGTCTGGTCCGCAGTGACCGAGATGCCAAGTGGAGTTGAATGCGTCGCTGGCCGCACACCGGAGCTCGAGTTCGCCGAAGCCAGAGGAGGCGAGATCACTCTGCGTCATGCCGTCCGCGGGGCACCGGCTTAGGTGTTGGTCAGGACTGGGCATCTAATTTCTCTTCGGTCTCAGTTTTCTCTTTTTTTTTTCAATCGTGGTTTTCGAAGTCAACGTCTTTCAGAGTTTGGGAATCTTTATGCTCTTTGGTTTGTCTCCCAGGGCGTGGTGCAACTCTCTGATTGAATGCGGACACCTTGGGATCTTGTTTTGTAGCAAATCGAGCAGGGACTTGAGAAAGGCTGGAATGAGATCAACTAGTATGTATGGAAAGGTGCTACGGAGTACTTATAGCGCGGTTGTTCCCGTCGTCAGATTCGGCAAAGGTGGAGTCGTCGGGGCTGATTCCGGGGTGTTGATCGGAGCCAGCCGGCGATTGTCGAGACCTGGCCCAGGTTCCATCAATGTCCTCGACATGCCGCAGCTTCGCCTCATTCGATACACGATACGACTGCGAGACAAAAATCGGCAAGTCTCCGAATTCAGATCAGCCTTGCAAAGCCTAGTGACGAAGCATGCGTTTTTAAGCGCGCCGAACCGGGCGATAGGCCAGGGTATCATGGGGGCAAGAGACAGGCTCTCGGCGCGAACCCTCTTTCGTGAGCCCTCATTTGCTGATCAATGACAGGGAAGAGGAGGAGTGGGGGGATCCCCGGTTTCATCCGGGCCCATCCTGGCAGAGCCTGCGCGGCTCAGTGGCCGACTCAGGGCCTTGCACTGGGCAGGCAGCATTTGAACTGGGTCAAAAGAGCCGCGGGCCACGCATGGGCAGCGTTCATAAGAACGGCATGCGCTGCGTCCTGGATCCAATGCGAAGCCTCTCTTGGATCCAACTTAGTTCCCGGCTCGCGGGCTCGAGCGATTGTGGCGGCAAATTCAAGAACATCATTGCTTTCGGAACTGTCGCCCTTGAAGCCCAGATCAACCCCAGGCGGCATTCATGACTCAATCAGCCGACAATTATTGATTCCACCTGTCGGCTCATGCTTCTTGAATCGGACCCAACATACAACAATCCGAAAGAATCATGGAGGCTGGACGGGATGTCGATCTCAGTCGAGCATACCCCAAGCTCAAGGCCATTCCTCGGGAAGTGGTGGAGGAAATCAGTCTGGAGAACGAGGACTTGAAGACTGAGCATGGTCATTGCACCATGGGACAATGTTTGTCTTCAATCCTATCATCTGAGATGGGAAGAACTCTTGAGTCAAACTGACCGATCGCTTTCAATGTCAAGGGGAGAAACATGGATGGAAGCCCGCAACAATGAGACTGTTGGTCCTCATTCCCTTTGCTCTCTTCTCCATTTCGATCATCGCTTGCGTCGAGCTTGTTGCGCAGCTGAGCCAGAAGAATGGCGGGCTTTCCTTGGTCGACGACGCGGAGCAGCTGCCTGCGCTCATCCAATTTGCCTACCTTTACCTCCCCATGGTCGTTGCTGTGATCTACGGCTTGATCCTGAACTGGATTGACCTGGACGTGAAGCGGATCTACCCGTGGCTGCAGATGTCGAGACCAACAGGCGCCAAGGCCAAGGACTCGCTTTTCCTTCATTACGAATTCAACTTTGCGCTCTGGCTTCCCGTCAAGGCAATCAGGCGCGGGTATGCAAATTCCCCAACCATCCATACGCATCCCTCCCCCCAACGACTGACCGGGTTGCTAGACATTGGACGATCGCTCTGTCAGGCTTCATCACACTCTTGGCCACCTTTGTCGTCACACCTTTGCACAGTTCGTTCCTCGGCGTCAACATTTTGTTGACACGTCAGGAGGCGCAAATGTCATCGCCTTCAGAACTCATCGATCCCGTTGCCCAGGCCGCCGTGTTCGATGTCGGTCTTCTCAATGCTGCATACGCCATCACTTGGCTGGGACAACCCTATCCCGCCTTCACAACACCCGATTACATGCTCTTGCCGTTCTATCCTTCCGAGCCAGCGCAGGAGAGCGTGGCCAACTGGACAGGCGTGACGACAAAGTACTGGACGGAGCTTCGATGCTGGCCGGCTAAGGTCTCACAAGACGATGACCCCTATCACTTTGCGGAGTCATTCCATTTCGACAACGGGCAAAACTGCTCCACGTCCAACGTTTACATCGAGACAGGGCCCGGCGTGGAGAACCTCCTGTACGCCGGGTGGCACCAAGATCAGGAGACGGACATCAGTCTCGAGTGTCCAACATGCGGCCCAGCCGCCAAGAATCAATTTCTCGCCGTTTGGTACCGCGCCGGCAACACGCATGTGATCCCCAATCTTTTCAGCACAAAGATTGAGTCCATGACCTCGGAGTTCTGCGAGCCCAGCTATTACAAGCAAAAGGTCAAGGCAGCCATCCAAGCCGATGGCCTGATCCCCATTGACGGCCAGATTGAGCCTCTGGGACCCGTCGAGCCTCTGCCCTCCACCGAGTTCAACAGTTCGGCTTTCGAGTTCCTTCTTGGGGTGGGCGTGTCCCAGAACAGGATACCGCGAGACTACCCGCTTAACTATCTCCTCGATCAGTCCTCAAGGCTGGGGAAGTGGAAATTGCTTAGACCCCTTTGGTCACCTCTGGTCGGATTTGCGCTGGGGACGACGAATGCCTCGTCTCAGGAGTTCTCGGATCCCGAATTCATGAGATTGACATTTCAAGGCGTCCACCAGATGCTGTTCTCAGCAGCCCTGCCGAGATTGCTCAAAGACAGCGCACTTCCGGACAACAGTACGGGAGAAATCTTCCACGTCAAATACGGTGTTGTTGTCAGCCGCCTGTTTTCCGCGCTCATCGAGCTCTCTCTCGGGACTGTGACTATATTGGTCATGGTACTGTTCTGGGTGTGTCGTCGATCTCCAAGCATGCTCTCAGAGGATCCGGTCTCGTTAGGCCACTTGCTAGGTGTCGTCCAGAATAGCCCCTTGCTGCTGAAAGTCTTCCACGGCAAGGGGGGGTTAAGTCATCCCGAGTTGAAGAAGAAGCTCGGCGATTGCGAATTCAAACTGGTCTGTGGATGTCAGGACCCCTCCGGAGCAAGGACCCTGAGGCTTGTGGGAGGGTTTCGCAACAGTGTGAACTTGGCAACAGACGAGAGCCAGGCCAAGATGGTAACGGAAGACTGGGGCCACTACCCACCGGTGAAGCCAAAACCTCTTCGACATCCGGTTGGCATCATCTTCACTTTGCTGCTCGCTGTCGCAATAGCTGTTCTGTTCTTCTGTTGGAAGAGGGATCAAGAACTTGGAGGTAAGTTGTGGGAACAGGGCAATGAGTTCCAGCTCGGGGTCTTCTGGACTCCGGCGTCGTGCATACGCATATGCTAATCTACCACACTTCCTGGCTAGGCCTCGCTCTACCATCCTCGAATCTCAACGTCAATAGAGTCCTCATCAGCTACCTCCCTACGATCTTCTCGTCGGTCTTGGTCGAGCCCTTCTGGCTCGTGTTGAGCAGGATGTTTTGTCTTTTGCAGCCCTTCTACGACATGCTTTCGAACAGAGGCACGGCTCAGCGCACCATCAACGCCCCATACGCGGCGATCCCCGCGCAGTTCGCCACGTTCCAGGCTCTCTCGGCAAGACACTTCCTCCTCGGGCTGGTTTGCTTCGGTGCGGCTCTGGCGAGCGTCTTGTCAGTCGGGCTGGGAGCCTTCTTCGACCAACGGCCGATGCCCGTGGCCTACCCGTTGAACATGTCCCGCCAGTTTGAGTTGAATGTTTCCGGGCAGGCATACTTCAACACTCCCGGCAGCGGCGCGTGGGCCGACCACTTTCAGGTCGCCATGGCCAATCTGTCCTACGGGACACCTCTTCCGCCGTGGACGAGCAAAGATCTCTCGTTCTTGCCCGTCTCTCTTCCGTCGCCGTCGCAATCCTTTGAGAAGGACGTCATATACTCGGCGAGGGCCATCGGCTTCGGGGTCGAGCCGTCATGCAAATCACTCGGGGCGTTTCTGACACAAGACGTCCCGCCGATGATTGATCCCTCCCTTGCTGATCCCAACGGCAACTTCACCGGCTGCTACAGGGACTATCGATTTCCCGCGATGCAACTCAAGAATAAGCAATGGAGCAGCTTGACGGGGATGTACGCCTCTGAAGTTGTCTCGACGTTCGCTCCGAACAGTTACTATCTGACCTGCCTTCAGTGGTTTGTCGTTGGCTGGGGCCGCTCCAACCTTTCCTCGATCCTGATCAACCAAACAAGCTCCACGTACGACTACCTCGGCGTGGTCAACTCTTCCTTTGTCGCATGCCGGCCCGTCGCAACAGTCGCGGAGTACGACATCGAATTCGATTATCAGGGACGCATCGTCAGCGCATCAGCCGTGCGGAACGCCACCTTACAGAGCCGGCATGCCAAGACGGCAGCCAACCTCCAAGGCTTTGTCAACAATCAAACCGCAACCCTGGAGTACACCACCAACTTCTGGCACAACGATTCTGTTTCCCAGGACTCCTTCTCGACCCTGTTGCGGCTCGACTCGGGCTACGACGCCCTTTTCGACCCCTCCGCCCGGACGCCGGACCCGGAGCGGCTGATGCCGTCCATCATCAACGTCTACAAGTTGATGTACGCGTTGACGGTCAACACCGCGATAAACTTGATGGAGAACGTGACCCAGGAGGCCATTGTCGGCAGTCGCTCCGCCGTCGAGGTGCGCGTGTTTGTCTCCTCTCCCGCCTTCTACGCGAGCATCTTCGTCCTGCTCCTCTACCTGCCCGTGACGGTGGCCTTTTACATCTGGGGCGTCAAGTTCGCCTTCCCCAGGCTTCCTCACTCGGTTGGATCGCAACTTGCATACATCGCGTCAAGCAGCCTCGCGAACGGATCGTCGGATCCGAGGGATCTTCTCGATAGCATGGAGGACATGACCTTCAGCTTCGGCACCCTGACGGGTCCAGATGGGAAGGAAGACATTGGGGTCGACTCGTCCGATAGGGTCAAGCCTATCGACTCGGCGTCTCTGGTCCAGCACGTGAAGAGGCGGAAAATATGGCCGAAGTTGAGATGGAAATCAGGCGGGACCGACCAGAAAGAAGAGAAGATGCAGGAGAATCTGATTTGATCCAGGGCCTTTAAATTTCATTTGTTTTATCAAATACCACTAGAGATACAGCCTTTTCCTTCACGAATGATACCCCCTTTTTTTTCAACAAATAGAATATTGCCCTTGTATCTGTTCCTGCAAGATGTTCTCCCTGAGAGCATCCCTGGAAGATCGAACTAGAAGTGCATCGCACCGTGTCTCCGGTCAATGCATCACCAATACCGAGGGCCGACATCGAATCACAGACCCCCTCTGCAAGATCTAATTCATGACTTGAGTGATCAAGAGGAGCATGGGTCTATTCTGCCTCATCATCATCTCGGCAATAGATCAGATTGGGCCTCCTTTCTGACATACCTTCGACCGCTCAACCCCTCCCATCGGAGCACATACATATGATTGATGACAACGCAAACACGAAAAGGGGTCCTTGATTTCAGGGTTAGGGTCATCAAGTCATCACGCCCTGCACGGATGTGCACTCTGGCTTTGTGCCAAAAAAAAAATTCAAGCATCTTGATTGTTGCATGCACATCGTTCTCGCTGAGGGTTACCTAGTACTCCGCACTCGTAGTCGCTTCCGCCCGGTCACCCTGGCCTCTCGCCTCGACGTGCGCGGGCGCAGCCAACAATGGCTTCTTTCCTTAGAACGAGTACTGCACGTACTCGTAAGGCTGACTCTGAGCTCGGGGCAATGCCCGTCTTTCTCGAGAAGTTGAAGCGAGGCTCGATCATCGCTACTCCGTACTAGGAGCTGGCTCCGGTCGAAGGCACCCGTCCGTTCGGTCCTGGCATTCTCCGAGACAAACCCTCCCAGGTCTCTTCTCGAGTCTCTTCCCTTCGTATGTAATTCTCAGGCACTCATCATCCTCGTGCCTTCAAGGGAACCGTCTTCAGGGAGCAGCCGCCGTGGATGGTCGCGCTACATCCTTCTACCTGTACCTGTACGTAGTAGGATCAGCATGGTCCGCCTTGGCGCTTCGATACACCATCTCATACGGAGTAGTGCTCGTATGTACGGAGTACTCCTCCCGGCAAAGCCACAAATGAGACCCCCCCGTCGGCGTGATCAGCAAATCCCTCAAGACGCCTGGTGAGCCGCATTGGAAGAGGGTGTGTGGGGGGTGGAAGTTGAGTTGAGGACTGGAGTCGAGGAGGGACCCATGGTGGTGGCATGGATGGCCTGAGGTCGAGGTCCAGCATCGACAAGACAAGATGAGGAAAGAGGCGTTGGCGCGGGCGCTTAATCGGCGGGAGCCAGTCCGTTCTAGGATTGGCCATTTTCGCTTCTTCTCTCGGCCCTGCTGACCAGGAAATCCCCACAAACTTCGAAAGCTCATCCCAGATCGTCACCTCAAGAAGCATCTACGAGTAGGAAGAAAGTCAACCTCAATGCGAGAACGGAGTACGTAAGACCGAATTTATTTTTGGAATCCTCGGGATACTCGTGATGCAGAGGATTCGCACGAAGAGTCCAGGGGATCCAGGTCGCCACAAAAAGGGACTCCGTACAGGTAAAGAGGAACGTTTCTTCTAGGTAGATCCGGGGAAAGAGCCGCCGTGACTACTCCGTACCTGTTTTGAGCCTCTTCCTTCCATCCCACTCGGTGTCCTGACATCAACCCTAACCCTGATCTGCATCCCCATGATCCTCACCACCACGACGCATCCCCACGATGACGCGCCTGGACCTTCACTGCCGGGAACACGCGCGGCCCCGAGCCGCCTTCGGGCCCTCTATTGATCCATTTGATCCATCTCCGTGACATCAAGCGTAAATACGCACAACAATGGGGCACGCACACGCTACCAGCATCCCCACGTTCTAGAATGTCGTCACTTTTCTCGACACTGATGCTCAAAGCAGAGTTTCACACAATCACAGTGACAGCAGACAGGGTGGGAATTCGCCACGATCCATATACCAACTAAG
>NQYQ01000014.1:683696-699314 GCA_003055925.1 Escovopsis sp. Ae720 | reverse complement strand
TGCTGGTCTGGAATCCGGAAGAGGCGACAAAATCAAGGGCAAGGGCTCCTGGTCGCCAGATGGCAAAGAGATGGCCGAGGTTGCTGACTGAAGACCAGGAAGAGGCGGAGAGATCGAGAGCAAAGGCTCCTGATTGCCGGATGGGGCAACGAGAGCAGAGGTTGAGTGTCGGGCATCATGATTTGTCGGCGGATTCAATCCTAAAGCCTCTGCGCGATCGGAAGACGGAGAGTGCTCGGAGACCACAGATCGGGTATCAGAGCCTCTGCCTAAGATGCGATCCAAGAGCTTGGGTTTTGGTTGTCGAGATCGATCTCGCTTGGACAAACGAGAAAAGATTGAATGCATTTTTGCATGGGCTCATGCGCAAACGATTATCGTCTTCGACGGCGGTTGTCATTCGAAACCAAAACCTGATGCGGTTCAGGCGATCCGGATGTGAACGATGCTCTCAGAATGGATGTTCAGGTCGTGTTGAGCGGGGGGGGCCGTGGCTTTTCGAATTCTCTCATCATCCGAGGCAATGCGACGTGAGTGGTCAATACCCTTTCACATCTTGATGCCTGAAATGCGCATCGTTGGGCGCAACACGACAGAGCGTGCGGGGTTCAGCCCATTCCTGGGAGAGGCTCGGTGAATGTCTGCAGTGCAAGAGGTCCTATCAGGAGGTGGTGAATTCGTGTACATACTTGTAGTCGTACGAGTACCGGCATCTCGACAAAGGATTCTTTAATCACCACTGCCTGACACCCGTCTCCTCACCCATTCATGTTCTCTTTTTCTCATACCTTATCAGGTCAAGAAAGCTGCCTTTCCCAGATGCGAGGCGCAACTCGTCATCAAGCCTATCCATGTCTTCTACCATCCCGCCGTCCTCGTCTATCCACACATCCACCACGTACGCCTCATCCCCTCTCAGGACGAGCCCCGACTGGAGGTCGATGAATCGGATGTTCTCCCGAGGACAAGGTAATGCGAAGCCATTCCAGTAAATCCTGGCCCAGCTCAAAAGGCAATCCGGGAAAGCCATGTGCAGCTCCCATAGGGCCGGAAACTCTTCGAAAGGCTCACTGCTGAGATAGGTTACGGCCTCATGGTGCCAACTCCAATCTTTGTCCTCGTACGCCGGGCACGTGAGCCTCAGCCGGCAGATGTCGGCATAGTAAGGTTTGAGTAGACCATGGCCATCCATGTCCGGTAGGCAGATCATGTCCAGCTCGAAGTTGAGCCAGATGTAGTCCGCGCAGGGCTTGTTGGGGTGGTCGTCGTCGTCACGGGACACGACGAATGCTTTCCGGTAGGGGGCGTGCTGGCGGGCCTCGCGACAGGCGTGCATCACGGCAGGCGCCTGTGGGGCCGGGAGGCTCGCGCACGACCAGGCCGTCGTCCAGTAGCTCCATTGCAAGCTGATTTGCACGTTGCGAGGGTGGGCGGCAAAGGACCAGACCATGGCGCGGAGCTCGTAGGGGAGCTGGGGGAAGAAGTGAAACGTGGTGGCCATCGTGGCCGTCCGAGCACGCACGCGAGCCGGGTATCAAGATGGAGACTGAAGACGACGATGGGATGAGGAAGTACGAGTGTCCTCAAGCAGCATGGAAGTCGCAGTCAACAGGGGCCGGGAGGGGTATGAGCGTATTCAAGTGGGGATTGGGAGAATCTGAGCACGAGTCGGAGGCGGATGTAGTGAGAAAGGGCACCGATGATCATGAAGATAGGGTCTGAACCGCAGACCTCTGTTGAACACTCGAATTCTGAGTATTTGTATGCAAAGCCTTGAGATCAATATGACTCAAATCTGGACTACAAGCAAAGCCCGCTCATGCCGAGTGACTCACCGGCAACGGCAAGATATGTACAAATTTCAGCAAGAGGCCCATTTTCACCGAACTGAGCCGAATGAATCCCGCAGCTTGAATCAGGGATGTGTTCCCTCGTCGATAGAATCTTCAAGCTTTTCGTGGATTCTCGAAAGGAATTGTGATTGCAGGTGAGTGTGGATGTTGATTCCCCCCCTGGATATGTATGAGTATGTGTTACCCCTGAATCTACAGGGTAGCCACTCCTACAGCCTCACGTGACCCATGTAGTTCGAGTCCACTGATTATGTAAATAATCTTAGTCATCAAAGCTCTCTTCCCCCCCTGAAACCTCGATGAAGAGGCATTGATCAATTGATTTGATCAATCCATTCAATGGAGCCATCCAGACGCCGGAAAATATTCCACACAACGACGATCTTCTCGACGACGGCCCAGGTCACATCGAACAATACATGTCAGGCAACCAGACTCGATGGGGGTTTTCCCGGCCATGGTCTCCGCCGCTCTCCCAACCGCCCAAGCGAAGCATCCATTGATCCATCAATGAATCAATCCATCGGCAAGTCGGGATATCGTGCCCCACGGCCTCAACAGCATTTGATCCCGAATCGCGGAGGCGGATCCCGCTAATGCGCAAAACCCACCAACCACGCCGCTCCATGCGTTATTGCCCGCATCTATTTCCCCAGCCCGCACGCCGATTGCGAACCGCGGGGGGGGGAAGCAGATGGATTGGATTGATGAATTGATACGGAGTACTAGATTGATTGAATGGATAGATTGATGGATCCATGGATCCTACAGGTAGTTCCATGGCCTCACCCGCCGATGCTGCTCGCATGAATGCGCATTCTCGGATTTAATATCCCCTCATCCATCATCTCAACTTCGTGGCCCCATCTCCTCCATTCTTTTCCTCTCTTTTTACCCCTCCTGCTTCCAGTCCCCATTCCATTTGATCAATCAATCAATTCATTCCCCCCAAGGCCGTCCATTGCTCAATCCCACCACCAACCGCCAAACCGCCAGTGCCCCGCCTCCCCCGCCATCGCAACTTCCCCGCGATCCCCTCACATTGAAACCTCCCCGCCCTTCTCTCGCCCGCACAGCTTCATTCAATCCATTCCGCTTCCATCCAAAATGGCTCCCCGCCAAAAAGTCCTCCATCTCAGCCCGATTCACTTGCAAGTCACCCCCATGATCCCTCCCCGCTCGACTCGCGGCCATCCCGTGCTCCCTCCCATCCCTCCAAACACGACACCGAATTGACGCTGACCCCCCCCCGCGCAGCGCCTTCAACGACTGGGCCACCGTCGGCGAGGTCGCAGACATCATCAAGCCCAAGGCCACCAATCGCCAGGAATTCATCGAAGAATGCCGCTCCGGCGCATTCGACGGCGTCACCGTCGCCTACCGCAGCTTCGACGCCTTCGACATCACCGGCTACCTCGACCATGAAGTCCTCAAAGAGCTGCCCAAGTCCCTGAAATTCATCTGCTCCAACGGTGCGCAACCCCCCCTCAAAAAAAACCCAGTGTCAATAAGAAAGTTCCAGCACTGACAACATCCATCACCGTGCTTTTAGGCGCCGGCTACGACCAGCTCGACGTCGACGCCTGCACCGCCCACTCCGTCTTCGTCTCCAACACCCCGTCCGCCGTCGACGACGCCACCGCCGACATCGGCATCTTCCTCATGCTCGGCGCCCTCCGCGGCCTCTCCGCCCCCATCTTCTCCGCCCGCGCCGGCCACTTCCGCGGCCTCACCAAGCCGCCGCTCGCCCACGACCCGCAGGGAAAGACCCTCGGCATCCTCGGCATGGGCGGCATCGGGCGCAACATGGCCCGCAAGGCCCGCGCCTTCGGCATGAGCATCCGGTACCACAACCGCAAGCGCCTGAGCCCGGAGCTCGAGGAGGGCGCCGAGTACGTCAGCTTCGAGCAGCTCCTGCGCGAGAGCGACGTCCTCAGCCTGAACCTGCCCTTGAACGTGAGGTCCCCTTTTGATTTCCGCCACCTTTTGATCTTCTCCCCCGTCTACCTCGTACTCCCCCCCCCCCCTTCAAACTTCTTGTATCGTATATCGTTTCCTTTGTACAATCGATCATCCTTTTTCCCTTCATCGACCCGTGAGTCTGGACACTACCGGCTAATCACATCCCCACAGGCCGCCACCCGCCACACAATCTCCACCCCCCAGTTCGCCCTCATGAAGCCCGGCATCGTCATCGTCAACACCGCCCGCGGCGCCGTCATGGACGAGGCCGCCCTCGTCAACGCCCTCAACGACGGCACCGTGTCCTCCGTCGGCCTCGACGTCTTCGAGAAGGAGCCAGAGATCCACCCGGGCCTCATCGACCACCCGCGCGCCCTGCTGCTGCCCCACATGGGCACTTGGACCGTCGAGACGCAGACCCTGATGGAGGAGTGGGCCATCGGGAACGTGCTCGCCGCGCTCAGGGAGCAGAAGCTGACCAGCGTGATCCCGGAGCAGCAGAAGCTCGTCAGCTGGGAGAGCAGGCTGTGAGGGGGGAAAGCTGGACATGATAGAGAGAAGAGGGGGAAAAGGAAAATCAAGCAATGGGGGGAGGGATGAGATCTGGGGAAAAAAAAAAAAACCAAACGGGAAGAAACAAAAGTAGAGCGACCTGGCTATATCCTGGGTGTAGATCATGGGACTAGATTATAGGTAGATGATAGACTGCGCATACTAGTAGGAGAACGCTCTCATGATGGTCTTTGAGACATTGCAAACAACACCGCACGATAGAGAACAGAAATGGAGCAATTGACGGATGATCAGAAGCCTCGTCACGCATTTCAGAATGCACCTCGACCACTCGTGTTGGTACTTCAAATCATCAAGTCACAGGTAATTGTGAGTTCACGCATGGAAAACTTCAGCTCCACAGCTTAACGCGTCGCATTTGCTCGGCCACGGTTGACGAGCCTGCTCAATGGGTGTCCCGTCTCACGGGGCGAGCTACCACATCTTCCCACCAGGGAAGAAACATGCCATCCTTGGCTGACCGAGGGCATCGGCCAGACTACATATAACACAGCGTCATTTTGTTGAAAAAAAAAAGGGGGTGGGGGGGAAGAAAAAGCATGCGCCGCCCGCCGGCCCGCCCAGCGAGCGCGAACCAAGTACAAGACAGAGAAAAAAAAATCGCGCAAGAAAAAAAAAATATACATTTATTTTATCATATCCCGCAAGACCCTCTCTTTTCGATGATGATGATGATAATAATAATGATGATATGCTGTTGAAATCAAGAGTTTTTATGCCCATTTTGTCTCGCCTCCCCTGGGAAAGAGGGAGAGAGGAGAGAAATTATCGTAATGCGTAGGGGCCCAGTTGAAGGACCCCTTGGGTATCATAGGTTAGGTGCGCTTAGTAGCGGTAGCTGGAGGAGGGGAAAAAAAAGCCAAGTTAGTGTCATGAATGGAAGAATGCACAATGCAAGGGGGGAAGAGAAGGGAGGAGGGGAGGCTTACATCTCGGCCTTGTAGGGACCCTCGGTGGGGAGACCGAGGTACTCGGCCTGGACGGCGGTGAGGGTGGTCAACTCAACGTTGCAGTGGGCGAGGTGGAGCTTGGCGACCTCCTCGTCGAGGATCTTGGGGAGGACGAAGACGCCGACGTCGAGCTTGCCGGTCTTGCCGAACTCGACGTACTTCTTGGACCACTCCTCGTCCTTGGCCTTGTAGAGGGCGATCTGGGCGAGGACCTGGTTGGAGAAGGAGCAGGACATGACGAAGGAGGAGTGGCCGGTGGCGCAGCCGAGGTTGACGAGGCGGCCCTCGGCGAGGAGGATGATGTGGCGGCCGCTGGCCATGGTGAAGCGGTCGACCTGGGGCTTGATGTTCTGGACGCTCTTGGCGTTGGCCTTGAGCCAGGCAACGTCGATCTCGATGTCGAAGTGGCCAATGTCTGATGAAGGGTTAGTGACTGAGAGCACAACATTGGAAGGCTCAAGGAGCAAGATAGAAGACAACAACAAACAAGGTTCACAAGTAGTAGCAAGAGGTAGAAGCCGGTAGCAAGAAGGGGGAAAGACGTACTGCAGACGATGGCGTCGTTGGGCATGGCCTCGAAGTGGGGGCCGGTGAGGATGTCGCGGCAGCCGGTGGTGGTGACGAAGATCTGGCCGACGGAGGCGGCCTTCTCCATGGTGGTGACCTGGTAGCCGGCCATGGCGGCCTGGAGGGCGTTGATGGGGTCGATCTCGGTGACGATGACGCGGGCGCCCATGCCGTGGAGGGCCATGGCGCAGCCCTTGCCGACATCACCGAAGCCGGCGACGACGGCGATCTTTCCGGCGATCATGACATCGGTCGCGCGCTTGATGCCGTCGATGAGGGACTCGCGGCAGCCGTAGAGGTTGTCGAACTTGGACTTGGTGACGCTGTCGTTGACGTTGATGGCGGGGACGAGGAGCTTGCCGTCCTTGAGCATGCGGTAGAGGTGGTGGACGCCGGTGGTGGTCTCCTCGGAGACGCCGTGGCAGTCGGCGAGCATCTCGGGGTACTTGTTGTGGACGAGGGAGGTGAGGTCGCCGCCGTCGTCGAGGATGAGGTTGAGCTTCTTGCCGTCCTTGAAGGCGACGAGCTGCTGCTCGAGGCACCAGTTGTACTCCTCCTCGGTCTCGCCCTTCCAGGCGAAGACGGGGACGCCCGAGGCGGCGATGGCGGCCGCGGCGTGGTCCTGGGTGCTGAAGATGTTGCAGCTGGTCCAGGTGACCTCGGCGCCGAGGGCAACGAGGGTCTCGATGAGGACGGCGGTCTGGATGGTCATGTGCAGGCAGCCGGCGATGCGGGCGCCGTCAAGGGGCTTGTCGGCGGCGTACTTGGCGCGGATGGCCATCAGGCCGGGCATCTCATTCTCGGCGAGCTCGATCTCCTTGCGGCCGAAGGCGGCCAGGGACAGGTCGGCGACCTTGAAGGTGTGGGCGGGAGCAGACATGATGGATACTGCGGCAGGATCTGGAATGTGTGAGAGAAGAATGAGAGAGATGATGATGAGAGAGGGATGAAGGAGAAGGATTGGAAGATGGGGAGGGGGGGAGTCTCAAGGGTTGACAGGAGGAAGGATTTTCAAAACGGGGAGCCAAAGGCGGGGGAGCGGCAGAAAAAAAATGGCCCGATTGGGTGGGCGGTGAATATGGAGGGGGTATTTCTCGGCCAATCATCATGGCGCAAGTCCGAGCTCCAGTCAGGGACCAGGAGCTCGCCGTTGCGGTCTCTCATTGGTCAAATGTCCAAGCTCGCGGCGCCGCGTGGCTGCAGGGCGGCACCTGGTAGGCTCAAAAAGAGACTCGCGGGGTTTGAGATAAATGAAGACTTTGAGAATTGGTGTACAACCCCGGCATCTCTCAGGTACCTGTCTAGCATTTTCCTACTGTCTCGTTTCAAGCGATCACGCACTGTATGTACGGGAGAGCTGCCTTGATATTTTCAGGAGGAGGAGGAGCTGGAAGGATCAATATTCGTATGTACTCGTACGTCTGCTTCGACCGACCGGCAATGAGAGGCGGAGGATCTCTCGGAATGAAACAGGATCCGAACACGAGTCGACCCCTTGCGAGTAGTACCTGTGATACCTCACCAGCTCTAGTACGACAGCAAAGATCATGGCGGGATCGACCCGTGGCATCCCCGCTCTTCCGCATCCACGGCTGCAGTGCCTCACAAGGGGCAGAGTCTCCATGACCGGCTGACTGACGCCGGGGTGGCTCGGCGTCTGTCACCTCAGTCGAAGAAAGATCATGATCTATCAGCCTCAAAGAGAGCCACGGGAACGCCCTTGCCCGGACGCCCGACCGAATTCGTCTGGTAGTACTGCGCGGCCCAGTCTCCTCTGTACTCGATCCTCTCGTACTTCTGCAGCAACCGAACCACTGCGTCGTTGTCAGACCAGGCCGAGCCTCTGGGGATGGGGGGAAAGAAACACCGCAAGAGCATCGACTCACCGACGAATGCCATTTCCGTCATGGCGAAGTCTTGGCCTATGCAGACTCTGGGACCAGCGTTGAAGGGCACGAATTGCCAGGTCTGGGGCCGCCAGTTTTCCCAACGATCCGGACTCCAGATGGATGGGTCGGCAAACTTCTCCGAGACCGGAGGATAGAGATCCTTGCGTCGTTGCATGGAATAGACGTTGTACATGATCTTGTCGCCTTCCAGGACCGTGATGTCGGGCTGGCCCGGTTTGCCGGGAAGAGTGGTATCGCACACTTCATCAAGAGGTAGAGGAGAGAAGTCAGCCCAAACATCCACTTTTTACCTGACCTCCCTATGTTGGCAAAGCTGGGGGCGAGGGGGGACTTACGGCCAACTCTTGTGTTGCTGGCGATGACAGGGTATAGGCGCAGAGTCTCGTTCAGACAATGGGTCAGGTACGCGCAGTCCTTGAGTTCTCGGTAGCTCGGCTGTCTCGAGGGCCCGAATTTCTCAAGCACCAGCTTTCGGAGTTTCTGCCAGACCTCTGGGTAGTTGGATATCTCGTAGATCATCCATGACAGGGTCGCTGCGGTCGTGTCGCGTCCGGCCAGGAGGACGGAGATGAGCTGATCGCGGATGACTGTGCGATCTCGGGTGGCCAGGGCGACGCTGTGAAGGAAATTGAAATCCTTGTCCGACTTGGAGAGCTTCTCCAGGTCGTCTGGGGTCAGGGCGAGGGTATTTTCGATGTAGGGTTGGATGAACTGTTCAAGCTTCTTGATCCCGCGGTTATAAGAGATCCTGGGGTGGAATAGAGCAAGGGGCCTTTTGTCTCCCTCGGTGAGATTAGCCCCATCCACTGCCAAGGCCAGTGTTCTCTCTCCTTCGGTTTGACTGGCTCAAAAGACTCACCCGAGAGTGTATAGGGCCATTTGTTCATGTTGAACGTGGTCGAAAGTCCGAGAGAAATCGTCGTGCGGGCTGCACAAAACGGGGGGGGGGAGAGATCAGCATTCTTCATCCATCGTCATGACGAGAGGGTTTCCACCCCAGGCTTGAAGGCTTGGGCTGGAGACCGACGGAGAGGTGGTCTTACTTTCCGAGGCTGTCGATGCTCTCCCCGAGGAGGAAGTCCGTCGTCACGTCCATACTAAGGCGAAAGAAGAGCTCGCACATGTCGAACGTCTGGCCGGATGCGGGGATTTGGGTCAAGAGGACCTGGGTCGAGCGATCGAGCAGATCCATGTCGTTCATCCGCTCCTTGGCGAACATGGGCCGAAGCAGCCCCCGGGCCTGATGCCAGCCCTCGCCGTCTACGGCGAAGATGCTGGTCCTACCGAGGAACGGCCCCAGGATGTCCATGGAATACTGGCCCTTTCCAAACGTGGCGAAGCTGCTGGAAAGCATGGCCTTGACGTGCTCGGGCTCCTCGGTGAAGATGAGTCTCCCGCCGAGGAGGACGAGCTCCACGCAATGAACATCGGATGGACCGAGATGGTCGTAATAGGAGGCAAAGTACTCGGCCAGTCGATCCTGATGCTGAGCCCAGAAGGCCATGCCGAGACGCATGATAGCTTCACGGGGGTTCCTCGTCAGCTCAGGCTCTTGGAAGCATCTCGGGGCTTGGCACTCGCGGGAAGAAGAAGAAGGAAACATGTCCATCTCATGGAACGTCATGACATACCCCCGAAAGGCGTCCAGGCGAGCAAGTTTGCGCGACTACCAGGAGCCTTGGCCAATCTCGCGAGGACCATCAGCTCCAGGACGCCGAGGAAGACCAGCGAGAAGATTGACGGCGCCAGGAGGAGCCATGGCCACGAGGGCAATGGGAGTTGCATCATGCTCGGCGTAGTACTACACTCGTACTAGTAGTAGTAGTCAGGTTGAAGCCGTGGATTGAGGAGCTGGGGATGAGGACAGCGACTAGGATGATGGAATTGGCAATCTTGATCATTGATCCATGGATGGATTGAGGGCATTTATCAGTGCCGATGCCCCCTACCTGTATGAGTGCTCGTAAGCATCGTGAGCTTTGCGAGGCTAAGTCGAGAGTGGAGGTCAAATCTCGATGACTTCATCTAGCTTTGGCCACTCCTATTTTGGTACTCCGTATACTCCGTCATCCTCCTCCAGATCCAAGCTGGGCCGTGTTCGAAGCGAAGCCTAGAATTTGTTCCATTGAAAGTTTCATTGATGTCGTCGTCGTGGGTCCCGCACTGAGCGACTCCTCGGAGGTTGACGGATCACAAAGAGTCTCGAACACAGTCAATCGGATGCTGTAGAGAACGGAGTAGTAGTAGTAGTAGTAGTAGTAGTAGTAGTAGTAGTAGTAGTAGTAGTAGTAGTAGTAGTAGTAGTAGTAGTAGTAGTAGTAGTAGTAGTAATAGTATTTATGTACTGCTACCTAGCAGTACTGTTATTTGATGTTTTATACTGGTGCTACTACTACTAAGTAGAAAGTAGTAGTAGTAGAGGTAGTAGTATGGAGTCGTGTAGAAACAGAAAGAAGCGATTTCGAGACAGTCGCTCCTCCCCTCGATGTCGATGCCGAGTTCGTGGCAGGAACGACTCCCCGTCAGAAAGGCTTCCCGACGTCCCCTCTAACTACTACCTCTATTACGGAGTAGGTAATCGAAGGTTCTTTCTGCCCGTCTAGGCAGACACTATAGTAGTACTCTTAGTAGGTACTAAGTAGAACAAAGCAGGCAGGATGACTTCATGTTGTCTGTGCCTGCCCCTTATCTAGGTAGTATAATTACTAAGTACTAAGGTAGTACTCCGGATTCAGGGGAGACTCAAGAGCAACTTGACCAGGCAGGAGCGACTGCGATATCACTGACACATCAAATGTACATGTACGGATTACTCCGTAACAAGTTGTTGTTAGAAAGAATCAATGGATCCATTGATCAATTCTTCTAGGTGTGAGTTGGTCTTCAGACACGGAGTAGGTTAGTAGTAGGTTCCTACTACATGTACTCCGTACGACTCCGTACCTTTTGTTAACTACTACTACTACCTCAAACACATTGATCAATCGTAGGACGGGGTTGTCGTCCTATCAAGACCTCTCTAGATCATACTCCATACTCCGTAGAGCTCGGAGGGATGAAGGGAGCTGTGAAGAGAAGATCTTTTGCTTTTTAGGTTTTCTTTTGATATTCTACGGAGTATTCGGAGGTTTGTCTGCCTACCTGTACTGCAGTGGTATTGTCTACGGAGTACAGAGTACGGAGTACAGAGCACGGAGTAAAGGAATATCAAATTCATCAGAAAGACCTACCTGACGTCGTTCAAGGTCGGGAATACGGAGTAGGTACTCCGTAGATCCATCAGTCTCGACCAACCATCCCCAGCCTCGCGGTGGAACTCATTCTATTAGTGCGTCACAGATAGATTTGACAGTTGAAAGTGGGACATACGGAGAAAAGCTTGACCACCTGGCTGCAGCAGACTCCGTACGCGTACAGGTACACACGATGCTTAATATTCCTGACACGAGAGCTTACAGGTAGTATAGAGTACTTGTACGGAGTACGGAGTACTTGTATGCTGTTGGTGAAAGACGCGTGGGCTTATAGGGGCCTTTTGTCGCGCAAGCTTAAGCTTTGAGGAGCTTGATGCTTCAAGGAGCTTAGGGTTAGATGAGAAGTAATGAGGGATATTGCCTCCTAGGTAGATCTTAGAAAGGCTATGAAGCTTTTTACAAAGCTTTTTTTAATAGTATTTCAAGTCTTCATATTTTACTATCTTATACTTGAAGATTTTTTTTCTCCTTTTTTTTATTCCCTTTTTTTATTCTTTTTTTCAATTATTAATAAATTTAAAGATATTTCTCTAATACTATAATAAATATTCGTTATTCAGCCAAAAAAAATAATAATAATATTCTAATGATCAAACCATACGGAGTAGAACTGGCAGCAACAGCTTGTCTAAGCCTCCCCCTTTTGCCAGCCTGGTCCGTCCACGGCGGTATTTCCAACTGACTCGTCATCCGCAGGCCCGAGCCCCCCACCTCAAGATGAATTGATTGATGGATGGATGCAATACCGTTTTCCCGCTGTCATGATCTCGCCCGATCCTCGTGGTCGACAGCTTAATGGTCTCGGGTCGAGGCCGTCGTCCACCCCCCAAGGTCGTCATCTTTGGGCCGCCCTCTCCGGACCCTAATCCGATCGTCACTTCGCAGGCGCAGGCGCAGATATTGAGTTCAGGTCTGTCCAGGTCGGCATCAAGAACGCCGCGCTAGATGTGACCGGCTACCGCGGCAGCATGTCCTGCATCGCCGGTCCTGCCGCCTGGGATATCGTGGGGGGGGGGGGGGGGGGGCGGGGGAGGGGAGGGGGGGGGGGGGGGGTGGGGGGCTTGTGTCTCGCGAGAAGGCTCGCACCGTGGGAACAGACGGCGAGGGCAGGTCGTGGGCCACGGTGCGCATATTCAACTTCAACACCAACACCAAGACCAACACGAACAAGACGATCATTGATCCTGTCCCGGTTCAGGGTGCGGGGAGACCCCCCTCTGTACTGTCCCGAGGGTGATGATGATGATGGATGGATGGATGGATGGATGGATGGATGGATGGCGTGCCGGGCAAGCAGTCGGCCATCACTCTCGGCTTCGTCAAACCCCGAGGGATCCGAAACACGACGCAAGGAGGCCTCGCCCACGGGCAATCCGATGGATGAACTCAGTTTGACAGACGGCAGGTCCATCAGCGCCTCGATCGTCGATGTCGGCGACCCAGGCGTTTTCCTTTCCGCCCAGAATATTGGCCTCGACGACGCAGTCGCCCCTCGAGCCATCGAGGCTGACTCTGCCCTCGAGTCCCTTGCCGTGGAGCCGCCATGAGAAAATCCAGGCACGACAGCGTATGGCCTTAACCAGAAAGCTTGAGAAGAACGACTTGAGGATCGGGCATCCCAGCGGGACGGTAGACGTTGGAATCAAGATGAGCCATGAGAGAGGGTCGAGGAAGCGCCATTCCCGAGGACCGCAAGAGTGCTGGTGAAAGGGTCTTCTCTACTACTGAGATCATCATCAGGCCACCACGATCACGATATATCTCTGGGAATGCGTTTTGCAAAGACGTCTTGGTTTTTTTCTCCGAATCCCCATCGCATTGGGTTTGTCTATTTGACCCTGGAACTCATCTTCTGGTTTTCCTATCATATATTGATTCTTTCTGGTCCTCCTAAGAACTTCCGATCGGGCAATTGTCCTTGTTCGCCTGCCAGAACTTCTCCGCATATGGTCCCAGGAAGGCTGTTGAAAGGTCAGTCATCGAGTTACTCGATGGTCCTGTTTTTCTTTCTTTCTTTTTTTTTTTTCTTTTTTTCACTTACAAACGAGGGTAAAGTTGGAATCGATATAAGGAACCATCATGTCGACCGTGTAGTTGCTGCCAAGCAGCTCAACAACCGTTGCTGCGACGCTTTGAGGGGCACACACACAAAAGTTAGCGTCTCGCGTCCCATGTCTTGATCCATTTGATGCATCAGGTGTCAACGAGGGCGAGCACAGTCACTCACAAGTCCACCGTGATGAGATCGACAACGTCTGGCTCCGCGTTGTCGGGGAAGCTCGCGTTGAAGCCGAAAAAGTCGGGCAGGGGAAGCAGGGGGATCCCGTTGTGCGGGATGTCGTCGCCGTCGTTGCCCCAGTCGTCCGTGGTGTTGTATCCGGGGGTCAGCGACTCTTGGCGGAGGATGATCTCGACGTCGATGAGATCGCGAGTCTGGAGGGAGGAGAACGAAGGATCGACACAGACATCCGGGGCCAGAGACGTCCCGGCCCCTCCGTCCCTCTTGGTCGGGTGGCTGCCGTCGTTCAGCTGGGGGAGGAGGTTCCTCACCAACGTCCACGGCACGTCGGGGATGTACACGATGACGTTGCGGAAAGGGGCGACAATGTCGATGTCGTCGGTGGTGAAGGGCCCCTGGGGCAGATCATTCCGGGCGGCACCGGTGTTGGTGATGAAGAAGCGGGACTCCTCGGCGCGGGTCTCGTTCACGATGATGGCCGACATGGCGGGGGCAAGAAGCCCGGAGAAGATGCTCCCGGGCTCGTCGGGCTCCACGCAGGCGACGCAGAAGCTCTCGGGGACACAGCCGAGGACGTGGCCGAGATCGAGGTCGGTCCGCATCTGGTCGATCTGCTTGCCGATCTCCGCGCCCTCGGCTGTGTCGAAGTTGCCCTCGGTCCTCTGGGTGTGATACATGAAGCTGTTGCGGGAGAAGTCCAAGTAGCGGCGGGAGAAGAGCCAAGGGGAGGTGGAGTCGGTCGTCGCGGGACGGGACGGGTTTGGCACGCCGACGGGGTTGTCGATGCCGGTCCAGCCGCTGTTGGAGCAGTCGAAGCCAGACATGGACACCCAGCCGAAGGTCTCGCAGAATCGGCCGGCCTCGAGGCCGACGGCGGACTCGTCGTAGACGACGAAGTCTCGGATGTGGGTGTGCCCGCCGAGGACCAGGATGGGCGTGTCGGGGTGCTTGGCACGGATGGCGTCGAAGACCACCTTCATGGTGCTCGTGGGGTCGGTCGGGCGGACCGCGTTGTGCCCCGCGAGGATGAAGACATCCACGGGGTCCTCGGAGTCGAGCACCTCGGTGAACCACGGCAGGGCGACCATCTCCTCGGCCGGGATGATCTTGGAGGCGTTGGAGTTTCCGGTGAAGTTGAAGAGCACGCCAAAGGCCCTGATGTTCAGTCCGTGCTTCGTCGTGAAGTACCTGCTCTTGTGGCCGATGTACTCGTACTCCTGGGAGGTCTGGTTGAAGGCCAGAACGTTCGAGGTAAGGTATCGATCACCCCACTTCTTCGCCCAGTTCATATACATATCATAGGTGACATCGGCCAGGTACAGCTCGTGGTTCCCTATGGCCATGATGTCAAAGGTCACTTCGTCATAGACCGGCATCGAGTCCAAGCCCTGAGGACTCGTGTCGTCGGAGAATCCCGTGCCGTCATGGAGATCGCCGCAGTCGACCCAGATGAGGTCGACGTCAAGAGCGTGCGCCTTCTCGTTCATGTGGTCATAGAAGCTCCGGAAGTGGCCCCAGTTGGCGCTGTAGGTGGGCTGCTTCAGATGACCCTCGAGCCATCCGTGCGTATCCGTCTTCTTCCCATCAGCGCAGCTCGACCACGGGATGGGGGATCAAGGGGGAAAAGGAAACGCCGCCAAATACCGTCTGCCCGATCTGAAGCTGCCCCCATTCGAGCGGTCTCGTGGGGACGTTGGAGCCGCCGGGCTCCATGCGCCTGACATGACGGACATGCTCGAGTTTGTTGAAGGGACCATAGCAGGAATCGCCGTGGGCGTCGTCACCACAGGCCAGCGCGGAGGGGAGCAGGGCAAGCCCGCTCAGAAGTGCGAGGGACTTCATCGTCACCAGGATGCGAGAAAAGGGGCTCTCGACAAACGTTGCTGGGGGGGGGAGATGAGGAAGCAGGCCGAGTTCGAGTCCACACGTTGGGGACACTGCAATATTTATACTCTTACGGAGCACTCCGTACGAGTATGTGCGAGTACAGGTCGATGCCTTTCTCCACCTGCGAAGCCTTCCTCGCGCGAAGCATTCTGCTGCCTGATCCGCCACTCTGGAGTTTATTTGGCCCCTGCAGGGCGAATAGGGGCGCGGATTGGATGCGTCGTCAAATCGCCGGAGAGCTTCATTAATCCCTTCCGTTAGGATCTACCGGTACGGACTACTCCATACGAGGGCTCCATACTCCACACGGAGTGGACACTTGCGGGATAGTGCCGACATGATCGACGACGTGTCGATTCGGCTCGGCACTTTGAAAGGGGGTCTCTTTGGACAAGGGGAGTTGGGGGGGGGGGGGGGGGGGGG
>NQYQ01000014.1:657979-677605 GCA_003055925.1 Escovopsis sp. Ae720 | reverse complement strand
CCCCCCCCCCCCCCCCCCCGAAGCCGCGATGCCCCCGAGAGGCGGGAATGCGCTGTGGACATTTGTTCTCATTCTGAGTGGATGGACACTGACAATTCTGCCGCGCCAAGGTCCTTCTACACGACCGAGGAGCAGGTCCACGAGCTCTTCTCCAAGTGCGGCGAGATCAAGCGCATCATCATGGGCCTCGACCGCTTCAACAAGACCCCCTGCGGCTTCTGCTTCGTCGAGTACCACACGCACCAGGACGCGCTCGACTGCATGAAGTACATTGGCGGCACCAAGCTCGACGAGCGCATCATCCGCACCGACCTCGACCCCGGGTTCGAGGAGGGCAGGCAGTTCGGGCGCGGAAAGTCCGGCGGGCAGGTCAGGGACGAGTACCGCGACGACTTTGACGAGGGCCGCGGCGGGCTCGGCAGGGCGCTGCAGAGTGACCGGCAGAAGGACTATGACGACGACGGGAAGTATGTCAGGTAGGGTTGGCTCACGGACAGATGGTTGGAGATGGGTTTTGAGATTTAGATTTCTTTTTATTTTTTACTCTCGTCATGTATCTTGGCACGGTCAACACAAGTTGGGAATTTCTTCTTTTTTTTTCTTTTCTATTTTAGCCTTGATGATGTTTTCCGTCTATTTACTCAAGCCGTCTCTTGATCTCGTGCGCTCTCAGGATCGACTGCGACGATCCAAAAGACCCATGAAACTCATGAAACTCATGAAACCCATCGTCCACCCAATCAAGACCTTCGTCCTATCCAGTAGAGCCCCCCCAAAACCCAGAGATTGTGTCTATTTCGTGAATCGAGATTGCCGGGTCGTCGCTCAAGGGCTCGTCTCTGGTGTGTGTGGACGAGGCCGCAGCCCCCCCTTGCGACTCATTATGCGTATGTACATGTAAATGCGAACGTCTCCGTCGTGCGTGCTCGTCGTCTCTCTACTCCGTATTGCGCAAGCACCCGTTGAGCGCATGCCAAACCTCGGTTGACTGCGCCCAGGCTCGCGCGCCCGGAGCACCTCTTGTCGTCTAGTAACCCGGCGGGTTGACCCTCTGCGAGACCCTCGTCCACTTGGGGAGTTCTAGAAGAAAAATTGATCTCATCAGCGCAAGTCCCAGGCGAAAGAAGAATTCGCCCCATTCATCAAAGTCTCAGTCCCAGTCCCAGTCCTGGGTAGATAGAGATTCTCCATACTGTGGATGCCCTTGCGGTACTTCTTGGCCTTGCGGTCGAACATGGTGTACTTGTCCCGCGGCAGCATCTCCTCCTCGCGGGGCATCTCGGCCTTCCAGCGCTCGACGGCCTCGAGGGTCGTGCCCTGCCGGGCGAGCGCCGCGTCGACGGTCGCGACGACGCTGTCGACGGCGCGCAGGCGCAGGCGGTGGCGCCTCTTCTGGAACTTGGAGAGCCGCCAGGGGATCTTCCACAGGAGGCCCCCCGACAGCGGGTTCGTGATCCGGAAGGGACCGAACATTGGTTCGTCGAGTCTGCTCGGTCGAACGCTCCGTTCGTCTTCCCGTTTGCTGTCCTCTCGATCTCTCGTTCGCTCGATCTCTCGTTCGCTCGCTCGCTCGCTCGCTCGCTCGTTCAATCGCTTTCCGGTCGTGCCGTGTTCCCGCGGCGGTATCAATGTGTCGTGCCGGCGCCGCCCGTGTCGACGTGTGGTGAGTCTCAATGGGCAGCCTGAGAAAAGGCGTTTGGAGGTTGAAGTCGGCGATGGGGTTTTCAGGCCGGCCAACTCGCTCCGGCGGAATAATGATGCGCCACTGCCAACCCCACGTTCAAGCCTGAAAAGTATCCCCAGCCTCTAGACAAGTACACTCCCCTTACAAATCCCATTGTAAAAGTACTTAGACATCTCTGTCAGGTACATCCTCCTCCCTCCAGGCCCGCCACACGGCCATCACACTGTCCTCCATCCTCCTCCTCCTCCTCCTCCTCCTCGTCGTCGTGATCCATTTGATCGGATCTCCCTCCGCGATCCCCTCAACTCTCAACCGAACCCCAGACCTCACCCTCGGTCCCGGTCCCCGAGCTCCCGGCAACTGAGGTCGCGCCGCCCGCCAGATGGGCCCCCTCCCAAGATGAGCTACTACTTCGCCATCGTCGGCAGCCAGGACAACCCGCTCTTCGAGCACGAGTTCGGCACCTCCAAGCACGGCGGCGACGGCCAGTCCCGCTTCACCGACCAGGTCCGCCACCTGAACCAGTTCATCCTGCACTCGAGCCTCGACATCGCCGAGGAGGTGCAGTGGTCGCACGGCCAGATGTGGGTGATCCGCGCCCCCCTGAAAACTAAAAACCTTGTCCTTCCGCGCTCCACGCACCTGGCGCATCACGCATTTGAATCATCGCACTACTTCTAGGTCCCTCCGGCCTACCTCAGTGTACTACCCGTGCATCATGTAGTCTAATCATCGTCGCCAGGTACCTCAAATGCATCGACAAGTTCTTCAACAACTACGTCTCCTGCTTCGTCACCGGCGCAAACGTGAAGTTCCTCCTCCTCCACCAGCCGTCCGTGCCCTCCGCCGCCACGCCCTCCCGCTCCTCCACCGCCATCGGCGCCAACCCGACCAGCCCGGCCACCGAGGAGGCCATCAAGCTCTTCTTCACAGACGTCTACGACAACTGGGTAAAGGCCGTCATGAACCCCTTCTACAAGCCGAACATGGAGGTGCGGAGCCCCGTCTTCAGGGCCAGGGTCGCCGCGGCCGGGCGCAAGTACTTGTAGCATACAATCAGATACCAATCTCCCACTCGCAAGCCGCCGTGACAGCCTCCTCATGCGTGAAGACCTGTCACCGGTATTGAGAAAGCCCGTAGCATGCACGAGAGCGACACCCTCGTACGTCAGAGGCCGCAAGAGGGAATCAAAGAGACTACTGTACCTGAACCTTGAAGGGACAAAGAGGAGAGAAAGAGAAAGAGAAAGAGATATCACGCTGGAGCACGCCGCTCATTAACTTTGTAATTTGTATTCATATAAAATTCATCCGCAAAGGTCGTCGTCCGCGACGCCTCATTTCGCGTGGTCCCATAGTAAGTAGCCCCTTCTCCAACGCCAACTTGAAAATTCTCAAAAAGCCCACAAGACACCCCTCTATGCTCTCAGCATATGGCGCATCCTCCTTTGGCGGCGGCGGCGGCGGCAGTAGTAGTAGACAGCATAGAAAGAAGAAAAAGACAAACTGTCACAAAGCAAGAAACCGCAAAAGCATCGCTCCTCCCAACCAAAGAAAACCCTCGGTCCCGACTCTCGCTGTTTAACCACCAAAGCCGTAGAGGGTGCGGCCCTGTCGCTTGAGGGCGTAGACAACGTCGAGGGAGGTGACGGTCTTGCGCTTGGCGTGCTCGGTGTAGGTGACGGCGTCGCGGATGACACCCTCGAGGAAGGTCTTGAGGACACCGCGGGTCTCTTCGTAGATCACTACCAGGGGGGGGAAAGATGCGATGTTAGCAAGGAGTGATAGAATGGAGGGGAAGAGGAGCCATGGGGCAGAGGAGGACATACTGGCAGAGATACGCTTGACACCGCCACGACGAGCGAGACGTCGGATGGCGGGCTTGGTGATGCCCTGGATGTTGTCACGAAGAATCTTTCGGTGACGCTTGGCACCACCCTTGCCGAGACCCTTTCCGCCCTTTCCACCTGCATGGAGTCAGCAAATCTAGCTAGGAGCGAAGGCGATGGCGACTTTTTTTTTTTTTTGAAAAAAAAAAGAAAGAAAGAAAGAAAGAAATGAAAGAAAGAAGGAAAGGGAGGGAAAGAGAACTCACGGCCAGTCATCTTGAATGTGTGAGAGAGTAACTTGGAAAAGTACTAAATGAGGCGTTGATAAAAAGTCGCGACGCGACTTATGCAGATGCGAGACGACGAAGAGATGGTGGATGTTAATGGGAGAAATCGAATGGGAAGAGGTGATGTGTAAGGCGTGAAAAGAGAGGGTGTGCGGGGGGAGAGGGCGACGCGGAATAAATACGTGCAGGGACTGCGCGCTCAATCAGTCATGCCACCTGCCCATGATTTCCGGCGGGGGTGTGCGGGAAAGAAAATCGGATCCATTGATTGATTAACGGATCGATTCGTTGGATCAATCCATGGATTAATTCAATCAATCAAGCAATTCCATCATGGGTCAATTCCAGCAATTCCAGCATTTCCGTCAGGGAATTCCAGGGGGGGGGGGGNTTGGTGGGCCCAGAGGGGACTAGCCTTGTATGACCGGAGGGGCCAATTGATCGATTTAATTGAATGGATCTCATTGACTTGTGGCAATTGTTCCGAATTTCTCCCTGGTACGGAGAACAAAGGACGAGTACGAGTACCGGTACTGCTTTGATTTCCAGGACGCAAAAGGCGCTTTGTTTTCGCGGCGGAAGGCACGGTGCACCGGCCGTGTTTTTTTCGCAACAAGTACGGAGTAGCGGCGGCGGGTCCCCATGAAATTCAACAAAGCCTGCAGCAACTTACGGAGTATCGCAGTACCTGTTACAGGTCCGTACCGGTACTCGTACTCCGTACAGGTAAGTGGTGTTTGTCAAAAGGCAGGGTGGACACCCCACACCATTCCATTGGTCGGTTTCCAAACAAACGCTGCCCGGTTTTTCATTGGTCAGAAACAAATGCGCCGCCTCGCGACAACGACGCCAACGCTCGGGCCACCCACCCGATTGGATTGGATGGATCAATTGAATCACCTGCACTCCGTACCAGGTAGTACTCCGTACTCCGTAACTCGTTGTTGCAAGTTTCGCCCGCTTGAACCCCGGCACGGAACAGAGCTCAGCTTGCCGCGAACCTGTCAAGAGGCGCAGAGCTCGGCTCCGTGGTTGTTTCAGCCACATCAACAACGATCAATCCATCCATCCATGCCTCAGGGTCGTGGCTGGTGCAGGCAACTTGTTACTCCGTACGGAGTACTCGTGCTCCTTTGGTGCCAATTACACTGGCAGACGCACCGCATCCACGAGCTGCATTTCAGATGATGCTAAGCGAGTTAAATCACCTGCAATTCCTCTCACAGGAGATGAGTCTTTGAGTAAGATACCAGTAGTAGGACTCCCAAAAAAAATCAAAAAAAGAACAGTCGCTTGAATCGACTGATTTATCTGCTTGCGTGGACCGGGAATCGAACCCGGGGCCCATCGATGGCAACGATGGATTTTACCACTAAACCATCCACGCTCTTCGATGCAAATCACCAACCCCACGATGCCTATATCCTGAACCCCTCACGTGCCCACAACAACATCACGGCCCGGCATCGATCTCAACAACAACAACAACTTCAGCGGGACAAACCTCATGAAAGGCACCTTCAAGGCATACGAGTACTCGAAAGCAAATACGGAACGGTAGTAGTACCTGTATGCTGTTGTTACAATCCCCTTCCCTTTCCCCTCCCCCCCCTCTTTGACTGTACGAGTAGGAGCCAAGCCAGTGTCCCCCTGAAAAGGCAAGGAGGAAAACTCCCAAGTCCTTCCCTCCCGCGCGTCCCCTTTCTTTTTTTTCTTGGAATATCGTCTTCCCGGTCAATGACCCCGAAACGCCAATGCCATGCAAATCACGACCAAAAAAAGGAAAAATTCCGCGATCCCGCCGCTGCCCTTTCTTTCCCTTGATATCGCACACTCCTCCCTGTTTCCTTGTTGGAAGCCCGTCGAGCGCGTCTGGCCCGACTTGTGAAAAGCAAATCAATAGTAACTCCCTGGCCGCGGGAGCCCGGAACCCAAGTAGAGAATCTCCAAAAACGAGATGAGATCCGAGTGGGCCGCCGCAACGATTGCACGACCTGCTGCAATCGAGTTTATGTATTCTTCTTCTTCTTCTTCCCTTCAACCCGCTGACGCTCCTTGAGCCTGACTTCATGACGGCGAGTCATCCATCTGGACATCATCCTCGAAGCTCTCAATGGCCTCCTTGATTTGGGAACCCGCCTGCAAAGGTTTGTGTCAGCCATCGTATTTCTCAAAAAAAAATCAACGCACGATTCACAGTGGGGGCCATGGAGGGTGATCATACCTTGGGATCCAAAGCAAGGGCGATTGTAAAGTGGCGGACGGCCAGCTGCTTCTCGTTCATGCTCCTATACAACGTGGCGAGCAGGAAGTGCACCGTCCCCTCGTCCGGCGCCAGGTCCTTGAGGATCAGCAGCTCCTTCTGGGCCTCCTCGATCTGGCCCGCCGCCAGCAGCGCCCGCGCCTTCTTGTACCTGGTCGAGGCCGCGCGCGGCGCCAGCTCCACGGCTTTCGTGTACGCCCGCAGCGCCGGCAGGATCTGCTTCTGCTTCTCCAGCGCCGTGCCGATGCAGCACACCAGCACCGCGTTGTTCGGGTTGATGACGAGCGCCGCCTGGAAGTGCGTGAGCGCCTTGTCGTACGCCCCGAGGCGCTGCTGCACCCGCCCGATGCCGTAGTAGGCGTTGTAGTGCCGCTTGTCCGCCGTGATCGCCTGCCGGTACGCCGTCAGGGCCTTGTCGTACTCCTCGTTCGCCACGAACTCGTGCCCCTGCAGCGTGAAGCCGTACGCGAACTTGGGGTCCAGCTGCGTCGCCCTCTTGAAGCACCGCAGCGCCTGCTCGGGGTCCCGGGCCAGCGACCACGCGTTCCCCAGCGCGCACCACGCCTGCGGCGAGTGCCACGACGAGTCCACCAGCTCGTGCGCAAGGAAGGAGAGGTCCGTCTCCCGCTTCAGGTGCCACAGGGTCGTCGAATACACCTCCATGTCCTCGAGGCGCGACGGCGCCTGCGCCCGCATGCGTCGGAAGTACTTCTCGGCGTCCGCGTACTGGGCCAGTTCGTAGTACGCGCGGCCCATGAGGGCCAGGACCCACGGCGAGCCCTGGTGGGACGACGGCAGGGCGCTCAGGGCCTGCACGGCCTCCTGGCACTGGAACTGCGCCATCAGGTGGTACCCCGTGCCGAGCTTCTTGAGGAGGTCCATGGTCCAGCGCAGGGCTTCCTCGAGCTTCGACGTGTCCGGCTCCGCGGGCTTGGGGGCGGCCGCCGGCGGCGGCGGGGCGACCGTCATCTTGGGCACCTCGTACTGCTCGTCCGTGGGGTGGTCCTCCAGGGGCTTCCGGTTCCCGCTCACCACCCTCCCGACGTTGGAGGCGCCCGAGGCCGGCCGGACGATGCGCGAGACCTGGGGCCTAGCCTTCTTGAGCTCGCGCGTCGCGGGGGGTCCAATGTTGGTGATTGTGGAGTTTGCCCTCGTCGAGGGCTTTGTCAGCCTGGCGCTCCGTCGTGTCCCGAGCTCCTCGTTATTCGGCAGCCGGGAGGCCGGATGGCCCGACAGAGTCCGCTTTCGGTCGTTAGGAGCAATCGAGCCCATGCGGGAGTATCCAGAATTGAGGGCGCCGGAGTTGTCGGCCACGTGCTCGCCGGCCTGGCCTTGGGTCTTATCCCGTGCTGAGGCGTGTCTCCTCGCCGCCAGTCTCGGATCCATTCGTGGCGGTGCTTCCAAGGGCGAGTCAACGGCCGCCTGCGCGTTGCGCGTGCGCCTCGAGGGTGCCTGGGGCGGCTCCTGATGCGCATTGGGTCGTGAGTTGAGGGGATCCTCCGACAATGGCCCCGTCGGCGTTCCCATCATTGCATCGGCGTCGAGTTGGGTGGGCATCGAGGCTGCGAGTCTGGCTCTCGAGTTCTGCATCCTCGAGATGAAGTCGGATTCCATCGCCGCGGTGTTGGTGCCCTGGGAGTCGCCCAAGGGGTTCAGGTCCGACGAAGAGAGCCCGGCGCTGAAGGGGTCGATCCCGATATCCGGCCCGGCACTCCGCTGTGAGGAGGATTTCTTTTGCGACGCATCGAAGGAGCCGGGAACGGTCCCGAACGAAGCGGCCGCCCCCGTCGCGGGAGCCGCGTCTTGGCTGAGGCAGTGTACCAGGCCCTCGCTCGACTTGAAGATGTTGGGCACCCTGACCTTGACGCCCATGTCGCACAGGGCCTTGAACGCATCCCACTGGAAGGGGTTGATCTTCAAGGCCTCCTCGAAGCAGCTGATGGACTTGGTCTGCTCGTCGTAGGCCCTGTACAGCTTGCCCAGCAGACAGAGGACGGCGGGCCCGTCGTGATGCGCCGCCCGCGACGTCGCGCTGTGCTTGCCCATGAGGTTCTTCTGTATCCAGGAGCCCCTGGACTTCTCCAACGCCGCGATGCCCTCCTTGTGTCGCCCCAGCTCCAGGCAAGCCTGGGCCAGGACCCAAGCGCAGCCCGGGTTCCCGCGGGAGCCCAAGGGCTTGCTGACGTCGTAGGCGGATCGGTAGTCGCCGAGGCGGAGGTGGCAGAGGGAGAAGAGGTAGGCGGCGTCGCTCGATCTCGGGTCCTGGGTCGCGAAGCGCTCGGCGAAGAAGAGGGCATTGTCGTATGAGCCGTTGTCGAGGTGGTAGTAGACCACCTGTCGCAGGAGGCTGCCGACCTGGCTGGGCGCCATGCTGGGCGGTGACTGCTATCTCCAGCTGTATCCTGGAAGAACGGAGGGGGAGGGCAGACGGTCGCAGATGGCTGGCGGTGATGGTCACCTATTCCTCCCAGCCATGGGTCTCGCCGACGCCGGTGTCTCGATGAAAGGGAAACGAGGGTCCTCGAGCGGCAGCAGTCTATGTTGGAGACGCCCTGCGAAGGTGGGTGTCTGTGTGTGTGTGTGTGTGTGTGTGTGTGTCTGGAATTCGGTCGATCGCGGGGTCGCAAATTCGAGAAGTCGGCGACGCAGTCTGGAGGCGCCCGAGCGACAGAACTCCCGATGTTGACGGAGGAACTCAGCAGGGCGGGCTCGCACAATAGCGAGGCGTCAGATGAGGCGATGCTCGGCGAGGGGTTTCTAGGAATAAGCGTCGTTTGCGTAATGTGTGCTGGAATGTGGGCAGTAAGGTATGCAAGGACTTGGACGGTAGTAATCGTAGAGGTACTCGTAATAGAGGCCCGGGGGACATCAATGCGTCGTCAATCTGTCCAGGAGCAGCAAATCCTGAGCTGAGCTAGACTCAGAGATCAATGATGGATCGTTCTGACTCGGGCGTCGTCCTGGTCGTCGTCGTCGTCGTCGTCGTCGGATGTCCTGGCGCGGGCGTGAGGGTGGAGGGGAGGGAGTGCGTGTGAGAGTAGATGAAATTGTAGGCTGTTGGGAATGGGAAGAGGCCAGTGTTGATGGACGGCGGCAGAAGTTCATCATGCAAGTGCCAGCTCGGGATCTCGTCACGCTTGCTCTACTACAGGTGGTCTAATACCAGTAGGTCGCAGCTACGAGTACAAGCAGATGGGCAGACTGAATTGAGTCCTTGGAGGGAAGACAAGACCATTGAAATCAACTCTTTGTCGTGCTTCGCCTCCCTTTATCTCTTTATTAATTGATGCGATCATCATCAAAGAGACTCCTGTATCCTACTCTATTTCCCTTCCTATGATGACTTCTACTCACTTGACTTCTCTCTCTTTTTTTTTTCCCAATATTTTTTTTCGCTGCATTTTCCGTTGGCCAAGTTTTTTGAGGGTCGCGCGACGGACGGAAGGTGTTTCGATCTCTGGCCGGTGATTGGCTCGAGGCGCGCCGCATCGCACCTGCCCGGCAACGACGACGACGACGGGCCTGCGACAAGGAAGGAGCCAAAAGGGGACTAGCGTATTTGCTGTAGATTATGTAATCATAATGATCATGCCTGCAACTCCCGTCAGTGAGCAGGTCCGAGCCTTGAGGAGGAGGTAACGGAGGAGGAGGTACCTTCCAATGTGGCCCTCTTTTTGATGCACCTCACGATCCTGGGATCTGGCATATCGTGTCTTTTCAACAGTCTTGGAGAGAGAACCCGTCTTCCTTCCAAAGAGCCGTCTTCTTGGATCTACAGACACAGCACATTCACTAGGTCACAGAAGCTTTGGAAAAAAAAAAAAAAAAAAAAAAACAATTCCTTCAAAGCCTCCCAAGCAAACCCGCCGGGCCAAGTCAACCCTCCTCGAAAGACCACCACGACTCTCCTCGAGACCAAAACACCAAGGACTCTCCCCAGGAACACCATGGCCCAGAAAGCGAAGAAGGACCGCGCCAAGTCCAACGCCGTCGCGCTCAACAACCTCCACACCGGAAGCGCCGCCGTCCACGCCGTCTTCCTGCTCTTCCACTTCCTCGTCCGCCCCCGCTCGCTGCTCCTGTGGGCGCTCCTGTCCGCCCCCGGCCTCGTCTGCGAGTACGTCCTCGAGGCGTCCGGCCGGCCCAAGTACGACGCCGCGACGGGCGCGCTCCGCAGCTCGGGCGAGGACCTCGCCGCGGCCGGGCTGACCGAGTACATGTTCGACGTCGTCTGGGTGACGTGGGCGTCGGCCGTCGCCGCCATGGTGCTCGGCAACTGGGGCTGGCTGCTGTGGGCCGTGGTGCCCGCGTACGGGGCGTACACGGCGTACGGGCTGCTTGGGATGGGGAGGCAGACGCTGGCGCAGATGCAGGGGCCTGGGGGGGATGCTGCGGCGTCGGCGGCGGCGGCGCCCCAGGGGAACCGACGCTCGCGGAGAAACGCGTGATGGGTGGGACGCATCATTCCATCATGGAGATATCTCTCTCTCTCTCTCTCTCTCTCCCTCTCTCTCACTCTCTTCGACTCGGCGTCCCTTTCTTTCATTCCTCGTTCTTATCTATGACCCTCCATCTATACAATGCTCTATCCAAATTTTGGAAGTCTATAAATGTCAAAAGGCCATGCTCTTCACTCTTGCGGACGGTGCCCCGTCCAGCGCTGCATCGTCGCGTCGTCGACGTCGCGGACGAGGACGTGGATGTGCTCAAGGCTCCTCACGCTCTGCAGGGAAGTCCAGTTCTTGAACCAGAGCACCTTGTCCGCGCCGCCCGGCCCCAGGGGCTCGACGAAGTGGCGGCGCACGAAGTCGGCGACGCAGGCCCTGCTCTCGGGCGTCATGTCGCCCTTGCCGGCGTCGTCGACGGGGATCGGGGTGCGGCTCCAGACGACGATGTGGGCGATGCCGGGGACCAGGCCGTAGGGCCAGTCGTTGACGAGGACGTGGAAGTCGGAGGGGCGGTCGAAGGGGACGGGGGACTCGGGGGCGAAGGGGGGCTGGCCCCAGTGGGCGGGGAGGCGGTTCTGGAGGATGAAGTCGGTGACGGAGCCGTAGCGGGCCTTTGTCTCCGCGGACCAGGCGAGGTAGCGCTCGAGGTCTTGGGGCTTGCGGCGGAGGAGGCCGAGGTCGTTGGATCCTGGGTGGGCGTCAGCATGGACGCGGCGGAGGGACGGAGTACATATCAATGGATTGATCACTCAAGGAAGAGCAACGGGGATCAATAATGCAACATAGTAGTAGTAGAAGCAGCAATTGAGCGATCCATGGATGAGCGTGACCACTGCTACTTACCTATCAGCTCCTTGAGGTTCTCCCAGTCGTGGGGGACAAAGACCTCGTCGAGCCGGTCGGCGTCGGTCGTTTCCGCGGTCTTGTCGCCCATGATGCCGAGGTACTAATTGATGGACTGGGTATGTAGTAGAGGTAAGTAGTACCTGTAGTATGTAATTGATGTACGAGGAAGAGGAAGAGGAAGAGGAGGAGGAGGAGGAATCAGGTACGATTTGACAATGGGATCGCACGCGACGGAGCTCGGCAGCGCCCTGCGTCACCTCATGCGGGCGGTGAAATCTACAAGGACCCCCTCGTGTGACGCAGATCCACGGAACGATGCGGATCAATTGATGCCACCACGTTGCCTTAATTCGGAGGCGGGACGCGGGATGGGGGGGGGGGGAGAGAGTCACACCGCGGTGAGGGATGGGGATTGGATTAGTCAGCGAGCTCACCTCGGTGTGTGCGGTAGGAGTAGGATCCCGAGTGGATTGAAGATGGAGTTGCGAGTACATAGTACAGAGTAGTATTCAAGGAGTCGGGATCTCATGAAATGATGTGGATGATTCAGTAACTCGGTCCTCTCGTGGTAAACTCGTAGATTTCAGGGCAAGCTGGGAGTCGAGACGGGCTGACCGGCCGAGGCCTGCCGAGATGATGCTCCTCCGGGTCATCGCAGCGACGAGCAATTGATGGATCAAATGAAGCGTGTCTCAAGGGCCAGATGAGCCACGGATACTCCGTACATACAGTGCTTCTCGTCCTTGGCGTGTGTGCTATCAATCATATTCGAGAAGCAGGGCATCATCACTTTCATCAAATTGTTATTTCGAATCATCTCTAGTTCCATCAACCCATCCATCCATCTATTCATCAATGTATCCTCGCATCGTGCGTCTACTCGCCCCGCCCCACCCAATTAGTACTATCTGTATTGTTGATGTACGAGTACAGGATGCATGGACCCTGACGTCGTCCTCTACTCCGCAAGCCCGCCATCTTACGAGTAGTACTAATGAGAATGGATGGATTCCCTGTAATCAATCATCAATGGGTCAAGTGGGATTGATTAATCCATTCCGCCCGCGTACCTGCGCATCATCCATGCCTCCCGAGCTCCAACACATTGAAGCTTGCAGCGAGCTCGTACTCCCTACTCAAATCATACAGGTACCTAGACCTTGGATCATCCTCGTCGCCTCCTGACCTCCGAGTCGTACTCAATCGTAAGTCGCCTGCTCGTCGCGTGATACCAGAACCTCCGGACCCTCCGCCAACATCCTCCTACAGGTACATACATCCACCCATCAATATATTCCACCGCATCACGATCCCACCTCATACGGTACATTAATCCTCCCTCAGCCTTCTCCCCAAGAGGATCCTTCAAGAATCAATCAATACTACCTACCTGCCTACCTGTATTCTCGTCGTATCCATCCATCCATCCATCCATCCATCCTACCATCCATACTACTCCTCCTCCTCCTCCACCAATCCACCGCGTTTTCACATGTCGAGAGCATGACGAAAAGCCCTCGTCCCGTCACCTGAGAGGGGAGAAAAATCCTGGTCAATCCCGCAACGAGCCGCTCGGATCGAGCTCATTAGAGACCGAGATATTTTTTTTTTTCCTTTTGTTTTTTTTTTCTCTTCCCCGGTCCCTTTTCTTTTTCCTTTTTCTCAACCCCATACTGTGCTAGTTATTCTCCTAGTCCTCGTGCCTCTTTCGAAGATCTCCTGGTCCTGGCTCCCATTCGCACCCTATTCTACATACTATCCAGCCTGCATACTACTCGTACATACCGAGTACAGCATCTCCAAACCTCCTCTCCTTCGTCTTGCGCCCTCACATCGACTTGTCCGTATCCTGTTCTTTTGTTTACTTCAAATCTCCCCTTTTATTCTTCTTCTTCTTCTTCTTCTTCTTCCCCCCTCTTCTTCTTCCTCATAGACTGGCACCCTCAAAGATGATTCTGGGGCCCGTATCCCTCATCGACGGCCTCGCGTACTCCCTCTTCCTCATCCCCCAGCTCCTCATCCAGGCCGGCCTGTTCCCGACCCTCCTCGTCCTCCTCCGAGCGCTCCCCTTTCTATGTACGTCCACTCCCGTCCCTTCTTCACCCCCAAGATCCCCCTTTACTACTACCTGTACGGAGCACTCCGTCCATCCCGTCGGCAGTCTTGCGCCGGAGCTGACGGCGCATCCATCGTCTCGTCTCATCATTCTCCTCCGATCACCCAACAGTCTTCCAGCTCCCCATCCAGTTCGTCAGAGGCCGCTACCTCTCCAGCACGCCGCTGCGCGCCCCGCGCCTCAAGGGGTCCACCGTCTTCGAGGACATCGCCGTCCGCTGCGTGCGCTACGGCTTCCGCAGCATCCCCGCGCGCGTCGGCAGGGTCTTCTTCTCCAGGCAGGTCGCGCTGCCGTTCCTGAGATGGCGCATGGTCAGGCACGGCATCACGGCCTGTCCGATTCACTGGAGCGAGCGCGAGTTCGACGAGGTATGACACCATTCCACACTTGGTATCCTCGCGGGTCTTTTGAAAGAGACTGTCAAGAGCTTGATTTCAGCGGGTTTGGGGGGTTTTGACGGTTGACACCTTTTTTTTTTTTTTTTAATTTTTTTTTAATTTTTTTTTAATTTTTTTTTCCCCAAAATTAGGGCAGCGTCGTCACAAAGGGGGTCTGGCTCAGATGTGATCCCGTCCAGGAGCCGGACATCGTCATCTACTACGTCCACGGCGGCGGGTTCTCCATGGGCTCGTGCTACTTCTACATGGAGTTCTTCTTCGCCTGGCTGCAGCTGCTCCAGGACGCCGGGTACCGCAACCCGGCCATCTTCGCGCTCGAGTACAGCCTGGTCCCGGACGAGGTGTACCCGACGCAGCTGCTGCAGACGCTCGTCGGCTACCGCCACGTGCTCAAGGCCGCGGGGGACGCGTCGCGCGTCTGCGTCGCCGGCGACTCGGCCGGCGCCACGCTCGTGCTGAGCCTGCTGCTCGAGCTCGGCGCGCGCATCCGCACCCAGCAGATGCACGCCTACAAGCCGGGCCTGCACGGCCGCTTCGCGCAGGAGTTCCCCCCGGCGTACGCGATGCCGCGCATGGCCGCCCTCATCTCCCCCTGGGTCACGCTCGTCTCGAACCTGCACTGCCCCTCCGGCGTCGACTACATCGACCGCGGCGCCCTGTGGCGCTACGGCTGCGAGTACGCCGCCGACACGCTGTCGCACCGCGAGCTGTCGTCGCCGGGCATGTGCCGCAGCGCCGACCTGTGGAAGCTGGCCAGCCCCCAGCGCGGCCTCTTCATCACCTACGGCGGCGAGGAGGTCCTCTCGCCAGACATCGAGGACCTGGTCCAGCGACTGGACCAGGCAAAGGTCGAGGTCGAGGCGCGGCGGTTCGAGGGCGGCATCCACGCGTGGCCAATCGCTTCCGTCTTCCTGGCGAGCACCAGCCCAAAGAGGCTGTACGGGCTGAGGACTATAGTCGGCGAGATTAGAAAGAGAATCGACAGGGCGCCAGCGCACGGGAAGCACAAGAGACGGTCGCTGTCAGATTAGATCAAGTAGGTAATCACAGGGTTGGGTCCAGGCGGCAGGTTGCATAGAGGATGGGTCAGGAACCTTAGCACCATATACATATTGTCTATAATACTCGGCTCCGTCACCATCCAGCCCCCTTCCCGGACCCGGTTTCAGGATTTGGGAAAGCTCTGAAAACTTGGTATCATCTTGCAGCGGTTTGGGTGGGGGGAGGAAAGGAAACAAACAGGGTGAAAAGAGATGGATATATGCAGGGGGGAGGGGCATCAAGGTCTCTCACCTTGGTGTGCTACCTGTCTCTCCTCGATGGGCAGATACCAGTAAGCAGTGGCATCGACACGACTTGGCTTGACTGGTCCCGCGTCTGGCCAAGACGTAAGGACAGAGGTCGGCAGCTCCCTTTCGCGTCCCTTGCGTGTTGCGCATGATTCTGTATGTATGGCGTTTTCGAGGGCTGGCTTTCTGCAGATCAGAGCGGGCGAACTGGCCGAGACCAGAGGTGGTCTTCCAACCCGTTCATCGCACCAAGATCTCGGCTGCTCCCCATCCTGCCCCTTCTTAGACTATCTCGAGATCGACCGCATCCCTCTCCGACGCGGCCGCGAACTGGCGCATCACAACGACAAGGTCGCCGGGGCCGTCTCGTGTCCTCGACAAGTCTGGCCGCGAAGGAGGAGGGAAACCATAGCGTCCGATGTCGTGTCGTGAGGAAACGCGTTTCGAAAGAGGCGGCGTCGGGTGCCGTCTTTCGCCGATTCGCGCGGTGGGAAAGTCGAATCTTGCTCGAAGCGATCTGGGATGGAAGAGATTGAATTGATGGATGGATGGATGGATGGATGGATCACGGATGGATCATGGATTGATCAATCTTTTCCCCTCCCAGATGAGGGGCTCGTCCAAGGTCAAGGCTCGAAAACACGCCCCGGGGGTGGCTTTGCTGCCCTTTTGCGCCACAAAACGCCACGCCGCTCTCCTTGCACCGCCGCATCCTCGGCAGCATCAATCAATGGAGTCGCTTTGCTCAGCAGCCTCCATCAATATGTCATCACGCAGTGGTACTCGTACCTGTACGGAGTAAACTCCAGCTCCAGGTCTTCTATCCTTGTTGATCGGCTCTGGGTGGGCTAATTGGTACGGAGTAGAGGTAGCGGGTTTCTCTACTGGCACTCGTACTCGTCCTCCGTGCTGTCCGAGTGCTCCTTGGGAGAATCGCAGTGTCGCACTGAATCCGACGCCCACCCCAACTCCTTCTCGGCCGTTGGCCTCGAAAACAGCCTACCGGCGCAACCAGGTTCGGCCTTGACGTGCTAGTACTCCTGGTAGCCTCGCCGCTCGCGAGCCAGGCCAGACGCTGAGCTACCAGGCTTCCAGCACCGGCTCCCGAGGGATTGCGCATCCATCATGCATATAAACAGCGGCTATCCCTCGGCGGGGCGCGGCTCGCAACCCGAGGTCTCTGGAGCCCCGTTCGTGAGCAACTTGAGCCCTCGAAACGCCGCCCCTGCCCAAAACGGGTCCTAATCGCGAACGCCTCCTCAACGAACTACTCCGGATCTTGCCGTGCATACGAGCACATCCATCCATTTGATCCATCCACCTACAAGTATACAGAGCACGAATCCGTCAATACGCTCCGTACCTCAAAGGGCAATACCTCAATCCGGGGTTAATTCGCATCACGGCTCGTCGTTCATCGATTCATCAAATTAATTGATCCAAATTTCTTCTTCCTCGACGGCATCACATCACCTGCAGGCCAAGTTTCCCGTTGCTCTGCATCAGCCAATGGGAACGAGCCCTGTTTCGCTTATTTCTGCAGAGGCAGTCGCACCTCTCGACCTCCTACTCGTACCTACCCTGTCATCCTTCCACGATCCATCGCCTGCTCCTTCCAGAAGTTCTGCGGATGCAGGCACGAGCAGGTGGACCGTCAAAGGGAAAGAGTGACAGAGGAGGGAGGCACTAGAGTTTGGGCCCTCCTTCCTTGGATTCCGTCCCAGGCTCCCACCCATTATCTGGCCTTTTTGACCAAGAATCCATTAATCGCTCTCGATTGAATGGACGAGACATACTAAGCAGATCATCGGAATAGCATCACATTTTCCCAAAGTACGGAGTACGAGTATCAATCATCTTAAGCACGCACTGGCTTCTCACTCGACCAAGGCCTGGTTTGCAGAGCTTCCGCACAGCTACAGGTACAGCACCTTCTGTACTCCGTACTCGTACGAGTACATCAACTCGGTATTACTATTCTCAGGCCAATCTTCGCTCGTACAACCCGCAAAGCCGTCGACAACGACAGAGCACGGAGTACTACTAAAGCGCAGGGAAGACAAAGTGTCCAGAGTCTGATGCAAAGCGAAGCGGGAGACCGCCCTCGACCATCCGGCTCGGATCCATGCACAGTCAGACGGACAGGGCGTGGCGCACGCATCCCGACCGCAAGCCTCCGCTGGGCAGCCCCGCCTCCCGCACCCCAGATACCGATTGAGACTGATTGATCTCGGGGCCTGCAGGAGGCCAGCAGAGACGCGCGCGCGCATCGCACCGCAGCGCATTGAGCACATCATCTGTCTCGGCGGCGGCCTCATCACAAGGTGCCGCCGCTGCAGTTTGCGCCGTGCTCCTCCAGCTGCTTGTGCTCCGCGCTGTGTTTCTGTGAGGAAGCGCGCGAGAGGAGAAGAGAGAGAGAGAGACAAAAAGAGAGATCGGAGAGAGGAAGGGAGACAGAGAGAAAAAGTGAAAGAGAAAGAGGCGAGGACGAGAAGGGACTTGAGGAGACAAGGAAGACTCCTGGAAGAGACTCCGGCGGCCGAGGTAGAAAGGGCCCGCGGCGCATCGGTTCGGACTCGAGAAGGAACGGGCAAAGGGTCTCAGTGGCCCTCGATATTGAATTGATCTTGGCTGTGGTCAATACCTCCTGCTTGTCTATTGACGATCCCGTCTCCCCTTGCCTTGCGTCTTCCTGCTCGCTTTCACGGAGTATATATATCGGGATCCAAGACAGCACGCACTCACCTCCCATCTCGTCCATGCCATCCGGGGAGAACAACAAGGGGGTAAGAGCCTGCCGGAAAAAAAAAACCTTCAAGAACCAATTGCAAAAGGACGGAAGACAGGATTGGGGAAAAAAATCGGGAAAGAAGCATTGAAGAAAAGAAAAACGAAAAACGAAAAACGAAAAACCAATATGAAGGGCGGAACGAAAGAAACGACGATGCCCTCCGCGGGCGAGGCACTGGCCGGCGACAGCGACAGTGACACCTCAAGCTACGCACCAAGGTCGCCAGATCTGTCGTCGTTTTACCCCGAGGGCCCCACCCAGCAACGGCAGCAACAAGAAGCCGCAGCGCACGCCCACGAACCTCGGGGTCCCGGTCCCGGTCGGGGCCAGGCTCTCGCTGTTGATCCCAGCCCTGGCACAGGCACAGGCGCAGGCACAGGCGCAGGCGCAGGCGCAACGAGCACGGGCGCAACAAGCACAAGCACAGGCACAGGCGCAAGCCACCCGGTCCAACCAGCAGGCCAGCCAATCCGCCCCGTCCGCTCGCAAGCTGGATATAAATTGCAGCCTCCCTCCTACGCTTACGAGGAGTACGGGCCGTCGCCCTCTGCCGCCTCCAACAACCCTTACCAGTACCACCAGCACGAGTACCAGCAGCAACAACAACCCGCTCCCCGATTCGGCCAGCGCACCCCTGGCGCCGCCCCGCTCCCGCATCTACAACAGCAGCAGCAGCAGCGGCAGCAGCATCCGGGCCCGAGTCCGAGTCTGCATCCAACGCAGCGCGAGGCTTGGCCGCCGACCCCGACGACGTCGTCGTCGTCCCCGGCCAGTACTAGGCGGCCAACCGTCCAATCGACGCCCGCCTACGGAAACCCGTTCGTGACACAGGAAACGTATTCCCCGCCAAACGTTGCCTCCTCTACGTCCCGTCCCCGGCCGGGCCACGGGCTGCAGACGACGACGACCGCCGCCGCCGCCGCCGGCGGAACCGACTATTATCTACCCCTAACGCCCGGGCAGCAGCAGCAGCAGCAGCAGGGCCGAAGAGAGCGGCATCACCGGAGACAGCAGCAGCAGCAGGAGCAGCAGGAGCAACAGCCTGGGACCCTGAGCGCCGCGCAGCCCAGCAGCAGCAGCGCCGCCGAGAGCCCGGCATCGTCCTCCGCCATGCCGCCCAGGAAAGCGGCGGTGCCGCCGCCGCCGCCGCCGCCGGCGGTGGAGCCGTCGCCGGTGAAGACCAAGTTCCCGACGGCGCGGATCAAGCGGATCATGCAGGCGGACGAGGAGGTGGGCAAGGTTGCGCAGCAGACGCCGATCGCTGTTGGCAAGGCGCTGGAGCTGTTCATGATCCAGCTGGTGTCGAAGAGCGCGGACGTGGCCAAGGAGAAGGGGTCGAAGCGGGTGACGGCGTCGATGCTGCGGCAGGTGGTGGAGGCGGACGAGCAGTGGGACTTTTTGCGGGAGATTGTGGGGCGGGCGGAGGCGGAGAAGGAGGGGGGCAAGGCGAAGGCGAAGGAGAGCGAGAGCGACGAGGAGATGGAGGAGCCGAAGAAGCGCGGGCGTGGGGGAGGGCGGCGGAAGAAGAGCACGGCTTGAAGATGATTGTTCCTTGGAGAGAGAGAGAGAGAGAAAAAAAAAACACCACAAGACGAGGGTCGATTCAAGGAACGGCAGGGGGTGGTGGGGGGCGAGGATGGGCCGGGGAAGAGAGCAAACCCCCCCCCCCCCCCCC
>NQYQ01000014.1:616595-657954 GCA_003055925.1 Escovopsis sp. Ae720 | reverse complement strand
GGGGGGGGGGGGGGCGGGGGGGCCGGGGAAAGAGACAAACCCCCCCCCCCCCCCCCTCCCCAAAAAAGAAGAAGGAAAAGGGGTAGGGGAAAACATCTTGAAGGGGCTGAGGTCCAATGGAAGGAGAGGGAAGAAGCCGAAGGGGTTGAACAAAAGGGGAGAGAAGATCTATCGGGGGCAAAGGCAGTGCAGATACCAGCGATGACACTCGATATACCCTCTTGCCGCCAAGGGCCCGCATCTACCTACCTACCTACCTACATACGAGTACGAGTACGAGTACGAGTACGCATTCCACGAGCATGACGAATGACGAGCAAGACAAAGGAAAGGGCACGACGGGAACCAGGACGGCGGCCACGGCGTTGGGGACCATGGTGGAAAGAGAGGGGATGTTTTTTTTTTCTTTTTTTTCTTCTCAAATCTTCAAATTATATCTGGTCTTCTTCTTCTTCTTCTCCTCCTCTGCCTTTCCAAAAATGTTACTAGAGCTTGAAGGCGAAAAGGGCTGGGGATGGGAATTGGACACGAGGGAGTTGGAATGGACTCGGAGTATATGGAGTCTGTGGATGGATTGAGGGATGTAGGGATGGATCTGACGCAATAGATGGATGCTTCAGGGCATGAAGACGGTCACTTGAATCTGTGCGCTCTGGTGAGGCTTGAGAATGCGGGAGCATCGTGGTGTCGATATCTCATGGGATTGATGTGAATCCATCGACGGCTTGATCAATGCTGGAAGGGTTAGCAGTGGTCCAGGGTTAGGGTTTGATGTGGCCGTGCAACCCTCGATGAAAGATGCTCAATGTCCGCCACAAGTCGATGAACCGGCGGGACACTTGTGAATCAAAGGCACCCGTACGCCGTACTCGTAGGCTTGGTGTGGGCCGTTCCAAGTTGATTGATTGATGAATTTGAGCTCGAGCCCATCAATTGACCAATTCCATTTATGGACCCGCCCGCTCCATCCTTGATCAATTCCATATTGAAGGCGGGCCGGCCTCCATCCACCATTCCAAGCCCCTCCAGCTGTGACTGACGTACTCCGTACTCCGTACATGTACTCGTACTCCGTACTCCGTACATACAGGCGGCCCGAGCGGTATTTTGGGTCGCGGATGCGCGCTGTAGCCGCTGTAGATTGAAACGGCGGGGCGCTTCGGGTGCGGGACGGGCGTCAATCGTTCCCGGCGCCTAACCTACAGTTGGAGGAATCAATTGATCAATTCGATTCCATAAATGATTGACGATGGATTAATATAATCTTCTCATGTCGATTCCATTGATCCGGATGTCTTGTATCACAGGTAGAATGGATTTAATGGATCAATGGATCTATCTCGGGTGAGCAATTTGCATAATATCAATTAATTGATGCTTTAAATACTACGAGTAGTACCTACTCCGTAGATTCAATCAATTGGTGCTGCATGCCCTCAGCCTGCACCGGTATGACTACGGAGTACCTATTTTGATCAATGGATCCAATGCCCTCCGCCACATCCGCCCGCCACTACGGCTACTACTGGTGCTATAAACGCCTCACCGTGGATCTGAGATCAAATCAATCAATTAATCAATTGATTTAATTCCTCTATCATTGGATCAATGGATGGATGGAATGGATCAATTCAGTGAGAGAGGCACTCCGTGCATAAGCATCCATCAATTGATCCATCCATGATACATACTCTCTACTCTCTACTCTCTACTCTCCAGTCCATGATCCAAGCACCAGACGTCACACTCTTGGCTGGTCCCCCCCAATCCAATCCAGTCCAATCGAGTCCACCAATTGATTGATCGATCCATCCATCGATCTATCAATCCCTCCATCCATTTGATCCCTCCATCCATCCATCCATCCAGTCCAACACACAAAACCGCACAGCAGCTTCGGGAAGGTCGACATCATCATCATCATCATCATCAATCATCCATCGTCCTCATTGATCGACTTCTTGGGACCTTTTTTCTTCTTCTTCTCTTTTCCCCTCTTCCCCCCCTCTCTCCGTGAATCATTCAATCCCTCAAATCAATTGATCCATCCATTCATTGATTGATTCCCTCAGCGCTCCTCCCCCTCTCCGCGATGCGAGGCCATCCAGACGCTGCCACTCCCTCCATCCCATCATAGAAAGCTCCAGCGAACTCCATTAATGACACATCGCCGTCGTCGTCGGTTCCGCACAGCCAGGCTGCCCGTCCCGCCCCGTCCCACCCATCCCGCCTCGATCTCGCCAGATCGCCCTCAACAAGTCCCCAAATGTCGTGGGACCTGCTGCAACGCTTCCTCGAGTCTGATGTCTTTAACTCCAATCCATTCCTGGCCGTCTCATACCTCTCGTGAGTCCTCACACACCCCGACCAGCCATCAATCGCGGGCGCCTCCCCACTGCCCCCCCCCGAACGAGCCTTTTCCCCAAGCCCTGGGTGCCCAATTCGTCGGCTTCTTCCCCCCCCCCTTCTCGCTCTCCCGGTCTCTCTATTCTTTTCCCCTCGTCTTAATGGCCTTGCATCTTCATTCCTCCCTCTGCCCTGCCCATCCCCAAGAGAGGATCCATCAGATCACAAGCTAACGGAATCCGCCCGCCGTGGCCTCGTCTACAGTCGATACGCCAGCCATGTGGGAATCCACTATGTCCTATGCAACAAGCTGCGACAGTTCCCCTACGAGGACATCGAGTTCTTCCTCCCGCAGCTATGCCATCTCATAATCAGCGATGACAACGAGTCAATGGCCCTCGAGGGCTTCCTGCTCGACCTTTGCGAAGAGTCGGTCACGGCTGCGTTGCTGGTGCGTCACATCACACTGTGCACATGGATCAATACATCAATACATACGGAGTACTATGCGCTGGGGGAACAACGCGGGGAGACATGAAGACGGTGGATAAGACGAGAGAGAAGACGACCCGGGAGATGAAAACATGATCCCACTCATGCTTTGCGCAGAATTGCTCGCCGGACACAGCTGACGATTGCGCATCATTCTAGACATTCTGGCTCTTCCAAACCTACCTGCACGACCTCTCGGTACATCCACAGTCCATCTCCTTCCAGACATGTCGCCGCGTCTACAACAAGGTCCAGCACATCGTCTTCGGCCTCTCAGACACCGCCCGGCCCGAGAAGATCAAGGAGAACGTCCTCTCCGTCACCGTCCTCTCCAGCTTCGTCCTCGCCAGCGTCGGCCTGCCCATGATCCCGAGATGGGCCGGTCCCCTCGCGATCGCGCAGGCTAGGAAGCCGCAGCCCTGGACCGATTCCACCCTCGAGAACGCAGAGACCTCAAAGCTCCAGAGGGCAAACACCATTGCCTCCACCGGCTCCAAGACCCGAAGGGCCAAGGAGCTCAAGCTCCAGAGCCCGCCCCTCCCAAACGCCACCACGGCCTCCCGCCACGCCGCCTCCCACAGCGGCCTGCCCACGCCCACGACGCCCTCCCAGTCCAACCCCAAGCCCGGCAAGGACTCCAAGCGACCCCCCATCCTGGAGATGAGGTCCCTCGAGGCCCGCCTCAGCACCGCCTCCCTGCCCCTGCCCTCGCCGAAGCCGCCCTCCAGGCCCGACACCCCCGCCTCCTCGGGCTCCTCCTCGCGCACCCTGGACAACTTCCAGAGGAGGCACTCCCACCACGCAAAGGTCCTCCACAACACCCTCGTCAACATGACGCCCATCCAGAAGACGAAGCTCCTGAGGCAGCACTACTTTCGCTCCCAGACCCAGTTCCTCTCCGCCCTCGAGGGCATCTCCAACCGCCTCGTCGCCGTGCCCAAGGCCGCCCGCATGAGCGCCCTCAGGGCCGAGCTGGCCCTCATCGCCCGCGACCTCCCCGCCGAGATCGACATCCCCGTCATCTGCCCGCCCACCCTCGTCGACGGCGCCCCGGGCAAGAGCCGCCACCACAGGATCGTGCGCCTCAACCCCGCCGAGGCCACGGTCCTCAACAGCGCAGAGAAGGTCCCCTACCTCCTTATGGTCGAGGTCCTCCGCGACGACTTCACCTTCGACCCAGACACCCCCGACAACCAGCGCCTGCTCACCAGCCTCTCCGGCAGCGGCGCCTCCAAGCGCCTCTTCGACCTCTCCTCCGAACTGCCGCGCATGACCCAAAGCCGCGCCCCCGAGCCCGTCGTCGACAGCGTCTTCGAACCTACCTCGGGCGATCTGGGAAGTTCGCCTCTGTTGACTGCTTACGATGATTATCCGATAGCAAGTCCTAACTCGAAGCAGTCTAGCGATCAGCGTCACTCCAGCGGGACGACCACCACGTCCACGACGTTCGACGTCGCGACGCCCCGCACCTCGGAGACGCTGACCTCGAGGTCAAACAGCCCCGGCTCCCGCCGCCTCGTGCCCGGCATGGGCCGCAACACCTTCCCCGACCAGCCCGACTTCTCCGCGCTGGCCACCCACATGCGCACGGCCTCCCAGATGCTCGCCCAGCTCGAGGCCACCAGCGGAAAGCGGCCCCGCCACGAGGTCGCCGCCATCCGCGCCAAGATCATCGCCAACATGCAGAGCCTCGAGGAGCAGAGCTTCGACCAGGACGAGCAGGGCCCCACCTTCGACACCATCATCGCAAAGGCCACCACCAGCGGCGCCGTCTCCGGCATGGGCGCCTCCCTCGACGAGGAGGCCCCCGAGACCCCCCCGATAGACCCCAACATCAACGCCCGCGCAGGCAGGGAGAGGATGGAGAACGACATCAAGACCGGGGGCGTCCAGCGCCGCGGCGACCGCGACGACCCTAGTGCGGCAGTCTTCGGGGAGGCCTGGGAGACCAAGAAGGAGCGCATCCGCAAGTCCTCCCCCTACGGCTGGATGAAGAACTGGGACCTCATGAGCGTCATCGTCAAGACGGGCGCCGACCTGCGCCAGGAGGCCTTCGCCTGCCAGCTCATCAGCGTCTGCCACAAGATCTGGGTCGACGCGAAGGTCGACGTCTGGGTCAAGCTCATGCGCATCCTCGTCACCGGCGAGTCCTCCGGCCTCATCGAGACCATCACCAACGGCGTCTCCCTCCACTCCCTCAAGCGCAGCCTGACCCTCGCCTCCATCGAGTCCGGAAACCTCCCCCGGCACCGCTTCGCCACCCTCAAGGACCACTTCGTCAAGGCCTTTGGCCAGCCCGACAGCGAGCCCTACAAGGCAGGCATCGACGCCTTCAAGCGCTCCCTCGCGGCCTACAGCATCATCTCCTACGTCCTGCAGCTCAAGGACCGGCACAACGGCAACGTCCTCATCGACAGCGAGGGCCACATCATCCACATCGACTTCGGCTTCATGCTCTCCAACTCCCCGGGGTCCGTCGGGTTCGAGGCCGCCCCCTTCAAGCTGACGCACGAGTACGTCGACGTCCTGGGAGGGCTGAACTCGCCCGACTACGAGGACTACAAGAAACTATGCAAACAAGCTTTCCAGGGTGTGTATCTTTGCTCTCTCCCCCCCTCTCTCTTTCTATCTCCATCTCTCTCTCAATCTCTCTTTTACCTCCTCAAACTAACCGTCTCGAAGCTCTGCGGCGGTCTGCCGATAACATCATTGATTTGGTGCAAATGATGGGCTACGAATCCAAAATGCCTTGCTTCTCCGTCGGCGTGGCCCACGCCACCAACACCCTGCGCCAGCGCTTCCAGCTCCATCTCAGCGCGGACGAGGCCGAGCAATTCGTCGAGACCGATCTCATCGGGAAATCCTACGGCAGCTACTACACGAGATTGTGAGCACGCAACCAAAATCAATCAATCTCCCCCCCCCCCCCCCAAGTAAAACCCGAGCCCCTCAGCTAACCAGCCTTTTCCACCACCTAGGTATGATACTTTTCAATACCGTACACAGGGTATATATTAGAGCGCGCCAGGCAGACGCCGGCGAAGACCACAACGACCACGACAACGATAACGACGACGACGACGATGAGGAGGAGGAGGATGCCGAGCCGCAGGCGCCACGAGGTCAGACTTGTATAGAGCGTCGACCCGTGCCCGTGCGGCCCCCAGTTCCATGAATTCAAGCAAGAAGGCGGTTTGCACGACCGAATGCGGAAGGAGATGAAATATGTCAAGAGCTTGGAAGACAGCCGGGGGTTAGACGGGGCCTTTTTTTTTCCCCTGTGACAGGCCCGTAACGAAGAAAAAAAAGGCATTTGGGATGTCGAAGTGCAAAGCCGCGTCTTGCTTTTTTTTTCCCCTTTGACATTCGTCATCAATCTCTGTTTCTCTTCATTTCTGATTCTTTTTTTTATGGGCATTGATTGGCGTTGGGAAGATCAATTGGCGGCGGCGGGATACATTGATGTAGCCAGGCCAGGTTGAAGATGTGGTCGTGCTCTGCGCAGCGCGCGAGGGAGGGGGGGGGGGATGGTGCGAGATGTGGGAATGGGGAACTCCAACTGCTTGTTGGGTTCGATGTCCGATGTGCCGTTCGTGTGTGTGTTGTTGTTGGCGTTGATGATGGGCCGACGATGGGGGTTGATCTTGTCGTCGTTGAATCAATTGTTGACGATGGTTGGCTTCATGATCCTGTGTCGACAGACCTCGCGAGAATCATCATCCCGAGCATGCACGGCGCCATCGGTGTGAATCCAGTCTTCAATGCGCGTCCTCATTCATTTCTATAGCAATACCAACCCCCGTCACTATAAGAAGAGTCCTGTTTTTGATCTTTGAAATATCGAATTTTTTTGTCCCCCCCCCCCCCGCCCTTTATGCTTTCCCATCCACTGATGTAGTCTCTTTGAAATCCAGTGCTTCCCCTTTTTGCTCGTCTTGAGCTAGACCTCCTGCCCCCCCTTCTCCGGATCCCGTGTTGTAGATTTGCATCATGCGTGCCGCTGTTTTTCTGGATATTGCTCCATTTTTTTTCTTATTTCTTCTTCTCTCTCCCTACTACCTCGTAGATCAGGTTCGATTGCTGTGAAATGCCCTGCCGTTGATGAGGCGATCCTGCCTCCTGCCGCGCGCCCTCAAATGCCTCCTCGTATGTTGCCAAACACTTCACACGCCTTGGTCCACCCCATCAGAGGCCCGCCAATCCAAGCGTCCCGACCACATGCCCTGAAAAAGAAAAAGAAAAAGGGGGGGTTTCACGGATCAGGGGTAAAGTAAGGACCATCAGCCCCAGCGACCGCCCTCACGCTCCGCCTCGAGCCGCCGCATGCGCTCCTCCTCGTCATCCCCGTTGTGCACCTCGCTGCGCCTGCTCGTCCGCCGGCCCTTGCGCCCCGCGCCCGCGCCCGCGCCCGGCCCGTCCTCGTTGTCGCCGCCCTCGCGCGCGCGCTTCGTCCCCGCGGACCCGCTGAGCCCGGCGATACGCTGCGCCTCCTTGAGCAGCCGCTCGCGGTTGCGCGCCTCCCGCTCGAGCGTGTGCGCGTCCTTCTGCGGGCGCGACGACCCGCCGCCCTGCGCCGCGGGCCCGTCGCCGCCGCCGCCGCCGCCGTGCTTCTTGCTGTTCGTGCTGCTGCTCCCGCTCTGCCCGCCGTGCTCGCGGTCCCTGTCGCGGTCGCGGTCGCGGTCGCGATCCCTGTCCCTGTCCCTGTCTCGGTCACGGTCCCTGTCACGGTCGCGCTCTCGGTCCCGCTCGCGGTCGCGGTCGCGGTGCTCGCGGTGCCGCTCCTTGCGCTCTCGGCGCTCCCGGTCCCGCTCGCGCCGTGACGAGTGCTCGTGGTCGCGGTCGCGGTCGCGGTGCGAGCGGTGGCCCGCCCTATCTTCCTTGTCTTTTTCCTTTTCCTTGTCTTTCTCCTTGTCTTTGTCCTTGTCCTTGTCGCGCCCGCCGCTGCGCCGCTCGTGCTCCTTGTCCTTGTCCTTGCGGCTGCGGTGGCTCGATCTCTTAGAGTCGTCCGGCGACGCCGACCGCGAGCGCTCCGCGGGCCGCTCGTCATCCTCATGGTGCCCGGGCTGTCTCCTGCTCCTGTGCCGTCGGCGGCGGTGCTGCGCCTCGTCCTTCTCGCCACCACCACCATTGTTGTTGTTGTTGTTGTCGTCGTCCGCGGCGGCAGCAGCGGCGGCGGCGGCCTCGGCGCGCGCGTGCCGCCGGCGGTGCGAGCCCGAGCCTCCCCTGTGCCCGAGACTGCAGCTGCGGCTGCGGGTTCTACTGCGGCTCCTGCTTCGGCTTCTACTACTTGCGCGCGAGCCCGATCCCGACTGCCCCTTGTCCCTGTCGCGCCCGTGCTCGCGGTCCCGATGGCGTTCGCGATCTCGGTCTCGGTCCCGCTCTCGATCCCGCTCGCGCTCGCGACCCTCGACCTCGCTTCTAGCGCGCCGTTCGTCGTCTCTGGGATACTCCCTGCTCTGGTCACGGGGCGCGTCACGATCACGCGGGTGATCGGGGGTACTACTCCCGGATCCCATCCTCGCCGCCGAGCCCGGCCGCGCGGCCCCCGCCGCCGCCGCGTGCTGCACTGGCAGACCGCTGTCGTCGACCTGGAACCCGCGCGCGCGGAGGTTCAGCAGGCTGGTGTTTGGCAGGCCCTGCCGCATCGCCCGGGGCCCCGTTGGCGCGTTGATGGGGACGTCCGGGGCGCTCAGGATCGACCGGATGGCAGCGACGCCGCCGCCGCCAGTGCGCCCGTGCATGGCGCCCGCCGTGCTGGGGGCGCCATTTGGCGTCTGCGCGCTCGTGTCTCTCGGGAAGGAGGGTGGTGCTGCTTCATTGCCCGGGGCCTCGCGGGGTGTTTCCTCACCGGGCACCGGGACTGCCCCGTCCTGGCCTGGCCCCGCTTCTGCGGTAGTGTCGTCGTTTTCGGCCACCTCGGGCCGGCTGGCGACGATGTTGATGCCTTGCTCATTGAGCTGCTGCTGCTGCTGCTGCTGCTGCTGCTCCTGCTCCTGTTGTTGTTGCTGCTGCTGCTGCTGCTGCTGCTGCTGCTGGGCTCCCATCCCCCCGGCTCCTGTTTCTTGAGACCCGTCGCCCTGGGCCTGGAAGTAGCCGCTACCGGTATTCTGGCCCTGGCCATATTGCGCGAACTGGCCGGCGTCCTGGTAGTTGTTCAGGCCGTTTTGCTGGTAGCCGCCCGCGCGGCCGTATCCGTTGAAGTAGCCACGGCCGCGCCCGCGCCCCCGTCCAAAGCCGCGGCGATAGTCATTGAAGGCGCCATAATTACCTTGATTGTATCCTGTCTGGAATCCTGAGTTAAAGTTCCCAAAATCACCAGTCCCATTAGGACCATTTTGATTGTAATTATTTTGGTCGAAATTCCACGATTGTGAACCGTTCCAGTTATCATTGGAGCCTTGTCCAAATCCACCTCCAAAGCCTCCCATGCCATTCATGCCCATGCCTGGAAAGCCACCGTTCATAAACATGTTCTGCATTGGGTCCATGCCCATTCCCGGCATACCTGTGGCAGGCAGGGGTCAGCGTTGTGTGCCCGAAAAGCCCGTGATGTCAATGGTATCACGAATCGGAGGGTGAGGAGGAGGAGGGCAGGAAATTGGGGAGAGAGAAATAGAAAGATCAAAAGATGAAGAGAGAGAGGAGAGAGGAGAGAAGAGAGCAAGGTCGTCGATACCGCACTTACCCATCATTGGAAACCCGCCGAAGTTGTTGGAGCCCATTCCATTTTGCATGGCCATCATCATTTGCATTTGATTGAAGTCAACTGAGCCAGGAAACATCATGTTGGAGAATCCTCCGTTGGTCATATCAGAGTTCTGTTGCCCTTGATCGTGATCGTTGCCAGTCTGGTCAATAACACCGTCTTTCCCCGCGTCTTCCTGCTCTCCTGACTCGGCAGCACCGCCTCGCTCTCCATTGCCTCCGTCGTCGGTCGATTCAACCACAGCGTTGGTGGCGGACTCCTCTTGGGGGATCTCCTCGGCGTGATTCGTTGACTCGTCCTGGCGCGGTGCGTTAGCCTCTTGCGTCACAACGCTGTTTTGTCTCGTATGACTTACCCGTTTGTTGTCGTCGTTGGGGTCAGTGGCCTGCCCGACCCCAGGAATACCGGCATCAGCAGCAGCATCCTCCTTGCCGGCCTCCAGTTTCTCAGTCGTCTCAGCTGAGTCCGCCGCCGCCGGCAGGGAGGGCTTGGGCGCATCGACGGGGGTATCGGGAGCAGAGTCCTTCGGTTCCTTGGGCCTGGCCGCCTCGCGCTTCTTCTCTGCTGTCCTGAGGAATACTCGAATCGTCGTGCGTAGGGCTTTGTTTGGGTTGCAATCCTCGGCGGAGAGCGGCGAGTGCTCACAGACAGGGCATGATTGAGGTAGATTTGACTGGCCTAGATGTCACACGTCGCATCAGCTTTTGGATCCTCATCATCATGCATATCCAATGTTCCGTAGATAGGCTCATGAGGGGTGGAGATGTACATGTCTCGCAGATCGCCTGCTCACAGCACGGAAGCCGAAAGGCGTTCACGGCGAGCTTGCTGCAGATGGCGCATCGCAGTTTGTGGGGAATATCGTCAGGAGCCAGCGAGCTATCGTATAGTCAGCACTCGAACTCTGTCAATGGACTCGGTCATCGCGACACGTGTCCAGGCGACGTACTTGATCAGCTCGGCCTGGGCCTCAGAGATGGACGAGGCCATGGCGCCGACAGCAAGGGTTCTTTATCTTCGCTTGCTTGCCACCATCGAGGTCTAGAAGATGAAGAGGGCCTGGGACATGGGTCGCAGGCCGCAGGAGGAAGGGGGAGAGGAGGATGATGATAAGACTGAGAAACTGCCGCGTCACAGCGTTACCTCAGTGAAGCGCTGCTTTGGCAATCATGGGATCGCTGCGTCGGACAATGCGGTTCGCAGATTTTCTCGCCAACTTGGCAGCCTGAAAGACACTGAAGGTGAGGAGTTTGACGCGCTCGCAGAAAAGTGGAGCCCCCGCAGAAGGTTGAGGGCGCCGCTTGTGGCTAGAAGGTCACGTGATCATTCTGTCAACATCGAGACTCGAACTTTTTGTCGATGCGCCTCGAAGCATCAATGGAACCCAACCAACAAGTCGGTGGGTTAGTACTCGTACCGGTAGTACTCGTACCTGTTCGTGTGTACGAGTACATGTGAGCCGGCGATCACTTGCCTGTATGAGTACTCGTAGGGGCACGGAGTAGTGTACGACTAGATGTGATGTTTGCGTGAGTGGACTTTTGGTTCAGGGAGGCAAGGACGTAGTATGTTGAAGAATTGCCCGCTCTGAAGCAGCACCGTACCTGAAGAAGGGGGTTCTAAATACTAGAAATATGGCGCGCAGAATTCGAACATTATAGACTCCCAAAAGCGCAAAGTTGGACTCCAAAGCGGCACGCCATAACAAAACCAAACCCTTCCGACCAGCGTGAGAAGAAAAAAGGGGAGGGGCCACAGCTTGAAAGATGAGGAAGAGGAAGAGAAAGCATGAAACAAGACAGAGGGAATAAGGGAATAAACGCAGAACAACCTATATCATGTGTAGACTCCCGTCGTCGTCCCTTCTAGCACGCGCAATTGTCCTTGGGGCCAGCCTCTCTCGCTCCTCCGAGGTTCACCCTCTGCTCGTCGCCAGCCCTGTTCCCCGCGCCCGAGCCACCCGCTCCCCGGGCGCTCTTGAGAGACGTTTCTGGGATGGCGTTCGCGATCGCTGTGAAGACCTCGGTGACGTTGAAGCCGGTCTTGGCACTCGTCTCGAAGAATAACAGGCTCTCCTCGTCGGCGTATGCTTTGGCCTCGTCCGTCGGGATCTTGCGAGCGTCGCCGGTCTCCTCGGCGTCCTCCCCGCCCTCCTCGGTCTCTCGAGGCGTCGAGTCGCCAGCCAGATCTAGCTTGTTGCCTACCAGGGCGATGACGATACCGGGCGAGGCTTGTCGCTGGAGCTCGGCGACCCAGTGCTTGGCCTTGATGAGCGACGTGGGCTTTGTGAGATCGTAGACGACGAGGGCGGCCTGGGCGTTCCGGTAGTACATGGGCGCAAGGGACGCGAATCGCTCCTGGCCGGCGGTATCCCAGATCTCGAACTTGATGGTGCGAGTGGGCAGGTTGCATTTTTGGGTCAAGAACGCCGCTGGCGGGGAAAACGTCAGTCACGTCCAATTGATCGCCTTGGCCGGAAGGGGAGGCTGCCACCGCGGCAGGCCGAGGCAGCGGAGGCAACGGGCAGATGGGGTCACCGGCGACACATACCACCGATGGTGGGCTCTTTGTTCTCCTGGAAGTCATTGTTCACGAACCGCAGCACCAAGGACGACTGTCGCGGAAGATCAGCGAATTGTTCGATTGGAAGTCAGCCGAGGCTGGAGTGGGAGGAGGAGGAGGAGCATGGGCCAACCTTTCCGACGGCGGCCTCACCAAGAAGCACCAGCTTCACGCTGCTGCTGGGCTTCTGTGCATTCGCTGAATCGGCCATGTTGACAAATGCGACGCGGGAAATGTAGGCGGGTGGGAAGTCGAAAGCCGAAGCGGAGGATAGAGCTGGAGGCGGTAGGGCTATGACGATGCGAGCTCGAAGAATGGAAATGTCGCTGCCCTTTGGCCGGAACCGGGTCAGCCAAGCTGATCGAGTTGAAAGTGGCAGAAGGCACAGGCCTCAAGGTGACCCGCAGAGCACTAACCTCAGCAAGGAGCGCTTCCTGGGAATTATGCAACTTTTCGTCGATTCGAATATCCTCGGGCAGATTGCGGGACGAAGCAGCTAGTAGTACGAGTACTCGTACAGGTATGCATCTGTGGGGGAGAAAGACGCTGGTGGGAGACGGACTCTTGGATAGGCGCAAGCATTCCGTCATCCGCAGGCATCAGTCAGCTTCAGAATGGAAGTTGTTGAGCGACTCAAGCCGGATGCATCGATCCAGCGGCTGCGAGACGGATATAGTTATCCATAGCGCTATGCATTCTCATCAACAGGGTCTCAACCTGTTTGGGGTGCTGGCGCAACGGTAGCGCGTCAGATTCCAGTTCATGGAATTTCCTGAAGGTTATCCGTTCGAATCGGGTGCGCCTCATTGGGTCCTTTGACCCAATTCTTTTTTTTTTGCCCTTTTATCTACGATATCTGCAAGCAAGAGCTATTTTCTTTGCATGAGACTGATGAATTCTATTTTTACTCCGTACTCCGAGACCCATTCCTTATATGCGCTATCTGAAAGAATGCATTGATGGAAATGGATGGAGATCACCTTGGTGAGACAGAAGAACTGTGGCGCTCAGTAGCAGATTAACACCAGCCACTTGTGGCGGTGCATAACCGGCATATCGTTACGCCCGTTCCGACCGCTCCGCCAAAATTTTGGAGCCCGTTGCGCGGCCGAAAAAAAAAGTTGGAGTTGCAAAGACACACTTGAAAGCTGGACATTTCGAGGCGTGCTTCTTGAAGGGGAGCTGTCGTCCATAATCCATTCCTCTTTTTCTCATTGCTATCTTGTATGCTTGGCAAGATGGCGCCAAGTGTACCAAAGACGAACTCACAGGCTGCGGCCACGGGCGACAAGTCGAAACGAAGCAAACGCAAGCTCCTCGACGACAGCGACTCAGACTCCGATGACGGGGGCGCAGCGATCGAGTCCTCAGGGTTCAAGGTCAATGAGGAGTACGCACGACGATTTGAGTACAACAAGAAGCGAGACGAGAGACAAAAATGTTAGTTCAATGTCCCCGAGTCGTCGGCCGGGAAAGAGATACGAGTACATGTGCTGGCGGATGTGCTGACCCCTCCTGCAGTAGAGGAGAAACTCAAGAACCAAAAGGAGAACGGGGAGGACGACGATGACTCCTCATCCACAGACGAGACCGAGGACGAAGATGGCTTCCTGGCCACCGAGGATCTCGATGCGCAGATATCGGCGACTCTGAACGCCATCCGCAACAAGGACCCGCGCGTCTACGATAAGAGCGTCACATTCTACAACGCCGAGGACGATGCCGATCAGACAACCAAGGAGAAGAAGGAGAAACCCGTCACACTCAGAGATTACCACCGCGAGAAGATCATGCGCGGTGACGTCGGCGCCTCGGACGACGAGGAGGATGCCCCGCCGCCCACGTACGCGCAGGAGCAGAATGCCCTCAAAGACTCACTCCTGGATGCGGCGAAGGAGGGCGACGGCTCCGACGAAGACGAAGATGACGATGGGTTCATGAAGCGGAAAGAGCCGGCGAAGACGACTGCCAATGGAGTCCACCCCTCCAGGGCCAAGGCTATCAAGGCGCCAGATCTGGATGTGGTCAATGCGGAGAAGGACCCCGAGACGTTTCTGTCCAACTTCATGGCCGCCAGGGCCTGGGTCACGGACGAGGGCTCCAAGTGGGAGGCCTTCGAGTCGGATGACGGCGAGGACGACAACCGTGCCGACGAGTTCGAGCAGGCCTACAACATGCGCTTCGAAGATCCCGATAAGAGCAACGAGGTGCTCAAATCCTACGCCCGTGATATCGCAGCCTCGAAATCGGTTAGGCGCGAGGAGAAGACGGGCAGGAAGCGGCAGAGAGAGCTCGAGAAGGAGAAGAAGGAGGAGGAAAAGCGCGAGCGCCGCGAGGACAAGGCCCGGTTACGAAAGCTCAAGCTCGAAGAGACGGCGGAGAAGCTGCGGAAGATCAAGCACGCGGCGGGCGCCTCGGGGCAGGATATTGAGGTGGAAGATTGGATGAAGTTCCTCGACGACGCCTGGGAGGATGAGCGGTGGGAGGACGAGATGAAGAAGCGATTCGGTGACGAATACTACACAGTCAAGGAAGGGGAGGGCGGCTCAGGCGATGAGATGGACGTCGACAGCGAGAAGAAGAAGAAGAGCAAGAACAAGATTAAGAAGCCGACGTGGGACGACGACATCGACATCAAGGATCTCATCCCCGACTTCGAAGACGACGACGGAGCGAAACCAGCGGCCTCCTTGAGCGACAACGAGGGCGAGGGCGCAGAGGAGGACAACGAGGGGGAGGAGGAGGGCATGCCCCCGTCGAAGAAGAGGAAGGCTTCCGACCACAAGCGCGCCAGGCAAGAAACCCAGAAGAAGGCCAGGCAGGAGCGGGCGCAGCTCGAGGCCCTGGTCGAGGCCAAGCTGCAGCTCGAAGACCACGACCTCCTCAAGGCCGGCTCGTCCAAGACGGGCGGCTTCCGCTACCGCGAGACGTCCCCCCAGTCGTTCGGCATGACGGCACGGGACATCCTGCTGGCGCCGTCCGACAAGGTGCTCAACGAGTACGCAGGCCTGAAGAAGCTGGCGACGTACCGCGACGCGGAGAAGAAGAAGCGCGACAAGAAGAAGCTCGGGAAGAAGGCTCGCCTGCGCCAGTGGAGGCGCGATGTCTTTGGGGGCGAATACGAGCAAAGCGGCCCCACCTACGGCTTCGAGGGGGTCAAGCTCGACGAGGGGGATGAGGGCGTGCAGAGGGAGGATGAGAGGCGGCGGGGAGGCGGCAAGAGCAAGGACAAGGGCAAGGGTCAGCAGAAGGATGCCGAGGCGGAGAGCAGTAATATCATCGGCGAAGTGGACGGGACGAGGAAGAAGAAGAAAAGGTCCAAGGGGAAGAAGACGGGGGCTGCAGAGTGAAAGCCCGGGCATTGTGTTGCCCGTCCCTGAATATTCGGCCAAAGCTCTTCATTTACAGTCACAACTACTACGAGTACATCCACAACACACCTGGTGGCACCACTGCGAACTAGTACTATTGGTACGATCTAGCCAGCATCCATACTAAGAATTCGGGCAATCAAACATCAATTGAACTCTCGACATCCGGAATTGATTCATGTCGTCAGACGTTAAATACCTGTACTCCATACGGAGTACTCCATGCAGGAATGTAGTCTCATGCGGCCCGCCCAGGCCCAGGCCAGGTAATCTGCCAGGAAAGTACTCCGTAACAGTTTGATTGTTCTCGAATGGATGGCTAGCTCAGCCCTACCGGAATTTTCGAACGAATGTCGTCTGATGAGTACTGGTCCCGGCGGTGGTATGTAATTCATACTTCTCGAAGACGGAGACTTCGGATGGAGCCAACAACTGGAAGTTCTCCCTCACCACCACGAGGCCCTCCTACCACCATGATGGAAACGCTAGCAATAGCTCCAGCTACCAGCGCCTGGCAGCACGAGTCAGCTGTTCCTCTCGCAAGGAGGATCCAGTGTTTTCGCCGAACCTTTTACACCTGAGGCCTAGGGTGGAACGGCGGCGAATGCAGCCGCCAACAAGCTCGCCAGCAAGAGTCCCAAAGGGGGGTCGCTCAATATTCGATCATACATCAATACGAGTACCCTCCGAGATGCAGGGTCCAGAGTCACCCCACCCTTCCGTTGGGAGCATGCGCCGCGCAGTGTAACGCCATCCACATCGATGCATCGCCATTTCGAGAATCGACCAGCTGCGAGTTTGATTGGCCGAGGCTCTCTCGCGCAACGCCATCTCTACACGAGGAAAAATAGTTGTACACGGAATCTCGTACTCGTAGCTCTCCGTCAAGTTCAGTCCTGTTGTTGATGTTGTCGGCCTTGGAAAATTTGCGAAATCGTCAGATCAAAGGCATAGCAGATGGTAAAAAGAACAAAAAGATGTGGCCTGTGTGGCTCGAACACACGACCTTCAGATAATCTCGAAGATTAGGACTGGAAGTTGGACTTCAGTCTGACGCTCTCCCAGCTGAGCTAAGGCCACCGCTTGATGAAAGCTGCTGACCAGATAGAGACTATATCAGGACGTTGATTGAAGGGTGAAACCCGAATTGTCTCGAACAACTTGTCTCCGCGGGGTGAGGGGCTGGCGGCCCGGACGGGCCCCTCGGGGCGTGCGAGATGCGCCGTGGGCTAGGTGAGGGGACCAGCAGCATCCCTTGATTAGTACTCCGTAGGTAGGTACTCCGTACTGTTCCCTACGCCTCGAACTCGCACCTGGACGGCGTGGCGGCGTCATCCTCATCAGACTGAGCTCTTATCGGCGGCGGAGAATTAGCATCAGGTCATCGTGCCGAGATACGACTGCCTCTCAGCGAGGCGATTCCCCCATACTCGTACGAATGCAGGGACAGGAACAAGGAATCTCACCTCACACTGTGGTACCCTGGTAAATGGATCGACAAGGCCCGGAGCGGCGAGCCAAGACGTTAGCGATGCGGTCTGTGGGCGAAGACGGCCCGACGTCTGCCATTCCCCTGGGTCATCAACGATGGGGGTGATGATGTTTCTGCTGGGTTTTTGGTGGAGTTTTCCCCGGGATTTTCTTTGGGAAAACAGGATTTTCGGGATGACAATGGATCAGTGCAAGAAGATGCAAGTCGCACCTACCCTTGCTCCGCCGTGTCGCTCAGGGGGGCGAAGCGCTCCTGCCGTACGGCGCACCTGCCTCGGCGGGGAGCGCGAGATAGGGCTGGAACAAAAGCTGAGGAAGGAGCCGGCCAGGTCTCAGGCGGGCGCCGCACAGGCTTTCTGGGCATTCGGGGAAGGCGTCCACGTCGAGCCCATCGCGCCTGCTTACCCTAGCATTGATGTGACACAGGCTGGATCGCGCCTTCTCTTCCTGTCTCGTACGGGCTCCTCCTCCGCAACTCCAAGCTTGTTGGCCTCGATGCGACGATGCAGCTTCACGAGTTCCTCAACTCAGATCGCGCTCCCCCCGAGCCGTTCCGACGCATCCAGGACGACGCATGTCTCACCAGGATTCCTGATCGGAGAGCTATGTATGTGCGAAAAGGGGATTGTTGGTCGAGCATCGACTCATCACAGCCCTACAGGTACGGCCAGTCGAAACCCGAGGGGCGCCAACACTCCCGCCGCATGCCCGCTGCAGACGAGGTGCTTCGTCAAAAGGCTTTGGACCAGAACTCCGCACTCGTGAGAGGTATGCTCATGTTCAAGCTTTGCTCGCGCCTCACCAAAAATAGCCCGACGCAGAAAATTCTAACTCGCTCAACAGGGTTCAGGCTAGCATCGGTGCTGACTACTACTTCGTACTCGTACGAGTAACATCCTGGGAGTCTTCAAGCTTCAAAGAACTTGGTTCTTCGATTTGCTTCCTTGGTCCTTCGACAGGCCCTTCTCAGCCAGGCCCCTCCTCCCGCCGGGCGTCCCACCCTCTTCTTCCCTTAGCACGGGCCTAAGCTCTGCCTAGGCTAGCATGGCATTGGGATGGATCCATCTGCGGAGTCTCCAGAGTCCAAGCTAGATTCGGTGGCATGCCGCTGATGGCGGTACCTCCACTGTGTTCGCAGCATCTTGACCCGATAGCATGGATTCGATGGATCCCGTCGCCTCTTCCTGCCTCTTTGCTCTCTCGTCAACCCGGCCCTTGACAAATTCAACCTTCGAGCCTTCCTCTCCGACCTGTCCATATCAGAACCCCCCCATGCTTGCCCAAGATCGATCGCTTGGCCAAAGTTCTGACCGAAACTTCCTGGACCTCATCGATGACCAGACTTTGCGGCTGATCCTCACACCTCTTTGCGCTGTACATCCTCGCGAATCGCCCCCTGACGTCGAGCTCGAGCTAGCGACATCTTGAGCCTCCTTCCAAACTCCAATTCACGAATAATCCTCCTGCGAGACCAGCATTCTCTCTTCTTGCTTGAGCGCTGGAAAAACTCGGCGCCTCATCTGCCGGTCAGAGGCTCTCGCGTCGAGAAATCGACATTCGGCTTACAGACTCGCCCCCCCCTCGTCTGTAGCGTGAGCGACATCCCTCATGAACGGCTCCCGATCTCCTCGCTCCCTTGGCTGTCTCGCTCTCTCCGGCCAGCTCGACAGTCTGCAGACTTCATCCTAGGCTGATTGAAAGTCGCAACATCATGTCGGATGACAATGCGGGCATGCGCCGCCCGCCGCTACACATTGCACAGCATCTCTCTCACGCTCCAACATCAGCGCCACAGCATGACAATCTTGCCGCGTCTTTGCGTGTCGCCACGACCCCGGACGTGATGACCGACGCTGATTATCGCTTCGACGACTTCAAAATCCCGTACGATCTCCCCGACCAATCTCTTTTGGCGTCTTCCCTCGACAATTCTCAAGCAAACTCGTTTTTGCCTCACCAGTCCATCGCCTCCGCCGCTGGCCCAGCCCCGCCTGCTCACGTCTTGAGCCCGATTGTCCCTGTACCAGAATTGCTATCGTCAGATCTTTCAAGCCTGGTCGTCGACACCGCCAGCGAGCCGAACCGAGAACGAGAAGCCTCCACATCGACCTTGAACAATGTCCACCCAGACCAATCTATCGGCGAGGTCGGATTGTCCATTCAGGGGCAGGCAGACATGCTTGATGCAGCGGACAAGGCAATGGACGGCAATGATGCCGCGGCACCTGCTTGGAGCGAGCTCAAGACCAAGGCCGGCAAGGACAGGAAGCGTTTACCCCTGGCCTGCATCGCCTGTCGTCGCAAGAAGATTCGGTGCTCTGGCGAGAAGCCCGCTTGCAAGCACTGTGTGAGGTCTAGAATACCTTGTGTTTTCAAGGTCACCACCCGCAAAGCCGCACCGCGCACCGACTACATGGCTATGCTGGACAAGCGGCTCAAGCGCATGGAAGAGCGAATCATCAAAATCCTCCCGAAAGGCGACCAGCCCTCCCTAGCGGCTATTCCTCGTGCCGTGTTGAAGCCGGCAATGCCAGGCGCTGGCGCTGCTGCTTCGTCCAAATCCATCTTCAGAAAGCGCAATGCAGATGAGGCTTTTGGTCCAAACCTCGAAGCCTGGGCCAGGGGGCCACAACCGCAACTGGCAGACATGGATGCAAGCACTCCCGACAGCCAACAGGCCGAGGAGAATAGGTTGTTGATGGAGGGTCTCGAGTCCCTTCCCGACAAAGAGATCCAAGAGCACCTCGCTGAGGTCTATTTCGACAACCTCTATGGCCAACCGTATCATTTGTTACACAAGCCGAGCTACATGCGCAAGTTAAGGTAAGAAGATGATCCTTGAGAAAGGCAGTTGAGACCTCTCCCCATCTTCTGCTCGCGTCTCCGGTTCTCCTTGCTGCCCATTTTCTTGAGAATCCATTCTACAGACATGTCGGGAAAACGCGATGACTGATGGAAGCTCGACAACAGGAATGGAGCGCTACCGCCGGTGCTGATCCTGGCCGTGTGCGGCATTTCTGCACGATTTGCCACAAATCCCAAGATCACCTCCGCCAGTACGTCGAAGCAGTTTTTGCGTGGAGAGGAGTGGGCATCCGTCGCCAGAGATATCTGCCTCAAACGCTATGACTGGCCCAATATCACCATCCTGACCTGCCTCCTCATCATGGGGTTGCATGGATTCGGAACTTGTCATGGGGCCAGGACCTGGGCTTTGGGAGGCCAGGCAATCCGCATGGCTTTTGCCCTTCAGCTTCACAAGGATCTCGAGTACGACCCGAACGTTCGAAGCAAGGAGAAGACCAAAATGAGCTTCATCGATCGAGAAATACGCCGGCGCGCAATGTGGGCTTGCGTGCTCATGGATCGTTTCAACTCTTCCAGCACAGATCGACCCATTTTCATCAGGGAAGAGACCGTGAAGATCCCGCTGCCCGTTTCGGAGAAATATTTTCAGATGGATATTCCAGTGAAGACGGAATTCCTGGACGGGAGTCCTCCGAAATATGAGGGCCCGGACGATACTTGCCTCGAAAACATAAAAGACAGCATGGGTGTTGCTGCTTATACAATACGGTCTCTTACCCTGTGGGCTCGGATCATCACGTATGTGAACCAAGGCGGAAAGGATGCGGATCCTCATCCGATGTGGAGTGCCGAATCCAACTTCGACAAGCTTCGTCAGCAGGTCGAGAACCTTTTGCGCACATTGCCGGAATGCGTCAGGTACAGTCGAAAGAATCTCGAAATTCACCGGACCGAGAAGTTGGCCGGCCATCTCCTCTTTCTTCACATCACGATTCAACAGAGTATACTATTCCTGAGCCAAGCGGCCGTGACATTCTCTCAGGACCGCTTTCGTCAGCGACCGCCCAAAGACTTCATTTTGAGGGCGAATGCCAAGACGTTCTACGCTGCCAACCGGATATCTGACCTCTTCCGGGATGCAGAAGAGACCCAGAGCAACATTTCGACGCCCTTTGCCGGCTACTGCGCATTCTCGTCCACGGCGATACATATTTCGGGCCTTTTTTCTGGGAATCCAGCTTTGAAGGCCAGCTGCGAGGCAAACTCAGGGGTAAACGTGAGGTTTCTGCGCAAGATGATGAAGCATTGGGGCATGTTTCATTGGATGGTCGAAAGCATCCGAACACAGTACCGAAATGCTCTCGATGCGGCCAAGGCAGGAGGGCTCCCTCAAGGCAGCACAGGACCGTCCCCTGTGCTTCAAAACTCCGAGTGGTTTGACCAGTATCCGCACGGCGTATTGGATCCGGATTACATGGACCCAGTCGCGTATCGGAAGAAGGAGAAGGGCGAGGATGGCGCGCTGGAGCAGAAACCAGAACTGCAGCCAGTTGGGGATTTCTTCGCGACTGTCGGGCATGCTCCAAATCTCGAAGGCAAAGATGTGTCTCGCGGCCCCGCGCCGAAACGGAAAGCTTTGAAGAAGACGGCGAATCAGGCCGTCAGCAGCAGCAGGGCGGCACAGAACCTGAGTGACCAACAGCGCCAGAACCCTCTCGCAGAAAGCGGTGGCCCGCCACTGGCAAGCCAAGGAGGGCCTCAGCTGCAGCTACAGGCCCAGCAACCCCAGACTCACCAGCAAGGATCCCCTCTGAGTCAAAGGGCAATGTCGGAAGTGTCCGGAGGGCAATCGATGGCAGGGGACAGCTCCAGCCCGTCGCTTTTAAGCGTGAGCAATGTGCCCTTGACGCAAGGCGCTTTGCAGGGTGTCCCGCAGCCACCACCGTTGAACTTCAACCAGTTCTCGTCTTTCGGGCAGCCGATCCCCTCCCAGACCGGCTTTTTCTCGACCGACATGCTCTCCATGAGTATGGGCCAACCGCCCGATAGCCTGCTGCAGTCACTAGACAGACAGTTCGCCTACGGGGGGTTCGCCATGGACACGGACAACATGACCGGTGCGACAGGCACGTACGGAGGGTGGAACGACATGTCTCCGGACCAGCAGGCCAGATCCTCCGGGCCGCTGCAACCACAGTCCAGTGGAGACATGAGCACCCAGGCTCCGTTTGGCGACACCATAGGCCAGTTCAACCCGGTCCAGGAAATCCCGTCAGCGTGGTACGTGCCATTTGGGGGTCAAGAGGTGACGATGAGCGGGAATGATATGGGCGGATATGGGAACTTTGGGGGCCCCGGTGGGATGTCGTCGATCAACCAACAAGGGGATTCTGAGGTCAAGGCTCCCCCTCTCCGATAGCGAATTTGCCATGAGCACCGCCATTTGTGAAGATTGAGGTACTGGAGTGTGCTGATGAGGATGAGGACTGACAGGAGATGAGGAGTCAGGATGTCTCGAAAGGATAGATGGTGGAGGAAATGCGCAATTCTGGATACCCCATGCAATTTCAATACAGTCGTTCCCGATCTTCATAGACCCTTCTTCTATCTGAAGCTTGTATTTCAATTCAAAATTACAGGCTATTGAAATGAATCATCATTAAGAACGTCAAGTCGTTGCTGGTCTCGATACTTTGAAGTACTTTCAGGTGCGTGTCAGTACTATCTTCATTCATTTTCTGCTGCCGTGTATATCTCACTCATGGCACACTTGTTCGCTTGTAACCAGACGCCAAAGGGCCAGCACGCATCCATACCGTCAATTGACCACGGTCTTTCATCATCGTCATTGTCCATCGTCATCCGTGAGGAAGCCATCTCCGTATGCAAAACAAGAAACTCATAGTCCGTTAGACATCCAACTCCACGCTAAGCCAAAAGCCCCTTTCCAGCCCCCCCTTTTTTCCTCAGCCCCTTTTCGACCCAAAAACAATACTCACGCAAGCCGGCGTTTTTTTTTTGTTTCCTCTTTGCCCCCTATTCCTCCCGGCTGATGTACACTGGTATACCGTACATGACTACCGCCGCGGCATTCAGGTACCTGAAGCGGCACGCGATCCTCGCCCGCGCCACGGCCTCCGCCAACGACTTCACCCCCGCATGGCCCCCCCCTCCATGCCTTCCATCCTTATCATCGTCATCATCATCGTCGTCGTTGTTGTCGTCATCGTCGTCATCGACATGCGGCGCCCTCGTCATCCTCTGCTTGCCCCCGTCTCGGGCCGCGAACGTGCCCTTGGCGAAGAGCCCCCACTCCTCGAACGCGCGGCCCGCAAAGCGGTCTATATCCCGGTCCGTCACGTCCCACAGGGTCCCCACCACGGCGGGACACCCGGCCATCATGTAGTTCCACACGGGGCCGTAGCACTCGAACTCGCCGGCCTCGGTGAGCGCCGCGGAGCTGCAGCCCATCAGGAACGTGGCCGGCCTGCACTTGCCCAGCCGCCGCACCGTCTTCCCGCGGATGTACTGCGCGCCGCTCCCGTGGCCAAAGTACACGACGACGTCGGACCCCGCGAGGGCCTTCTCGAAGTCGGCCTCCTGGGGCCGCTTGTCGACGATGCTGGTCCAGGAGGCAGGCAGGGTGGAGAAGGCGGGCTGGAAGAAGGCCTGGGTGTTCTTGAGGTCCGAGGACGGGTTGAGGATGCACGTCCCCGAGCGGGCGGACACGTGGTGGCCGGGCGGGGTGCGGGCCATGCCTGTCGCGTCGGCGACGAGGCGCCTCAGGGCGGCGAGGGACGGCACGCGGGAGACGGCGAGGCCGTCCATGCAGGGGAGGGACTCCCAGGGGAATGCGTGCAGGGCCTTCTCGAGGACTAGGATGGTGTGGGCGCCGTCCTCCCTGTGCTTGGCCCTGGCCTCGTTGTGGTAGCCCCTGAGCGCGTCGTAGGTCTGCACGACCATGGCGTCGAAGTCGATCTCGTCGTAGGCGTTGCGCTCGCCGTGGAATTGGAGGATGTCGACGACGAAGTAGAGGAGGTCGTTGAGCGCCTCGTCGAAGTCGTAGTCCGGGTCTGCGGGGTCGCCCAGCCCGATGAAGAGATCCAGGATCCTGGGGTCGAGGACGACGGGCTCCGCGCTCGTCGATGCTGCTTTGCCTCGGCTGTTGTTCCGCGAGGGCAGGTTCTGATCAAGCATCAGCTGGAAGCTCTTCTGGAACCTGGCCAGCAGGTCCGGCCGCCGCTGGTGCTGCGAGAAGATGCCCTTGAAGCCGCCGAGCCAGGTGGTCTCGATCGTGACCAGCAGCTCCTTGAGGCGAGTGTCCAGCGTCTCGCGCTCTGCCCACCAGGCGCCCCTCTCGCCCTTGGCGGAGAAGTCTCGCGCGGAGTGGCTCGTTTCGTTGGCCAGCCGGATGATCTCCAGCAGCTCCTCCCGCCCGTTGTCGAAGTTGAAGATCTCCGAGTCCGCGTCTCGCGAGTTGGCCCTCTCGAGGGGCAGGCGCAGGATGAATTGGCTATGGCCGGCCTGGAACTTGGTGATGCAGAGATCATGTCGGTTGTCGCTGAGCGAGATGGAGATGACGCTCCACTTCTTGGGCAGCACGTCGATGTAGCGCCTCTGGAACTTGGCCATGTCCGCCGTGAGCTCGATGCTCGGCTTCTGTGTCGTGGCTGCAGTACCGTTGGTCGCTGCCGGTAGAGGATGATCCATGGCAGTCAGGGTCTGCTGCTCTCGAGTCCAGGTGACGTTCCGAGCAATGTCCACGGCGACGGTAGCCATGCCCGACTGGTACGTCGGTCTCGACTTGGCAGCCGACGTCGCCGAGAGGAAGATGATCGTGCTCTGCAGGAGCGTCGAGATGCGGCGCACCATGCTGCTGTCGGCACTGCACAGAGAAGACGAGTGCGCCTCCATGAGCAGCTCCTGGGCTCGCCTCAAGGCGTCTGCAAAGGGCGGCACGACGCCGCCATTTTCGCCTGCGTCTCGGAGCGGCCCGCCTCCCTCTCTCTTTTGATGCGGCATGGCAGCAGAGGATGCCGGATCAGATCTCCCAGCAGCACCAATGGAGGCCGATATCGCGGGAAAGGAGATGGTCGAGTCCTGCATGACCGAGAAGACGGGGTCGGAGATCATCTGCTCCATGCTATGGCCGATCAGCGAGATCGCCGTCATGACCTGCTCCTGGGAGAGCACGCCAGTGAGCTTCGGCAGGCTCTTCACTTGCTCCAGGGAGGCCAGCGCCGATGCCCAGTCCTTCTGGTGGATGTGCCCCAAGCTGCGAGATATCTCGATAGCAGCAAGCAGGGACGCCTGGTAGATGTTCTTGGGCATCTCCTCGATGCTCGCCGTGGATGTAGCCTTGGTCTGAGCGACGGTCTTCTCACCTCGCTTTGTTGTCTGAGCAGCGGCAGCAGTCTTGGACCTTGTGCTTCTGGTCGAGCGAGTGGTTCTCGCTGCTGCTGCCGCCCCCTTTCTACTTCTGGTGCGAACACCCTCCGCGGCTTGTTCTGCCTCTGGTGTCTCTAGGACTGAAGAAGTCTGGCCCACGTTGCGGCCCAGGAGACGAGCCGTGTCCTCGGCCATCTTGAACAGCTCCGCAGCTCTCTTCTCCTCCCCTATCTCGCCGTAGAACTCGCCGATCTGACGGGCGAACCTCACTCTCGCGGCAGAGACGCCCTGGGGCAGCTGAGCCTCGGCGAGCTTGAAGTAGCCCAGGGCCTTGGGGATCTTGCTCGCCTTGAGGTAGACGGAGCCCGTCCAGGCAGATACCTGCGCCTTAAACAAGGAGGACTGGAGGTTCTCCGCCATCTTCCACGCCGAGTCCGCGTAGTAGATGGTCTCCTGGAACATGCCTATATGAGCATATACGGACGACATGTGAAGCAGGCCCCTGAGCAGGGGTGACGCCAGGTTCCAGAACCGCGGGCCCACGACGCGAGCGCTGCTGCCCGTATCGGCGCAGAGGGAGCTGGCGTCGGACTCGCTGATTATGGAGGTCGAGCCGATGCCCCCCCTCGCAACGGCGGACTCGAGCTTCGACCAGTCGTGGGAGAGCATGCGGACGCTGGCCTTGACGCTGCTGAGGGCATCTTGGATATCACCAATCTCCAGAGTGACCATCGACTGAAGCAGCGTGGTCGTAGACAACATCAAGGTGGCTTGGGACTTGCTCTCTGCCCAGGAGGAATACGGATCGCTGCAGATCGCATTTGCCTTGTCCAGGCATGCCGTTCTGGATCAAACATGGTCAGCAACTTTCGTTCTCCATAGGGCCACTCATCGAGGAGGAGAGAGTAGTTTCACGACTTACGCAGTGGCCATTTCGCCGATGCCGGTGTAGTATTCGGCCTGCGAGATGTGGAACTCGGCGAGGATCCTGCGCGAGAGCTTTCCCTCCCTTTGAGCGACGAGTGCCTCCGTCTCATGCAGCGTCTCGAGGGCCTGCGGGAACAGGCCGATATTGACGTAGTAGGCGACGAGCTGGCTGTACTGCAGGATCACCGCATGATCCGTGGAATCCGCAGATCCCACATCGAGCCGGGAGATTGCGATCGAGAGCTCCTGGATGGACAGCTGCAGGAGGCTTTCTCCCTTCAGCCCAGCCAGTTGATTCAACGACCGCAGGTGGTCCAGAAGACTCTGGGGATCATCGACCCGTTCAAGCAGGTCGTCGTGCGTCTCGCACTTCTCCACCATCGATTTCCAGGAGCCGACGGCCTCGGCAACTGCTGCGGCCGGGAAACCCTCATCCGCCTCGATGAAGGCGCTCATGGAGGAGTAGTACGTCTGGAGGTGCGGAATGTACTGTCCGAGCAGAGCGTCCTCGGCGGCGTCTTCCTGCGCTTGGCCGAGAGCCTGGTCCACGAGGGTCGTGATCTCGCCGACCTGATCAGCCTCACCAATGCTCTGATAAAGCAAGCGAAGAAGGATCCTGAGCCTCCGGACAGGGTACCTCTCGAGCGGACAGACCTTCAGCAGAGCAGCGGCACTCGGATCCTGCAAGCGCAGGGGCCGTGCCGCCGATGATGTCGTTCCGTTGATCGAGCTTGAAGCGGTGGTGAGATGCACCAGGTGCTCCAGCACAGCTGCGCGCTCGGGCTCCGGCAGGAGGAACGTCCACTCGTTCCAGGCCTTGTCGAGTCTCGCAATGGAACGCAGCGTGCGCGACATGGTCGACGCCCTGTCGGTGACCTTCCACGCGAGGACCGGAGGCTTCGAGGCGAGCGCCTCGACGACGTCGGAGAGGGCCCCGTCCTCGGCCATGCTGGTACAGACGGATCGCAGGATCCGGATGGCGTCCTCTGTCCGGCCGGACCCCTTGCACAGGTCGGCGAAGAGCTCGAGCTTGACGAACAGCTGCGACTTCTCCTTGTCTGCCGTCGTGCAGTCTCTCACCGAGTCGATGGAGCGATTCAGGGAGGATAGGAGCTGCTTCTCTTCCTCCTTTGTCCTCTTGGGCTTCTTTCGGAGGAATGCGAACTTGGAGAAGTAGAGGCTCGATATCTTGAGGCGGTAGGCGTTGAGATCCTCGACCTTGGCCGCAGATAAGAGTGAGGACGCGGACAAGGTATCCAGGAGGGAATGGCAGTGCTGGAGCACATCATCCAACGGCTGCCACTCGCCGGCACTTGTCGACTGTATATCGCATTTGATGACCATGAGCGTTGCGTCCATGACTTGGTTGATGGATTGCAAGACGAGCTGCCGCCGCTGATCAAACTCCAGGACTTGCTTCTGGGCCGCGTCCTTGCCGGGAGACGAGCCGAGCCAGCGACGGACAAAGCGCGGGTAGCGCAGAAGGAAAGTCTTGAGCAGGGCCTCAAGAGCGCCAGAGGTCGACGACGACGACGACGACGACGACTTTTTGCTCCCGTTTGGACCGATGAGCGTCATGAGCATGCCGACGACCGATCGCCTCGCCAGCGACAGGCTCTCCAGGAGCTCGTTCAGCTCCGTCACCGTCCCGCTGAGGCTCCCGTCCAGCCCGTCCGCAACCTCCTTCGCGAGCTCCTCGATGTCGTCACCGAGGGCTGTTCTCTTCAGCGCGGCAGCAAGGAGGCGCGCCGAGACGGAGCAGAGGCGGACCAATGAATCCTGGCCGGGGACGAGCAAGGCCTTGACCTCCAAGAGCCAGCGGTGAGCTTCGTCGTAGAGGCGCTCGGTCTGCGCGACGGATCCCAGGGTCTGATAGATGGACACGAGCGGCGACGTGAACGCCGTGGAAGGGCGGTGCTTCTGCGCGCGGGCGAGAGCCATCAGCTCGTCGAAGGGCGCCACGACCGTCTCGTAGATGGAGACGTCGGACGCCCCTTTTTTTCGGCGCACAAAGGCCCGAGCGCAGCGAGCAAAGGGCCCGAGCAGCTCATCGTCGACGTTCCCCCTGTGCCCGGCCAACTTCCACCACCGCAGCTGCGTGCGGAAGGCCAGACACTGCAGCTCGAAGGCGGTCGCCGGAGATGGGCTCAGTCTCGGCTCGACGGCGACGACGTCCTCATGGCTGGCGACGCTCGGGGCGAGGGAGAGGAGCAGCTGCGACATGGAGGCCAACTGGCGGGCGGCCTTTGCGACCTCTTTGTCGCCGACGCCGGTCTTGGCGAGCGCGAGCAGCAGGTTAGGGGGGGAGGCGGGCTCCGAGTCGCGGAGGCGGGGCAGGATGGCCTCGATGTAGGAGGACTTCTTGGTGGCCGCGACGAGCTTCAGGACATGCATCTGGAAGCCCGTGATGGTTGGGAGGCTCTCCTTTGTGAATTTCGCGTCGAACCTGAGGAGATCCGATATGACTGCCGCCGCGCCGCCGCCGCCGGTCTCCATGCTCTTGACACCGTTGGGCGCGTGGCTGGCCTCGGAGCCGTCCAGCCGGCGCTTCAGCACCCTCAGCTCCTTGAGCGCCTGCTCGTACATGCCGAGCGCGATCAGCTTCCCGACGAGCGCGGACATGCCGTTCTCGATCTGGAAGTCGGTCTGGTCCGGCCGGACAGGGCCCTTGATGTGTCGCAGGCACGCAAAGGCCACGCGGGCGCACTCAATGGTCGCGAGGCATCCCGTCGACTGGGATGCCAGCGCGGGCTTGGCCGGGGTGTGCGCGACGCTCGGCGACGCAGCAGAAGCGGCAGCGACGCGGTTGAGGGCCTTGGGCTGGATGGGCGAGAGCGGCGCGGCGTCGGTCCGCAGCTGGAGGGTGCGCTTCCCCGCGGCGGCGCGTCGCAGGTCGCCGGGGCCATGGTCCTCGGATGCGGCGGGCGGGTTCGGCGAGGGCTTGGCCACCTCTGCCAGGGACTTGAGCGCAGCATTGATGACGTGCGTCGCGAGGGCGGCCCTTTCGCGCGCCCCGAGCTCTCCCTGGGAAGCAGCGCCGGGATCCGCCGCGCCCGTCCTGCCCTTGGCCCTCGAGCCCGTCGGGGTCTTGGTCGTCGCTCGTCCGGTGGAGGGTTTCGGTCGCGGCGCTTGCGGTTCGGGGGGTTCGGGGAGGAGGAGGTCCTTGAGGGTGACGACGGCGGCGGGGGTGCATGTCGAGGTGGATGCGACGGAGGCCTTTACGGCGTCGATCTTTGCCTGTATTGAAGCCATGAAGCTGTTATGTGAGAGGGTCGACGCCTGACCATATCATCCCGCCGGCCGGAAGAAAAAAAAAAGAAACAAGACGAAAGAAGAGCAAGAAGAAGTGAATGAAGTGGGAGGCAGGTTTCGAGGCTTTTCGGGTTAATGAGCGTGTGGATCGGCTTTCTTTGAGGAGCGGGAAGGGATAGCGAATGCTTGGCTGGCCGTGATGATCTGGGACGACGAGCACCGGTACTCGTGCTCGTATGTATGTAGATCCTGTCTGCTGTGCCGCATCGACGTGCTATATGTCGAGACTCGAGGCATCCACTCTCAAGGAAAGGTGGGCAGTGATGGTGGATTCTGTTTGGAAGATGCAGGGGGGGCTAAAGTCCGGCGGTTGTCCAAGCAACGCCGACACTCTGGAGGTACTTGTCCATGTCACTTTTTTTTTTTGGCCAGAATTTAATTAATTCTCTGATGGAATTGATTGATCTCTCCATCTTCCAACCATCCTCTTCTTCTTCTTCATCACCCTCGGACCTTGACGGATCAATCTCGAACACGAGCTGAGGTCGCAGACATTGTCCGACGACATTCGATCGCCGAATATGATGATCTCTCGCCGAGTCACATCATCATCGCTGCCCGCAAGGCAAGTCGCGGTGGCGCTGGCCCTGGCCAAGGGTCGTCCGCCCGCGCACTCCCCCGCGATCCGATTCTCCAGCACGGCTCCCGCCCCGGTGACCATCGCCGACGGGTCCTTCTGGCGGTCTCTCGTGCCTAAGCCGCTGCGCAGGGAGAGCAGGGCGAAGGGAAATGGCAGGGAGGCGGGGGCCAAGAAGGACTGGAACCCTGCGACGTACTTCATCGTCATGTTCCTCTTCATCGGGTCCATGTCGATCCAGATGATCGCGCTGCGGCACCAGACGGAGCGCTACATGCGGCAGTCGTCGCTTCGAATCGCGCAGCTGCGGGAGGTGGTCAGGAGGATCCAGGACGGCGAGGACGTCGACGTGGAGAAGATGCTGGGCACGGGGGATCCGCAGAAGGAGGCAGAGTGGGAAGAAGGTGGGTGATCACATGGAGAAGACGACAATACTGCAAGGAAGAGAAGAGAAACCAAAAAAAAAAAAAAAAAAAAAAAAAAAAAAAAAAAAAAAAAAAAAAAAGAGAGAGAGAGAGAGAGAGAAAGAGACAAGGAAGAGAGATATTGGAACGCCAAGCTAATGACGCATTTCATCATTCAGTTTTGCAAGCCATTGAGCGGGACGAAGCGATGCGCAAGCCTCGACAACAACAACAACAGCAGCAGCAGCAGCAGCAGCAGGAGGAGGAGGGGGGAGGAGGCAATTCGCAAGACTCGGCTCCTCAGACGAAGATGGCATCTCACGACGAAACGCAGCACTCCTCAACATCCACATCAGGGCCTGCGCCAGCGAAGACGAAGTCCGCCCATTTCGGAAGCTTCTTTTGAGACTACCTCGCGGACAACGATTCGACCAATTGTTGAAAGTCTATTGGCTTTTACGAGACGCATGCGCAATTCGGCTAAGACAGCTGGTCCTTGAACACGGACAAATTCTCCAACGCGATACCCGCCTCCCCCTCTGACGCCCCCAGGGATCCCGGGGCCAATTTCGTGTATAGATGCGATGCCAGGGCCGGCAGCAGCTGATCCGTCGGGATCTCTGTCCTCACGGCCTGGTGTCCCAGCTGGCGCGGGTCGACGTCGTCGAAGAAGCTCTCCTCGCCCCGCACGCCGCCCATGTTGACGACGGCTATGGGGATGCCCCTGTCCTTGGCCCGCCTGGCCAGCCGCCAGGCGGAGTAGGTGGCGAGCGAGGTGCCCAGGATGAGCAGCTTGCCCGCGCGGTCGACGGCCTCCTCGGCGGCGCGCTTTACGGGGTCGGAGATGCTCGCGCCGAAGAGGACGACGGCGGGCTTGAGGATGCCGGCGGTGCTGGGCGCGACCCAGGCGCCATCCCGGTCGACGGCGACGGTGTGCCTAGATCCCGAGCCCGAGCCCGAGCCCGAGTCCGAGCCCTCCGAGAGCGGTGGCGGATCCGCCAGGCACCGGGGGCAGGGCGGATACCTGAAGCTCGTGTACGGCGCGCCGGGGATGTCGACGTCGCCGTCCGGGTTTGTCCTGAAACCCTTTGCCCTCCGCTCCTGCGGGTCCTCTGCATCGAAGGCGCCCGCGGCGAGGGCCTCGTCGAGGACGGCGGCCCAGCGGGGGTTCAGGCGGGCGAGGTCGGCCTGGAGGGCGTCCCTGGGGAACTCGGCGTGGCAGGAAGTGCAGACGGTGGCCCTGAGGTAACCGTGCAGCTCGACGGAGGGAACCGCCGGATGGGCGCGCGGGTGGAAGGAGTCGACGTTCTGGGTGACGACGGAGCCGACGAGGCCCAGGCGGCCGAGGTCGCGGATGGCGTGGTGGGCTGCGTTGGGGGCGGCGCGGTGGAGGCTGGTCCAGCCGAGGAAGCTCCTGGCCCAGTACCGCTTGCGGGACTCGTGGTTGTGGAGGAACTCGTGGTGGTAGATGGGGCGGTAGGCCTTGTTGACGCGGTAGGTGCCCTTTGGGCCCCTGTAGTCGGCGAGGCCGGAGGCGACGGAGAGGCCGGCGCCGGAGAGGATGGCGGTCGGGGCCGGAGTCCGGGTGGAAGAGGCAGACGAGGATGTCGGGGGCGCGAGGAGGAAGGCCTCGAGGGCGGCGACGGCGCCTTGGAGGGTGGCGGCAGCGGGGGGGAAGATGGCGGGAGGCGGGAAGGGATTGGTGTAGGGGATGCGCATGGGGGACCTGAGCATTGGAGAAAGCAAGGGTGGCCTAGAGCCGCTGCTGCTGCTGCTGCTGCTGCTGCTGCTGCTGGCCGTGGACCGTGGATGGATTTGTAGATGGAGAGAAGGGCGCGGGCGTATCGACGTGAGCGTTCGTGTCGAGCGGGGATGAGGCTGGAATGGATTGATGGATGGGAATGGGCGATTATGGCCTTGAAGAGAACGACCACCTGAGAAGTTGTTCGGATGGAGCTTCATGTCCGGTGTCGCAGAGTCGGAATCGAAGTCGGAATCGAAGTCGGGAGGTGGCCAACTGCCTGACCTGGCGAGTGGCGTGCAAGTACGGAGTATCTCCCTGCGAAGATTCTATGAAAAGGAACACATTGAATTCAATCAATGGACCCTTATTCAATGATAGCTGGGCTACCCTAGAGACCGAATCGATCCACCTCAATTTGATGTCAATTTGATGGCGGGGACATACTCCGTAATTGATCATGGAATGGATGGAGTCGCTGGGGTGGAGGTTCCAGATCCACAGCGGCGACAGGGGAGGGTTTCCGGCGGGTCGAGGCGCTGCAGGCGGCCGACGTGGGCCCGGAAATGGCGCTGCGGGCCCTGAAGCCCCGCCGGAAACCGCTGAAGAATGCCCCGAGCTACCCTACACCGACCGCGCACCTCGGGAAATCCACATCATGTACGGAGTACCTTGATGGCGCGACTGATTGATGGGCTCATTCGAATAATTCCGAGCTGGAGCTCCATATTAATCTGATGGAATGGATCTACAGGTAATACAGCTGTATTGATCCGGATGATTTAATTCGATTTATTTATTTATTTATTGATTGATTGATTGATTGATTAATTCATTCTCCTTTGCGAGGCGATATCGAGATTGCATCTGCATCTGGTTGTGACGAGATGCCACCACATGCGCCGCCGACTCCCTCCCACATCCTACATTGATTGATACATCAACGGATGATGCATTGATCCATTCTATTTTGATCCTATCATGTCCTCGTCTTCCATCAATCGATCTCCTCCGACCGACCCATGTCATCAATACTAGATCTTCAGCATCGCCGACACATGCGAGTACGAGTACGAGTACGAGTACGAGTACGACTTCCTGAACCCGCCTCGACGTCCGCCCAAATGTGACCATCTTCGCCGCCCTCGAGCTTCAGCAATCAATATCATTACGATCCATCCATACATCAATCAATCAATCAATGTGCATCCTTTCTCTCTGAGCACCAGCAGCTTCCAACTCGACGAAAGAGCTCGCCTTCCCCCGGACATGTCGGCCCAGCAGGCCCGACGATCCACGGGCCAGACCCTCCAGCTGTGGTCGACGTGCAGGATCCAGCCTGGGGCCCGAGCATCGCCGCGCCTGTTTCACCTCGACCTCCATCACCGCGGCCACGCCCTGCGGCGCGATGACGCTCCACCGTCCACGTCCAAGTCCAAGTCCACGTCCACGTCCATACATCATCCTACCTGTTCGCGCAGTCATCCTCCTACGAGTCCCGCTGCCTGCGCTTCCGCCATAGACATCGCGACAACCTCATCGACATCCTCATCGACATCCTCATCGACGTCCACATCGACATCCTCCGAGCGGGCGGGTCATCGCGACGACCCCGCGAGACGCTTTCCGCCGAGGCATCGCGGAGCTCCGAGTGCGCCGGCGTCATCATCGTCATCATCGTCATCTCCAGCCCGCCCACCTGTTCCCACAGAGCTGCCCCCGGCCCCGGCCCCGTCATCCTGGCCCCTGTCCCTGCTGTCAAGCTGCTGCTGCTGCTGTTGCTCTTCCCGCCGGGCCAATTGCCACCTAGCGCTTTCGCCCTCGGCGCCATCCGCATCTCCGACCACGGCCAGATTTATCCATATCCGGACGAGCGCCAGGGCGGCCATCAGCACGAGCAGCAGAATCAGCAGCAGAATCAGCACCAGCACCAGCACCAGCACCGGCATCAGCAGGCCGTCGCTGTTCCAGCTGTCCTCATCAACAAGCTCACACTGCTTTGCCCTCCATCCATCTCCGTCAACAGCGCATCTCCACGCCAGACGGCCTTCAACGCCCGCAATGGGTTCGCAAGAGGCGCAAGGATCAACTGCTCGCGGCGGCGGCGGCGGCGGTCACAAGAAGCGGGACATGAACCGCGGACAAGATCACGATCACGAGCTTGACCACGACCACGACCACGATCATGACCATCACGGCCACAGCCACGGCCTCTTCGGCGGGCACCACCACCACGACAATGTCTACCTGACGTCCACCGACAAGAACGACCCCGGCGTGCGCATCACCCGCATCGGCCTCCTCAGCAACCTGGCCATGGCCGTCGCAAAATTCATCGGCGGGTGGGCCTTCAACTCCCGCGCCATGGTCGCCGACGCCTGGCACAGCATCGCCGACCTCGCCTCCGACATCCTCACCCTCGCCACCGTCTCCTGGAGCATCAAGCCCCCGACCGACCGCTTCCCCGTCGGCTTCGGCAAGGTCGAGAGCATGGGCGCCCTCGGCGTCTCCGGCATGCTCATCGTCGGCGGCTTCTACATGGGCTGGGACAGCGCCATCACGCTCTACGGCTTCTGGGACCCGGAGGCCGCGGAGCACATCCTCGAGCACGTCGGCTCCGGGCACGGCCACGGCCACGGCCACTCTCACGGGGGCCACGGCCACGGCCACGGCGCCGGCTCGGACGTCCCCAACATGCAGGCCATCTGGCTCGCCGCCGGCACAATCCTCGTCAAGGAGTGGCTCTACCGCGCCACCATGAAGGTCGCCCGCGCCCGCAAGTCCTCCGTCCTCGCCTCCAACGCCGTCCACCACCGCGTCGACAGCCTCACCGGCTTCGTCACCCTCGCCGTCATCCTCGGCGCCAACGCCATCGAGAACGCCGCGTGGCTCGACCCCGTCGGCGGCCTGCTCATCTCCCTCATGGTCGTCCACGCCGGCCTCGACAACACCCGCGACGCCCTCTACGAGCTCGTCGACCAGGCCATCGACAAGGACGTCCGCGCCGCCGTCCGCAGGCACGCCCAGGCCGCCCTCGCCGGCATCAGCGACGGCCACGAGGCCGAGCTGCGCGCCGTCTCGGGCACCAAGTCCGGCCCCAACTACCTCGTCGACCTCGAGATCTGCGTGCCGGGGAAGTGGACCGTCGACGACGTCAAGGAGCTCGAGGACGCCGTCCGCGCGCGCGTCGGCGGCAAGGTCCGCGGGACGAAGCGCGTCCGGGTGCGCTTCGTCTCGCAGGAGGCGGCGTCCTCTGCCGCCGCCGCCGCCGGCGGTGGGTTTGACGAGTTCATCCCGAGCAACTCCCGCGCAGCGACCGAGTCCGACGGCAAGGAGGGGCATGCCGATGACGGGCATGGACCTGGGCATAAACATTAGACAAACAACTACCTCTCAAGAGTCTGCTCTCGAAAAAAACGGAGGGGGGGGGCAAAACCGGCCAGGGTTTTCTTGGGAGCCGATTCAACTTCACTCTCACGATGTTTGGGCAGACGAACGGGCCCTTTCTCATTCTCATTCTCATTCTCATTCTCTTTGTTCTTTTTCTTTTTCTTCGCTCTTCCCCTCAATGAAATGGATAACGGAACCCTTGGATACAGGACATCGGTAGAATCAATGGTCATCTCGCTGATTGCGCGTTCATGCTTCATATGCCAGGCTCATAAGTATTGATCGAAATGTTCACGTAGCAGCAGGAAGAAAATCACAGTAGATGAGCTCTTCAGTTCTCGACATCTCAAACGCCATGAACGCTCATCATGACTTGGCGAATAGACTTAAAGTCTTGAAGATCCAGAAACTTGAAATCCAGGAACAGGTTGGTGATGGAGCCCCATTTAGCCTGAATTGAATGCGACGAGCTATCAATAGATTGATTGATTGATTGATTGATTGATTCATTATCCGACATCAACTCACGGTTCGCAAGCTCATCGTCGCCGGCCCAATTCGATTGATGCAACCATCCATGTTCTCTCGCGGCGAGCAATGCCGTTGCGATTTCCTCCACGTCTTTCATCATGTAAATTCCGCATAAATTAAGACCCCTCAATCCAGATCATTGCGTCTTTACTTCCCACATACCCTCATTGCCAGCCTCGATCTTGTCCGCCACATCAACCGACGTCCGTGGAAAGATCATCGCCGGCGGCAAGTCGCACGGCCGCGCACTGATCATCTTCTTCATCAGAGCACAGACATACCTGTACATACGCAGCGGCCGCTTCATTGATCCGAGTCGATAACAACCTTCATCACCGCGGGGCTTCGTCACAAGCAAGGGCCGTGGCCATGTCGACAGAGCACTCGACGACAGAGCACTGGCCGCTCTACCTCGGCTTCGACCTCTCCACGCAGCAGCTCAAAGGTCAGTCTCGCCATCGATCAATGTGAAGTGCTGGAATAGACAAATCAACCCCGAGACTGACCCCCCCCCCCTCCTCACAGCCATCGTGGTCAACTCCTCCCTCCGCACCGTCGCCGAGGCCAAGGTCGACTTCGACGCCGACTTCGGCCCCCGCTATGGCATCTCCAAGGGCGTCCTCGTCCACGAGGACATCGGCGAGGTCTTCACCCCCGTCGCCCTGTGGATGGAGTCCCTCGACCTCGTCCTGCTCCGCCTGCGCGCCGCCATGCCCGTGCCCCTCGCGCACATCCGCGCCGTCGGCGGCTCGGGCCAGCAGCACGGCAGCGTCTTCTGGGCCGCAGGCGCAGAGAAACTGCTGCGCAGGATGGACCCGCAGAGGCCGCTCGCCGAGCAGCTCGAGGGGGCGTTCGCGTGGCCCTTCTCGCCCAACTGGCAGGACCACAGCACGCAGCGCGAGTGCGATGCGTTCGATGCCGCGCTGGGCGGGAGGGACAAGCTCGCCGAGGCGACCGGCAGCGGGGCGCATCACGTAGGCATCCCTTTCTCTCCCCCCCTCTCTCTCTTTCTCTCTCTCTCCCCCTCTCTCTGTTTTGTGTGTTGTCTTTGGATTTCGTCCCGGGAGTGCGAATGCGGATTCCACTGCGAGGAACAGAGGACTCGATCCATAGCTGACGAAAGGTGGCACGGGTAGAGATTCACCGGCGAGCAGATCATGCGCATGAAGAGGGTGCGCCCAGAGGTCTACGAAAAGACGGCGCGCATCTCCCTCGTCTCCTCCTGGCTCGCGTCCATGCTCCTCGGCCAGATCGCGCCCATCGACGTCGGCGACGTCTGCGGCATGAACCTCTGGGACATCCCGCGCCAGTGCTACAACGAGACCCTGCTGGCCCTCGCCGCGGGCGGCGGCGTCAGCAACGGTGATGGCGAGGGTGATGACACCAAGTCTACCGCCGCCGCCGCAGAGGAGCTGCGCGAAAAGCTCGGCGAGCCCGCCATGGACGGCGGCCGCGCCCTCGGCATCGTCTCCCCCTACTTCGTCACCAAGTACGGCTTCCGCCCCGACTGCCAGGTCGTCCCCTTCACCGGCGACAACCTCGCCACCATCCTCGCCCTGCCCCTGCGGCCCCTCGACGCCATCGTCTCCCTCGGCACGTCGACCACCTTCCTCATGAACACCCCCGCCTACAAGCCCGACGGCTCCTACCACTTCTTCAACCACCCGACCACGCAGGGGAACTACATGTTCATGCTGTGCTACAAGAACGGCGGCCTCGCGCGCGAGAAGGTCCGCGACACGCTGCCCACGGCGGCGGCGGAGCCCGGCCCGACCGGCTGGGAGGCGTTCAACAAGGCCGTCATGGACACGCCCCCGCTCGGCATCACCACGTCTACATGTACCGAAGACGCTGCCGGCACCTCTGCCGACGACGACGACGACGACGCGGAGACATCCTCCGACAGGCGCGCCAAGATCGGCCTCTACTTCTGCCTCCGCGAGACCGTGCCCAACATCCGCGCCGGCACGTGGCGCTTCACCTGCGACCCCGCCGACGGCTCCGACCTGCAGCCCGCATCCCCCCCGTGGGACCGCTCCTTCGACCCCCGCGCCATCGTCGAGTCCCAGGCGCTCTCCATGCGCCTGCGCTCGCAGCGCCTCGTGCACAGCCCGCGCGACGCGCTCCCCGCCCAGCCGCGCCGCATCTACCTTGTCGGCGGCGGCTCGCTCAACCCGGCCATCGCCCGCGTCGTCGGCGAGGTGCTCGGCGGCGCCGACGGCGTGTACAAGCTCGACGTCGGCGGCAGCGCGTGCGCGCTCGGCGGCGCGTACAAGGCACTCTGGGGCGCCGAGCGGCGCAGGGGCCAGACGTTCGACGAGCTCATCGGCGAGCGCTGGACGGAGGAGGGCTCCATCGAGAAGGTCGACGTCGGGTACAGGGAGGGCGTGTACCCGCAGTACGGGAGCGTGCTGGGCGCGTTCGAGGAGATGGAGAAGAGGCTCCTGAAGGAGGAGGAGGAGGAGCAGCTGCTGCTGCAGCACTAAGACAAGCACGGGCAGGTCTTGAATCCTTCCTTGCTATCTTGTTTTAAAAAGGTCGAGGAAGAAGATTGAAAGAGGCTATTGATTACCATAGAAACACTGACGCTACCCGAAGCCATGAACCAAAAAAAAAAAAAAATCGCAAACCCTGCAGACCCATCACCTGACGTACTTGCTCATGAACCGTCGGTGGAAATCCGATCGCAAAAGGTCCTAAAGCCTGATTAGCAGGATTGCCCCTAAAGATCAAAGGGGGCAAGACGGGAATCTTCTGAGGCGGACTCACATTGACAAACTCCTTCTTCTTGTTCTTGTCCTCGGTCCCTCTGGCCTGGTTCTTGAACACCACGTCGTCGTCCCACCGGCGCTTCATCGTAAAGTCCTGCTTGTTGAGCAGGGGATTGCCCAGCGCGATGTCCCTCTCCCGCGCCTCCTGCTCGATCTTGGCCCTCTCCGCCTCCTGTGCCGGGTCAGCCGTCATGTCCTCCAAGCTTTAAGCCGACAAAAAAAAAGGAGGAATTCAAAGACAAGAAAAGGAATCGAAGGACAGGGGAAAGCAATTGAAAGACGAAAAAAAAGAACAACAAAGGAACGGGAAAGGAGCCCTACCTCTCGCTTCTTCTTCTCCTCCCTCTCTTTCCTCACCCTCTCCAGCTCCCTCTGCAGCTCCGCGTCCTCATCATCGCTGTCCTCATCGCTACTGTCCTCATCGTCCTCCTCACTGTCGTCATCCGCGTCCATCTCCCTCGTCTCCGCCAGTATCCTCCTCCTCTTAGCCTCGGGGTCCTCTGCATCGTCGTCGTCGTTGCCGTCGTCGTCGTTGCTTTTCCCGTCCCCGGCGGCCTTGACGTGCAACGGCCTCTTGCCCGCCCGCCCACTGTCTACATCCATCCCATCATCCTTGTTCTCGTCGTCGTCGTCGTCGTCGTCATGTGAGGGCAGCGGAGCGCCGTTGTTGTGCCCCAGCTTCTTGGACTTGGAGAAGTGCGCCTTCTCGGCGGCCAGCAGCTCGGCGGCGAGGTCCCGCGCGGGCTCGTCGTCGGCGTCGCCGCCCTGGCCTGCCTTGCGGTACTTGAGGTGCGTGTGGGCGGGGAGCAGGCGCTGGTGGTACGCCGGGCCGCGGAGGGCCTCTTTTCCTCGGGCCTGGTTGCTGTGTTAGCCGGGGTGCTGGAGATGGGGTGGTGCGCCTTGGGGAGATGGGATCAAATGGGTTTGCCCCTAGGCTGGATGTGAGGCTCACCGGGTCAAAGGTCGGTCTATGCGCGGTGGTCATGGTCGCGGATCAGGATGGTGTGAATGCGTGAGTGACGATGGATCGGCGCGTGTTGATGAACGGATCTTGATGGGGTATTCGAAGGCGATTGATTGAGTGTTGTTGGATGGATGGATGGATCAATTGCATGGAACAGTAGAAGCGGATTGTTCTTGGTGTGACGGGAGCGCATCGCGGGAAGCGAGGACGTTGGAATTGGATTCTCACCGCCCGGCAGAATCCGACCTTGATTCGCAGATGATTTAGCGCCTTTCCTCGACAACCTCACATGGAGATCGAGATTCATCAAAGTCGAGAGAGAGAGGTGCTCACTGAAAGCCGGCGTGGTAAAGGATCATTCATTCATTCTTGTTTTTATTTTGCTTCCAATATTTCTTCATCACACGAGACACAGCGGCAAGACCAAGATGCCTCGAGAGGCAGAGCCGTCGTTGAGCGAGAGGACGTTTGTGCAGCAGGCCATCGCGGAGGGATTGCGCCTGGACAACCGCAAGCCGGACGAATACAGACCACTCGAGCTCAGTTTCGGCCATGAGTACGGCGTTGCAGAAGTGAAGCTGGGCAAGACGAGGTCTGCGGTCGCCCTTTATTCCCCCCCATCCCCCATCCCCCATCCCCCTCTTATCATCCATCATCTGTTCCCCGAAATCTTCCAAATGGCTTTCTGTCGCTGACTCCGCTCACAGGGTACTGGCCAAGGTTTCGGCCGAGGTCACGGTGCCGTTCTCTGACCGGCCGTTCGAGGGCGTCTTCACCATCACGTCTGAGCTGGGCCCCATGGTCGCGCCCTCGTTCGAGGTGAACCGGCCCACCGAGGCCGAGACGCTGCTCTCGCGGCTGCTGGAGAAGACGATCCGGCGCTCGGGCGCGCTGGACACGGAGTCCCTGTGCCTCGTCGCGGGGCAGAAGTGCTGGGCGGTCCGCGTGGACCTGCACGTGATCTCGGCGGACGGCGGCCTCACGGACGCGGCGTGCCTCGCGGCGGTGGCCGCGCTGCGGCACTTCCGGCGGCCGGACACGAGCATGGACGGCGAGGCGCTGACGGTGTACACGCCTGCGGAGCGGGAGCCGGTGCCGCTGGGCTGGCTGCACTCGCCGTTCTGCGTGACGTTCAGCTTCTTCGGGGGCGGGGAGGGCGGGGAGGGCCAGGGCCAGATGCGCGTGCTGCTCGACACGACGTGGCTAGAGGAGCAGCTGCGTGTGGCGAGCTGCACGTACAGCCTCAACAAGCACGGCGAGCTGTGCCAGATCTCGAAGCTGGGCGGGGCGCCGGTCGACGCGGTGCTGTTTGTGGAGTGCGCGCAGACGGCGCTGGCCAAGGCGAAGGAGTTTGCGGACTTGGTGGACCGGGAGCTGGCGGCGGATGTGAAGCGGAGAGACAAGGGGGGGCTGATAGCGGAGCTTTTGTCGGCGGAGAACGCGAGGTGATGATGGTCATGAGGATGGCGATGGCGATGGCAATGATGTTTATTGCACCAGGGATCCTTTGTTTGTCTTGACGTCGTGCGCTTGTATATATCATATTGTCTGTTAAAATACATGGAATAGAAAGTCCTT
>NQYQ01000014.1:588592-605402 GCA_003055925.1 Escovopsis sp. Ae720 | reverse complement strand
GGGGGGGAAAGGGCAGGGGAGAGCAACTGCCAACCACGCGCGGGGGGGGGGGGGAGAGGGAAGGAGGGAAACGCTCAAGAATCAGCGCAGGAAGGGGCTCACGCTTTGGAGTTGCCCGCACGGTGCGGAGGAGGTAGCGCGTTAACAGGCTTCGGGCGTGATCGGCTGCGAATGGCACTAAGGCGCTCCAAGGCAGATGGTGGTGGTGCGCCGATGCGAGCGCAGGAGCCACAGTCGAGGAGAAGGCAACATACTGTGCTGAAACCGCCGCTTTCGAAGAGTTTTTTCCCCATCAACACGCATCACCCACCCACCTGGAATGGCGAACTCATCGCCGAGAGCGTTTCTCGTACTCGTACGGAGTACTGTAACAGCGATAAGCATCTGCAGATCATACTCTTGCGTTCAGCCTCTAGTATAGATCTCATTTTTAGTTTCCCTTTGCATTTTCCTCTTCCTTCTACTGCGAGTCCAATTTAGGTATCCAAAAAGAAAATACTGAAATAATTTTTTTTCCCTCGAGTGAAATCTGTCCTCTTGGCGGACGGCAAGCACGCCCTTGAGCAAGCCCAGCAACTTCCAGTGAGCAAGCGTCTGGTCCTTCCCTGGTTTGAGAAGCCATCCTCCAAAAGTGAAGCCGCCGCCCTCCAACCTCTTGCCCCGATTCAACAATGGGCTGGATTTGGGCTGGGAAACGGAAGAAATACCTTCTCGAAACCTCTCAACTGCCGGTGGTTCGCAGGGAAAACCAAGTCCCCTCCAAGTCCTCCGCTCGGTCCCCTCCCACTCAGCCTCAAGAGCCGCGTTTGCCTCTGGCGAGAAGCCCCATTATTAGCCTCGCCGGTCGGGGCTCTAATTGGCCTGCGGGCCTCACATCCTTCACCGAGTCGGCTCGGTCGTGCTGACGCAAGTCCCCGTGACCTGATACGGCGGTCCGGAAGCGGCTTCACACGGCTCCGGCCAAAGTATCCGCGACTTTTCGCTAGTGCCTCTCCAAACGGAAACGCGGCTTCACACGTCAAACTTTCATGCTCTCGGTCAGCATTATAGCATCCCGCGTCTCTCGAACTCACTATCAAGTCCGTACTACGAGAACAAACAGCCTGAGGTAGTAGTAGTAGTAGCGCACATCGAAGTTGGCCGCCTCCACAGGAAACGACTCCTCAGGACGAGTTGCTGAAAGTAACTCGTACTACTACCTCCTACTACCTAGCTTGATCCGCGCCATCATCGCCGACGAGCTCCAAGGCCTCTCTACCTCTTGGCCATCCGCGACTTGTCGGATTTGGCGCGACCATCCGTGCTCCGTACGGACTCTGCCAGAGACCGCCTCTCGCCCTCCAGCAGCATATCCATCTCCACACACAGCATGTCAGAGCCGAGCAGAGGCCGCATCGCCATCAAGTTCGGCGCAGGCCCGGCCGCGCCCTCATCGAGCAGACCGTCGAGACCCAACCCCCCCGCGTCGACCCTCGGCAAGCGGCCGCGGCCGCCCCATCACCGCCATGCCCTCGGGGGCGCCTCCGACTCCGACTCCGAGGACGACGACGGCGACGACAAGCACCGCGGGCGGCATGAGCGGATCACCGGGTTCGGGGTAGAGGGCGCAGAGACCGAGGGCGGGCGGAGGGAGGCCAAGGCGCCCAAGGAGTACATCATCCAGAGACAGGCGAACCGCAACTGGAAGGACTCGATACGGGCAAAGGGGAAGGGGCAGGCGAGAGACCCGTCCCGTGCTGAAGCCGGATCAAACCCGGAGGGGGAGTCCCGTGACAAGGAGCCTGTCGCTGAAGAGGAGGAGAAGAGCCTCAAATGGGGGCTCACCATCAAGGAGAGGAAACCGGAGGGGCAAGCAACAGACCAGAGCCCAGAGGATCGCGAGACCCGCGAAAACAGCAGCAGCAGCAGAAGCAGCAGTAGCAAGAAGAAAGCAGGGACTCCGAGGAAAGAAGAAGAAGAAGAAGAAGAAGAAGAAGAAGAAGAAAAGCCACGGACCGCCGACGAGGAAGCAATGGACGCCCTCCTCGGAAGGGTGCCCGAGAAGAAGGACCTCGTCATCGCCCAGCCATCCGAAGACGACGCCTACAAGCGGGACGTCGAGGCCGCCGGCGCGCCGTCCACGCTCGAGGACTACGAGACCATGCCGGTCGAGGAGTTCGGCGCCGCGCTCCTCCGCGGCATGGGCTGGAGCGGGGAGAACCTCGGCCCGGAAGTTAAGCAGGTGCGGCGGAGGCCGAACCGGCTCGGCCTCGGCGCGAAAGAGCTCAAGGAGGACGAGGACCTGGGCGGGTGGGACCAGAACGGGAGGAAGAAGCAGCAGCGCAGGCCGCGGCTGGACGAGTACAGACGCGAGGAGAGCAAGAGGAAGGAGGGCAGGCGGCACGAGGAGAGCTACAAGAGGGAGCGGGAGCGGGAACGGGAACGAGAGAGGGACGGACGGCGAGATCGGGATAGGGACAGGGATCGGGACTACGAACGGCATCGCGACCGGCGTCGCGATCATGACCGGGACCGACGACGATGATGATGATGATGCACATATCAATACCTCAAAACGAACAGACCAGACATTGCTCGTCGGTAACGGGACACAGGGGATCATCAATGATTGGGGTTTTCCAGTGTCGGATGAGTGCCAGAGAAACGCTTTTCAGAAGATGCCAACCACAAAGAACTTTATCATCCAGAGCCCGCATGCAAATCCAACAGGAAAATGCTCCAAATGGCCGTCCCCTCGGCCCATTTCCCCCCCCCCCCCCCCTCCTTAATTTTCCATTCATTGCAACGGCACACGACCCAGCGTGTCCGTCAATATGCTCAACTGCATCAGCAGCTCCCCGTCGCCAACCACCTCCCCATCCTCAACCGCCTTCCTCAGCACCCCCGCCGCGTGCACCAGCGGCTCGACGTATCTGTGCTCGATCGCGGCCGCCATCCCCGCCGGCGCGAGCCCCCTGTACTCCTCGCCCGCGAATAGGAAGAATGCGAAATTCGCGACCTGCAGGTGCAGCGGCGCGCTGGCCGACCAAAAGTCCAGGACGGCCGCTGCGTCGGCGCCGCTCAGGCGCGTCAGGTCCGGAAACAGCGCGTACTGGATCGTCTCGAAGCACTCCGTGGACCCGAAGCGGCTCTTGGGCCCCGGCGCGCCGCCGCCACCTCCTCCACCACTGCCGCCGCCGCCGCCGCTACCCTTCCTCCTCGCGGCAGCGGCCAGGATGATCTCCTCGCGCAGCCACGCGACGGCGCACGCCTGGAGGCTGGCGAACATGCAGTTCTCGAGCAGGTCCTCCATGATGGCGAGGCGGCTGTCCTCGTCCGGGTCGGCGTGCAGCAGGTGTCCCGCGACGACGGTGGCGGCGTTGCGGACGCGCAGGTTCGGGTGGAAGACGGACACGAGCGTGAGGAGGTGGTGGTAGGGCATGAACTCGTCGGCGGCGGCGGCGGCGGCGGGCTTGTCCTTGCCCTTGTGTGTTGCGGTGTCGGCCTCCTCGTCGACGTGGTGCTTCTTGGCGTCGAGCGCGATGGCCATGACGACGAGCGCCTCCACGGTGCCCGGGTTGCGCGCGATCTGGCCCTGGGGGTCGTCGCCGAGGTAGTTCTGCAGGAGGCGGTGGTGCTCCGGCAGCATGTACTGCGGGTAGAGGTGCCGGTCGGGGAGCCCGCGGTCCGCGTCGAAGACCTCAGCGGCGAACATCCAGTAGGCGTTTAGGCACAGCAGCCCGCCCGTCGATGGCTGAATCTTGTCCGGGTCCTCCTCCGCGAGCGGGTTTCTGCAGATGGGCGCCTCCAGGAGCTCCTGCACCTTGAACGGCGGAAGGCTGGCCAGCCCGAGATCGCTCGCCAGGCTCTTGATATCGTGGTGATGGATTCCCAGTCAGCAAATGTATCTTCAGAGGTAGCATATCTATATCGTCTGTAGAACGTGGGGAAGCCCAGAATGAAAGGAATTAGGGGGGAAAAAAAGAAAGAAAGAAAAAGGGGGGGGGGAGGGGGACACACGACTAACTGTCCCACCAGCGCATCCTTGACCTGCAGCTCGTCCCTCTCCTTGAACATGCGCATCACGCTCCCGCGCCCAGAGACCATCCTCTCCGGGTGCTCGTACTCCAGCAGCCTCGCGGCCCACTCGAGCCCGTTGCACCGCACAAAGTCCTCGACGGCACAGGTGATGAACGCCTGCAGCAGCCGCGTCACGCGCCGCGCCTCGCCCTCGCCCGCGCCCGCGCCCTCGCCGCCGTCCGCGCGGTCGTCGGCCTCTGGGTCCGGCGCGGGGCCGCCCGCCTCCGGGAAGCGCGGCGCCTCGAAGAGCAGCCCGCTGGCCTTTCGCGACGGCAGCGGCGGGCGCGTGAAGCTCGCGAGGGCCTGGACGAGGGTGATGAGCGCGGCGGTGGCGGCGGGGACGTGCGCGACGCGGGCGTAGGCGCGGCAGACGGTGTCGAGGGTGGTGTGGAGGAAGCGCGAGGGGGCCTTGACCTGGAGGCGCTTGTGGAGGATGCCGAGCATGCCGCAGAGAGTGACGAAGTGTTTTCCTCCTCCTCCTCCTCCTCCCCCTCCTCCTCCACCACCACCTCCACCACCACCTCCTCCTTCTTCATCTTTTTCTTCGGCGCCTTCTCTTCCCGCCGCTTCTCCAGCTTCTGCATCTTCGGCCTCGTGCTCGTGCTCGTGCCCGTGCTCGTGCTCGTTCTCGTGCTCATCGTCGTGCGTCTTGTCCATGACCTCGAGCACCTTGAGAATCACCTCCCTGGGATTCCCCAGCCGCGCGACGCTCTCGAGGCACGCCTCGCTCCCCGGCAGGCCGACCAGCATGTCGACCAGGTCCCAGCCGATCTCGTTGGTAAGGCCCACGTCCTGCAGGATGTCGTGCAGCGCGGGCAGGATCTCTGGCGAGAGGGACATCTCGAGGATGGTGAGGTAGGTGGCCGCGTCGGTCGCGGGGGGGCGCGAGTCCCGCAGCCGCTGGACGATTTCTTCCGTAGACGCCATCGGTCGAGGGATCGAAAGTTGAGTATGTTGCTGAGAAGAGGACTGGGGAGATGCGATTTGGTCGCGGATCAATGCCAGGTTCGATGTGTCAAAGGGGACTGGATTGAATGGATTGGATCAAACCTATGGATATGGATATGGATATGGATCATGGATTGATCAATGGATTGATGGATCTGATTCAATGTTGTCACTGGTGGTTTCTATTATGTGGACGGGTCTAGATCGTGGGTGCTGCGTCTGGCTGGCTGGTGGGCTCAAGCTGCCATCAATGGATTTGATCCATCAATCTGTCTGACCGGCATCGGCAATGCCTCTCGCTGTCGGCACTTGGAGACACCTCTGCTCTCTGCTTCACGTTGATCCACATCATGATAACACGTGCTGCAATAGCAGCATCTTTCTTAGCTCTCTCATCTTCTTCCAATTCCTGCACGATTTGGGGGCTTCAGTCGAGCTCGAGGTCATGGGGATTGATCATTTCTGCTTCAATGGAGCTTCAACTATGTTCCCCTCACAACCCCTCATTGTACAGGGTAGCTCCAGCTGCTTGATTGAATTCAATTCAATGATTCTCGAATCAATTCGCGTCTCGAGCTTCATCCTCCAGCTTCATCTTCCAGCTTCATCTCCTTCAACTCGACATGCATCAAATGTGATCAGACATAAGATTCGTAGAGGTGTAGGTAGTCGAGATTCTTTGTCAAAGACTCGGTATACCGGCATTTCCTGGGCACAGATTCGTCACAAAAAGACTCTCGATTGTCAAGATCTCCTACACATGATGAGAGGCGTCTTTCCTTTTCCCGTCTCTTCACAGCCCAAACGCCAACTCCAATACATTGATCAATAACACCAGAAAACATTGAAACCACCACCCGACCATGCTGAGACGCCGTGCATCCCGAAGCAAAAAAAAATGAAATGATAAGTAATACACAACCATCCTCGTCCCGTATCATGCAGTAGGGAAATCCCCAGTCATCCAGTCATTCAGACACTCTTGACCCTAACCCTAACCCTAACCCTAACCATAACCCTGTCCCAACTCCCGGAACAAACGCCAAACCCCGATCCCGATGCCATGCAAGATTCCCTCAACTCGGTGAATCATTGCTGAGAAGTCCCCTCCCTATGGAGATTCAGATATCCTCCGAGGGGAGCGAAGCTGCTCATTTGATGTGCAGCACCTTCGACGTCGGGTAGGCATTCTTGAATCCACCCCATTTGTTATCCTGCTTGAACCAGCTCTCGCTCCTCGTCTTCATCATATCCGTCACCAGCCTCGTCGGCACCGTCTGCGCATGCGCGTGGTACGGCAGGACTGGCTTCGCCTGCGTCGCGCGCTTGCTCTTCGGCTGGCTCGCCTTCACCTCATTGACGATGGTCACCAGCTCCTCATTGCTGCTCGAGATCTGGGCCTTGATGAACGGCACCGACGCCCCCGACGCCTCCAGGATATCCTGCATGACGGGCTTTCGGGGCGTGTACTCGATACCATCAAGCTTCGGAGCCCGATCCGCGTCCGGCACAATGTCCGGGTCCAGCCGAGCCTCATCTCCCTTCTGGAGTAGGGCGTGAATATCGATGCTCTCGCCGTGCGCTATCGGCTCGGGGTGGCTGGGCGTCACGCAGTCCAGGTCGACCTCCTTGCGGAGGACGTGATCGATGTCGACCGCCGAGAAGAACGCGCACGACTGCGGCAGGTCTTCGATGCCGACCTGCTGCGCGAACATCGCTCGCGTCCAGATGTTCGAGACCTGAAGCGCGAGGGCGGCCCGGTACTTGTCCTTGTCCTTGACCAGGTAGCGGATCTCGTCGTGTACGGTAATCGCCAGCCGGGCCTCAATCTTGAATCGCCGGATGAGGTAGTCCATGGACACAATCAGCAGGTGCAGGTAGTCCACCCCTGAAGATTGGATCGCCCAGTTGATGCGTGACGTGAGGAAGCCGCCCTTGTTGATGTAGAGGGTCATCAGGGCCTCCGTGATGCCCGCGCCGAGCACCGGCGTCCGCGGCGACTCCTGCTCGGCGAACTCCTCCAGCTTGTTGAAAACAAACGATTCCGTCCCTCCCCGCCAGAAAGGCCGCTTGTAGAGCAATTGGTTCTTCGTCTTGGCCCCCTTGGTGGCCGAGTACAGCATGGATGCGGTCTCCATGGTCGCCTTCTCCGTCAGTGAAGGGTTGAATTGCCGCAGCAGCGTCCCTGCGAACTTGAGCCCCGCGCCGTAGATGCGGCCGTAGTTGAACACCTTGGCGTTGTTCCTGCTGATGCCCAGGATCTTCGCTGTCCGGGAATGCAGGTCTGTGCCAGCGGCCTTGTGTCCCTCGAGCGTCATGAAACCAATGGCGTTGCCGCCATGCATCTTGAATGTTGCATCGCCCATCAAGCTGGCGATCCAAAGCTCCTCCGAGTCCACGTCGGCTCCCACGAAGGAATAGCCCTCTGGCGCCTTGACCATGGCTTTCAACTCGGATCCGACTCTGTTGCGCTTTGCATTGCTCGCCGTGAGCCACGTGTTCTCCACCGCTCGTCGGGTGATTGTTCCCATGGGAATGATCTGCGGGAGGATGAAGCCATTCGTGGTGGTAGCGCTGACTGATTCCCCCGAGGCTGAGGCTGAGGCTGAGGCTGATTCTCCTGGTTCCTGTTCCTTGGATCTTGGCAAATCGTCCTCGTAGACCGCCATCTGCGACATGATCCTGTCGCGAGCGCTGATCCAGTAAGAGCAGGAGGCATTCATCTCCAACGCCTCCTTGGCGAGGGGGTACTCGGACGACAAGGTCCCGTCTTCGCAGTAGCTCAGGTATCCCTTGGCCATGGGGTTCGCGCATCGCGACGTGGGACCGTCCTTGTGCGGGAGTTTGAAGTAGGCGTGCTCCTCGTCCACCTTCAGGGCCGGGTCGGCATCCTCAAAAACGCACCGGGGCATCTGCCTCTCCTCGTACTTCTTGCAGTCCGAGAGCGGCACCCGGAAAGTCCAGCCATACTGGTTGGACCAGAACATGGGGTTGCCGTCCCACGCCAACTTCAGGAGCAAGGGTGCAATACGCGACCGAACCGTCAGGGCCATCGGCTTGTCGGCGGCTGGGAAGAGGCCCTTGTACCACTTCGGCATCCCAGGCAGTTTCTGCTTCGCCCGTGGTCTGTCTGGCTCACCTTTTTTCCCCTTGACCATTCGAATCTCTTGGCCGGACCAATCCAGCTGGCTCAGCCAAGGATCGTTCTGCCAGATTTCCGGGTCTTTCCTGCATTTCACGGCTTTCTCAGCCAAGCCAATCAATCGCTGCTGGATCGAGTCCGAGGTCTCATGGTATGTCGCCTCGGCCTTCTTGATGTAGCTATCCCAGGTCTTGTTGATCGGCAAGAAGACGGAAGATAGATGGCGGAGGGCGGCGAAACTGACGGGATGCGGGCAGACAGCGAGGAACCGCGGGAAGACGCGCTGAAAGACCCTATGCGTGACTTCGACATCGGCGGCGCAGTAGGTCAAGAGAGGATTCAACTTTGCCAGTATGGCCTCGCGATCCAGCTCGCCGAAATCATCGCGGACATCTTTGTCGACAGTGACATCGAGATGGAACTTGGCGACGTCCCTCAGAGAATTGACCGAGCTTCGTTCCACCCACAGGTCCTCTTCCTGGTACATGCTTCGATTCTTCAGCGCCTCGGCCAACTGCAAGTCCGGGGTCTCGCTCGCGATTCGCTCTCGCAGTTCCCGGTTCTTCTTACATCGCATCCATGTCGGCCGCTGTTGGGAGCACATGCCGTTGACGGCGACATGCAGGGACATGGTGTCGAGGTAGCCGCTCCGGGTCTGGGTCAGACTATACTCCTCCAACACCCTTGCTCGGTCGTAGCCGACATTGTGCCCGACAATGACGCGGTGCTTCGAAGGGTCGCCCAGGGGAACCAAGTGGTTCTTGTCCTTGGATTCGCCCAGCAGCCAGGGAGACAACCAGACATACCACGCCGTCGTGCTTGCGGCGCAGGCCATCACGGCGTACGGGCTCTCCTTCCACATGACCTCTGTATCGAAGCAGAGGGCCTCGTTCGGATCCGGCGCATCGACTTTTTCGATGACTTTCTTCCCAGTGGCATCGGTGTGGTATTTCGTCCAGCCAGATGCCTCCACCCATTCCCTCGGCTTCTCGGGAAGATTGGCGTTGGCAAAGGCTTTCGCTTCGTCCAAGTACGGCCTGGCGCAGTCGACGCCGAGTTTATGGAAATGCTCGTCGAGAGTTTCGCCCACGAGCGGAGGGAGATCGAAAGCAATCGGGTCGGACGAGTCTGTATTCTTGCCGTATAGCTCATGTCGCTCCAGGTGATCCCGAGCCAACTTGACGAGCTCCTCGGGGGGCTGCGGTGCATCCGGAGGGAAGATCTGCTTGTGAATGTATTGACTGAGCAATTGGACGCCCACTGCATTGTGTTGGGCAGGAGAGTCCACTGATTTGGAAGAGAGTATGGTCAGCCGGCGAGGAAAAAAAGCTTTGGATGGGTAAAGGCGCTCGCTCTCTCACTCACCTGCCAGGGAGGAGCCTGGATCTCTCGTGCTCTCTTCGATTTGGGCATTCGCGACATCAGCCAGCCATCGGGCCTGCGACGCGGCCCGCGCCAACGGCCATGCTCGGTGGCGAGCGAGGCGCACGAAGCTGGCTGTCGAAGCTTGCTGTACCCGGCCAGCGGCGGAAGTGAACATTTTGATCACCCGCTGCACTGCGTCATTCCGGAGCGTTCTCGATATGTGGTAGGAGGTAGGTAGAGGTACGGCGATGTAGAGGTAGCGCTCTGCGATGGCCGATGTGGTTGTTGGGGGCGAAGGATCGTGATGGGATGAAGTTCAGGCGATCAGGCGAAGAGCGAGGTGAGGTCGAGCATCGGGTACATTTATGCGAGGGTCGTGATGCAAGGGCAGGAATGAAGCGCGCTGTTGCACTTTTTTTTTCTGCCCTTCGGCGGCGTCGGCAGGAGCTTTGATGCGCTTGCCCGATTGCCCAGTCAGAACGATGGAATCGATGATGAGGAGGGAGCGCAAGGAGACCAGCTGATTGGGTAGAGCTTCTTATCAAATGCGGGGGCCTCTATCAGCTCGATTGCGGAGTGCATCCGTCATCAAATGCGACTGCCGTTTTGGGACGCATCGAGAATCGAAAGCATCGATTGATTCATGGATCCATCCATTCATTGTCAGGGTTAGGGTTACTATAGACAATAGCCCCTGATCTCGCTCCAGCCTCGGAATCGTCGATCATCACGGATCAATCGATCTCCCAAATCACGCGCCCATCCCGATTCCCAATCCTGGAGTTGTTAGAGCGCATCTTCAAATAAGTGATTAGAATCTGCTGACATGAATCCAGCCTCCCCGCCCGAGGCAAGGAGCAGACCATATGTAGGGGCTTCAATTCCAAGGAAACGTCTACCACGACATCGCATGACAACTGATCTCAGCCCAGATATCCCATCCCATTTCGGGCTTCGAGTTCCTCTTCCACTCAACATTGGCGTTCTTCCTTTCAGCAAGGGGACTGTCTTGGTTCAAAGTGCACGCCGGCCGCTGGGCGACGTGTCAAGAAGAAGGCACCGTTAGGTGCATCATGCAAGTGTCGGCCGACTGGACATGAAGACATACAGACCTGACTGATCACGAGAGCTTTTGTCTTCCGGCAAGAAGCAGGATCTGAGAGCTGGGACATCGACGTACGAATACAGATCGGATCTTCAGGTGGAGTCACGACTGTTCGTAAGAGTCACGCAACCTCGGGCCACGATGCATACATACGGTATCCGCATAAACGAGCGGCATAATGGCGGTAGATGAGCAACCATGCCAAGAGACTCCCATTGCATGAGTTGTGGGAGGCGGTTCATTTGAAGGCACTCAAAAGCCATATCGTGGCGCCGTGGTGTAGGTTTGAGTCGTCAGCTCCGTCAAGGGAGCTCCGGGAACAATCATGCCGCACCATCATGACTGGACCATGTCCGCGCAAACGGGTATAGAGCCAATCTATTCTGTCTGTCAGTGCAACTTACCAGAATCAGGCTTCAGCGCGCAATTTGCGGTGGGCAGCCGCATCCCGACATCCCTATCCCATTCCGTGACCCAATTTGCTCTCGTGTTGCCCGAAACAAAACATCTCACGGTCCTTGGTGCCTCTTACTAATGGCGAGCCCCCGCAAGCTCGGTTGGAATCGTCTTTTAAGGCATAGATCGGGCGGCCGTCTGGACGCGCATGCTTAATGCTTCTCTTCGAAGGGTGTTCGGAAATGCAGGGAACGCACCGAGATCTTCCCGTCGTCGCCCGAACGGACATTTCGATGTATTGATGCCCTCGTAGGCAGCAGCCGGGACGCTCCCGCCCCTTGACTTGACTTGGCTCTCCAAGAGCCCATCAAGTTCCATGATATAGGACCGCAAACCATAGATCCCTTCTCCCGGAATCATCACGGCGAGAAAGCTTCTCGCCCTGCATGTTGCAAGATGAGACATTGAGAGCCACAGACACTTCTGAATATGATGTTCGGGTGCGGCGCAGGCGGGAGTATTGGAGGGGCGGTTCACATGCCCCGTGAATATGAGCAGCCTTTCTGTGCCATGACGAGCATCCTGCGTCTTGTGGGTTGCACGAAGAATGTTGTGCGCTTCAAAACACGAAGCTGCCTGCAAAGGCACTCCCACCAATCCCTAGATGCAGGTGATGGTAACCCTGCCCAGCCGGGCAGGCAGATGCGAATCCACGGAAAAGAATAGGCAACAGGACAGGTAGAAGGGAGCTGAGCTGCGCGGCCTCCCTGCGCCCTTCTCACTGACGTCAGTACTTCAAACTTGTACGATGACAATCAGGGTGAAAGTCCTCAGAAGAAGAGAGAGGGGGGGGAGGCTCTTGGTGGTTGTACGGAGTACTCGTAAGCGCCCATCCCGAAGCTTCGACACCGAAATTCGAATTGCCGGCTTGGCCCCCGTGAAAAGGAGGTGAAAGATCTGGAGGGGGGCATTCGAGCATCCAGACCTTGGAGGATTTGCCATCACCGGCCAGGAACCCGCGAGCGGCTTCGAACACCTGTAGGCACCGAACAAGTCGATCGCCAAACCAGGCCACATGCGGTAGTATTCTCACGCAAGAAGAACGTGTGGGATCCCATTGTACGAGTACGAGTACGAGTACCTGCAAAGATCCTCCGCGCAATTACGCGTAAAAGGTATCTGCCAGTCTGTTTTCGTATGTACTCGTAATCCCTTCAGGCACCGATTTGGCAAATAGTGGAGGAGGCAAGGGTGCCTTGTGCCCGCATGTACTCTTATGTACTCGAAGCGCGAGAGACAATCAAACGAGAGTCAAGGACCAGGTTCTCCGTCAGACGAAAGCGAAAGCGTAAAGGCCACCGCGGCCGGGGGGAATGACACGCGTACCTCGTATTGGTGGGCACGTTGGAGCTGAGTTGGACCGGCCTTTAGGCCTGTCTTAAAAGTCCGCCATCCCGCATCACGTTTTCGGGTCGCTGCTCGAATGAGATGCCCGGTTCGTGATGGAGGCGCTGAAATTCGCAGCCGGGATATTAGCACACGGCCAAGGATCTGACGCACGTCTAGCGCACGTCTAGCGCATATCCAGATCTGCTACAGGTACTCCGTACCAGTAGGTTGTAACACTGCAGTGCTCCGTACTCCGTGGTTGTTGGCTGAAGCGGTTCTTGGCCAAGCATTCAGGGTTGGCCTCTTGTCGTACTCGTGCTTGTATGTACGAGTACGAGTACATACCCGTACGCGTTGCCGGAGCTCCAACTTGTGGAGTGGTTCGAGTACTTGCAGAGCTCGGGGACAGAAAAGAGAGAGCCCCGGTAGCCGCCTGGATGAAGGCGATTAACCCTTGAGGATCAAAAGCAAAGGGGGCAGAACGCGATGGAAGACTGGGCCGGCCAAGATCTCTAGACCTTTCCGCCAAGGAGGATTGGATGTACGGTGTATGATCCCGGTCCCGCACTCCGATGAGGCAGATCGATCACCGCTCTGCGACGGGTTGTGCCATTGGCGTGTTGGTGGCTTTAAGTCGTGACGATGCGGATACCGGATTCCTGGGAGGACCAAGCATACCGGTATTGATAGAAGCACGGCATCCGTGCCTGGACTCGTAAATCGACCAGTCCGCACTTGAGAGGGTCGACGACGCACCTAAAAAACCGAATCCTGCCAGGCCCTCGTCAGCTCGACCACAACGGCAATAGACCATCATATCACTACCTGTAGAGAGCCCCTAGGGGGTCCTGCAGTGCGAAAGGAGAGCGATTGTTTCGTGGCGGCGAGGGAATTACCGGTGCCCTCTCCAATACGGAGTACGGAGTATGTATCAAGCGACCACTTACCTGTTACAGGTAGTCAGTGGTCACCAATCCTGTGTAGCAGGGACAGTGAAAGCTTCAACGCATCACCTCTGCCTGTACTCCGTGCTCCGTAGTGCAATGGCTGGAGCGTGTTGCTCTACCATCATTCGTTGGCTTTCCGGCTATAGGACGCAACAAAGGAAGAGAAAACATACCTGTATTGATGCAACCAAAAAAATGAAGGATCCACTCCACTCCATAGACGGCTATCGCCTCCCATTTTCAGTCATGCTCGGCGGAGTTCCCTGCCAATGAACGTTGAATCGACAGGAATTCGCTCAGACGGCCTGTCTGTCTCTCGGGCGCTCGGGCGCTCGGTCGCGATGCCGTGCCGAGTTGGAACGAGTAGTGCAGTGACACATCATTGAGGGCATTCGTCGCTCTCAAAAGGTCCAATCCAGGCAGAGCCCAAATTGAGGGGAGGTCAAAAGTCTGAGCATGATCGAGGCCAGGCGTTTCGGAGTCTAGCTGGAGCGTACGAGTACGAGTACAGTACGGAGTACTCCGTAACGGATCGCCATAACAGCCATTGCAGCCATTGCAAGGGACACGATACCGATAACCTGATGTAGAGCTCATTCCATGGGAACGGGAAGAGTCGTCGACGGTGTGTGGACCTCGTCCAGCCGGTTCCTGCATCGCGCTCAACGGCTAGTACGAGTGCTCGTAGACGACCGGGGGGGGGGGATGGAGGGGAGGAATTAGGGGAGGGGGAGATGGCGTGGGGCTTTCGCTCACCTCGGACGATAGCGTGGCCCCCGGGCTCGGGCTGCTCGAAAAGTCCGAACGGCCGGGGTATGGAGCGGTGCCGAACAAATCGATGACTCGCGATCGCAGGTTGAGTCAACGCCAACCAAGGCCTGGCGGAGGGCGGGGTGGCTTTTTTGTTTTCGGCGCACATGGGGCGTGTGAAGAGGAAAACTCTGTGCGTTTTTTTGGCGAGGAAGATGAGGTCGCGAAGAGGCGAGAAGTGCAGCTCGGACTTGTGCAGACGAGGTATTTTTTCCCATTTCCTCTGGGCAGAAGGTACCTAGATTTCCGTGTCATTATAGCGCTCTAGAGAGGTTCTCCTGGTCATCGCAGGCACGGAAAGAGAACCTCTGCAGTACCTCACAAGGTCGAGAGCTGAGGCCTGCAGTGCCAAGTGGACACGGACTCGGAGTGCGGGCCGCAACCCTGGCCCGGCTCTGGCTTAGGTAAGTTTCGAGCTAGCACCCACAAAGCTCTAGTCGCTGTGCCTCCCCTGATCACGGCACGGTATGTTCATCGATGGCGAGCTCGATCCTTGCCGGACAGGGAGGTGGTGCGAGTTACCGGTACGAGTACTCGTACTGGTACGAGGACGCTTCCGGCAGCAATTCGCGGCTCGGTCAGAGCATTACGGTGGATCCGGTGGAAAGGGGGGGGAGCAGGGTTGAAGGTAAGAGCAGAAGAGACGAGGACGATGAATGGTGATGGTGATGGTGATGAGGAGGAGGAGAACAATGACGAGGATGACGACGAGGATGACGACGACGACAACGAAGAAGAAGAAGAAGAAGAAGAAGATCAACAAGAGATCAGTACGGAGTACTCGTACGGAGAAGGAATTCGACTGAAGCTTCAACAGGGTCAATAGGGACATTGCACCGCCGACGGGGAGGAACCGGTCAGGCCTGGGGGGCGCTGGCCTCTCCGTGTTTGTTCGAGCAAGCGAGAAATCTCATGTCGTGATCGTCAACAGGTACATACGGGATCCTGGCACCTCGCTTCGGGTTCTAGATCCCAGAGGACACCTGTACATACTTGTTCAGAGTACGGAGTACGCAGTACAATGGGTGCTAACATGATTGCAAGCATCACCGATAACACGGAGTAGAACAAGGAGCAGCCGGCCCCAAAGGCGGCCCCGACGACTCTCTGTACATACATACCAAGTATGGAGCTCGGGAAGTCAAACGGACCCGTCCACCCATCAAGCTGCCAACTGCCACCTACGATTGACTCGGATCGGGCTCCAGAAATGCTGATCCGATTCGATCGCGAGAGAGAGAGAGAGAGAGAGAGAGAGAGACCTGATCGCTCACGGCCCCCGTTCCCTCCCCCTTTCTGGCACAGACGCCCTCCATGAAGACCACTGGGAGACACCGACAGCAAAACCTGCAGGCCGAAGCATGACGAACGAGGCGTCTCAGGGTCCAAGATCGATATTGCTTTTCGTCGCCTCGGGACAGGGCGGAGTTCCGACCTGCTGCAGCAGCACGCCGTTGGATGGGGCCCATGGTAGTTTGAGGGTTCACGACCTTGGTCGGCGGCGCGTGGGCGAGCCATGCGGCGAGACGGGCTTTTCCTTCTCTGCGATACGACGCTGCCTTACGTGGTACTTATCATGATTCAAACAGATGTTGCTCATCCGGCAACCACCATCTCCGCGGCATCGAATCACAACCTCGCGGCCCGAATCCTATGGGAGCGGCCTCTGGATCGGCTTGGGGGTTGTGGAAAACAAAGATTAGGTGCCTATCCTACGGCGACCTGCGCCCGGAATGCATGGACGGAGCACAGTCACAAAGGCAGTGGTCGGCGGTCGAATGGATGGATCGATGCCTCTCTGCTGAGAGTGATCACTCCTTTATGACTCCGTATACACGGAGTACGAGTACTCGTACTACCTCCTCTCTACGAGTACTACGACCAGTCTGGATGCCTACGAGTACTGCGGAGTACCACCCCCTCGTACTAACTTCTACAAAGTACCCTGCATTAGTGCCTCCAGCCGGACCCGGTAGCAGCTTGGCGTTAATCCAGGCGGAGGCGGGCACTTTGATAGCATGATGGTGCCGCAGGTCGTCGGCAGGATTCCCTTCCCGAATGACTCTTCGGCGTGGAGTCCGTCTGATGCACAGTCGTGATGATCTTCGCGAAAATTCCTGGAGCACTCCCGCTCGACCCGAGCGAAGAACATACCTGTAGGTACTCATACTGGTAGTACTCCGTAAGCAGATGGTGGAAGCAATGGAAGCCATCGGGACACGAGACACATGATGGCCACGAGGACTCTCGATGCGTTGATCTTGAACCAGCCCTCTCGTTCAACTTGTCGCCGGCGAAGGCGAAACTTCAATTTCACCCCTCATATTACTAAGGAGTACGCGGATGGAGCACTGCTCCTTGCGTCCAACCAGAATATTCAATATTTCGCAGTCCGGACTCCTCCGTACTCCGTAGTCCGTCCAGATCCATCAGAACCCGTACCGGTAGTACTAATGTACGAGTACCTCGAGTACGAGTATGACCTGTACATTGATCAATATGATACACGGACTTTTGGCCTACCGTTGGCAGATCCCGAGGTCCCTTCTGGGCTCTAAGTTCCATCTTTGAAGTTCCCGACCCCCTTGGCCCCCCGTCACCTCTCCCCTCCGCCCTCCCCCCTCCGCCCTTCCCCCCCTTCCCCACCCC
>NQYQ01000014.1:547858-577259 GCA_003055925.1 Escovopsis sp. Ae720 | reverse complement strand
AAAGAAGTGGGGGTGTGATGATGATGATGTGAGCGGGGGAAAAGAGGGAGGCAAACCTGTTGTGTAGGCGTCGTGCCACTCGCGCATGATGTCGCGCAGGGAGTCGATGAGGATGCCGATGAAGTTGAGCCGGTTGAGGGTCTCGACGACGTAGCTCTCGCCGCCCTCGCGGCTGTCCATGTGCACGAGCGCGCCGAGGAAGATGAGCGCGGCCGTCTGGCACGTGGGCTCGCCGCAGAACGCGTCGTCGCAGACGACGTTGATGAGCCGCTCGCCGTAGACCTGCACCGTCTTGAACGTCTTGGGCCGGCTGGCGGACAGGGGGCCCTCGTCCTCGGACATGCCGGTGAGGTAGCGGTAGCAGATCTCGTAGTAGACGGCGCGGAGCTCGGGCGTGCCGGCGCGCTTGCCGATGGCCTGGAGGCAGACCTGGAAGAGCTGGAAGAGCTTGTCGCTGACGAGGTGGCCGATGGCCTTGCTCTGCTTGTCGTTGCCGCTGCCGCTGCCGCTGCCGCCGTCGGTGTTGGTGTTGGTGATGGTGTCTGCGGCGCCGGGCGGCTGGGTGAGGTCGAGCTTGAAGAGCAGCACGCCCGCGAGCCGCGCGAGCTCGAGCGCCTGCTCCGGGCGGTCGGCCGCGAACACCTCGAGGCTCGGGAGGATGGCCTGGAGCGTCTGCAGGAAGAAGGACGTCTGCGCGGAGCCCTTGAAGTCGCAGCTCTCGACCATGACGAGGAGCAGCTTGGTCCACGAGCGCATCACCTTGAGGCACTGCGCGGTGATCTGCTTCTGCCGGTTGGACGAGACGAGGTACTCCACGACGGCGGCCTCCTCCTTCTCGACGGCGGCGAGGTCGTGCGCGGTGATGAGCTCGCCATGGCCCTGGGCCTCGCTGCGCTTCAGGAGCAGGACCTCCCGCACCCGGTCGACGTTGTAGACCTGGTTCCCGTCGGCGTCCTTCTCCTGGCACGCCGAGAGGCTCAGGTCGTTGTAGTACTGCAGGGAAGGGGGGGGGATCTCCCAGAAGCCGTCGGGCAGGATGAAGTCGTACAGGTCGAACACGGTGGCCGTCTGGATCGTCTCGTTGCCCTCGCCGACGATCTGGCCGTTGAGGGCGTCGAAGATGCGCCTCTTGACGCCCGGCATGCGGCTCTGCGCGATCATGCACAGCTCCATGGCGATGTACTCGAGGCTGATGCTCCGCAGGGCCAGGAAGTCGGACAGCGCGGTGGCGCCGTCGGTGACGGGGAAGTGCGCGGCGCCGACGCTCTGGCCCTCCCACGGCAGGTCGGGCTGGATGACGGTCTCGCGGACGAGGAGGTGGAAGAGGAGCTCGTTGTCGCGGAGCTCCTGGATGACGATGGCCGAGGAGAGGGGTGAGCTCCAAAGGATCTTGAAGATGCGCATGACGCGCGACTTGAGGGAGACGGACCACTGCCGCATGCCCTGGGCGTCGCTGGAGGGGCACTCGAGGAGCAAGCCGAGCAGGCTGTGGAAGAGCGAGGTGCGCGACGCGAAGGCGCTGTTGGAGTCGATCGAGAGCGAGTCCGTGCCGCACTTGAACCCGAGCAGCAGGTGCGCGATGGTGGGCTCCTTGGGCGTCATGTCGAGGCACTTGTACAGGAAATCCAGGATGTACATCTTGGACATGTAGCCCGGCGACGCGATCTCGTTGCCCGACTCCACCGGCGCGACAATCTCCCCGATGAAGGCGCGGGAGATGGCGTCGTGCTCGCCGTTGGCCTCCATGGCCACGATGGCCTTGTTCCGGTGGAAGTGGCGGCTCGATCCGGACCACTCGGCCGTGATCCTGCTCGAGGACGACATCTTCTCGAGGAGCTTGAGGCAGGCCAGGGTGAGATCCGAGTGGCCGAGCCCGCAGTACTTGCCAATATCCACGACGAGGTTGAGCCTCGTGACCAGGCCGTCTTCGAAGGAGGCGTAGGCGGCATTGGCGACGGGCTGGCGTCGCGGCTCTGGCTGGGCCTTCAGGAGCGGCCTCACGAGGTCGACGTAGGTCGTCTGGAGATCGAGGACCTTGGAAATGACCTCGACCGCCCGCAGAATGCCCAGGATGACCGGCGAGCTGGCACTGGCGGTCCCGACATCCGTGGCCTTCTGGTGGATCGTGTTGAACAGGGCGGTCATGACCCTATCATTGAACATCCACTCCATCACCCTGGCAAAGGGGTGCATCTTGACGTAGGTGGCCAGGTCCGTCGCCGATATGACGGCGTCGATGGGTATGTTCGTTTCGTTGACGAGCAGCAAGAGATCCTCGTTGAACGTGTTCAGGCAGGTGAGTATGAACTCGAGGCAGCTCAGCCGCAGGACGCGAGTCTGGTGGATGTCCGAGAGGTCCTGGACCTTCTTCGAAAATACCATGCCGATCACGAAATCCACGTAGACCTCGATGCCGGGGGACCGAGAGCCCGCTCCCAGATTCTCGGGAAACAGCAGGCCGTCGTTCAGGGGGCTGCTGTCGACCGCTGGCGTGACAAGCTCAAGCAGGAGCTTGATGAATGAATCCGGGTCCTCGAAGCCGCAGCTCATCTCGTCCAGGATGCGCTCCATGGAGACCATGGGCGGCGGCTGGGATCTCACGGAGCCGCCGGCCGGCCCCGCGTAGGCGTAGGCACCAGTGATCCAGTTCTCGAGGCAGCGCCACATGGTGAGATTCTCGTGGAGCGTTTTTCGCGTCATGAGGGCCTTGAGGGCGAGGAAAATACTCCCCCGAAGTTGGGGGGGGATGGGGCTGCTGGCCAGCTCCAACAGCATCTCCACGAGGTTGGAGCCCGAGCTCTGCAGCAGGAAGTTCCTGGTCGTCTCGCTCTCGCTGGCCAGCTTGGTGATGAGACGAAGGTAGCACTCCAGCATCATGGCCGACTCGGGCTCCGTCTCGGCGAGATCCGCCGTCTGCTTCCCGCCGCGGAACTTGGTGGTCTGCGGCGGTGTGGGCTTGTGCCTGATCTTCTCGGAGAAGAAATCGAGCTCCTTGAAGATCTGGTTCCACGTCAGGGACTGGGTCCTCCTCATCTTGCCGGACGAGTGGTGGCCCTCGTCGAGCAGGAACTCGTGGGCCGCAGTGGCGCAGTCGTCGCTCCCGGAGATGGCCTGGAGCATCTCGCAGAAGGCGGCCACCAGCGGGGTGGATGCCCTGCGGGACGCCCAGTGCATGAAGCCCGCGAGGTTGCTTTCCGGATCCTGCCAGAAATTGGCCGAGGCGTCGGGCCGCCCCTCGTAGGCGTAGGCGATGATGAGGAGGAAGCGCTCCAGGTCCAGGTCCTGCTCGTGCGCCTGGCTGAGCTGGCGCTGCTCGTCTTCTTCGACCCGCAGCTTGCGGAGGACGTCCGGCAGATTCGAGATGAAGGCATCGACGAAGACCTCCAGCTGTGACATGAGGCATAATTGGAAGAAGTCGGAAAACTGGGCACGCTCTGTCGCCAGGGGAGACGACTTCCGCTGCAGCCATTTTCTCATCCCAACACGGACGGAATCGTACCAGTCCGGCGATCGCACGTCTCCGGCGACGGACAGCATGAAGTCGAACGCGCCGTCCTTCAACGAGTCCAAGAATTGTTTGGATCTCTGGCGGTCCTCTTCGTCCAGATCGGTTCCTGGAGGGATGACCGACGCCGGAGGATCATCCAGATAGAATCCGCCGTACTCGGCGAGCCACCAGGCGCGGACGGTGGCATGTAGATAGGGAAGAGGCCAGGTCGAGTCGTCCGAGGGTGGGAAAATCTTCTTATTCAGATCCCGGGCCTGCGCGAGATCTCGGCTCCCGCCCTCGGACGAGGCGAAGGCGGACATGTAGGCGCCTATCGCGGGGATGAGATGGACGAGCAATGTGTCGTACTTGTCGGCCTTTTTCAAGACCGTGAGGAACTCGAGGAAGTCGGCGACGTCGGCCTGCCGCTTCTCTATGCTTCGGCAGAGAATGACCCCGAGAGACTCGTGTTGCTGGATCAGGCTCACCCGGGCGAACTCGATGACACCGTACTCCTCCGAGAGGTCCTGCGAGCCATTTCCGAGGGTCTGTGCCGCGGAGATCTTCTCTCCCAGCCTCTGTAGCCACGTTTTACTCGTCGCCATGGCGGCTATGCAGCGTGGGGGGAGTCGCTTCGACCTGTCTGTGCCCCTCCTCAAGATGCGCGTCTCGACGTACATCTTGATCCGTTCCAACGCGCCTGAGCCCTCCTCGGAGTCGTCATCCTTGCTGTCCAACTCTAAGAGGAGCCTGAGAGCGTCTAGGGCGTACTTTCGCTGCTGGTGGAATCTGATAATGGAGCACTCGAGGAGCGATCGTCCGATGACGGCCGGGTCGTCTTGGGAGTCGAGAAGATAGCGCGAGGCTTCGACCTCGTCCAGGTCGATCTCGTCCGATAGCAGCAACACATCCTGCTGGAATTTTTTGTTGACAGAGAACTCGTTGCCGTCCAAGGTGATCTTGCCTGTTCCCCCCCCACCCCCCGTTTGAGTTGAGTGTCAGCCTTCGTTGCCCATTGAACGACAAATCCCCCAATCCCCCCAACCCCCCAACCAATAACAACGACAACAAAAGAAAAAAAAAAAAACGGGGAAAATGTTCAGGAAACCGAGCAAACAGCACACACCTGATTTGACAGCATTCCGGCTCTTGTCGCTCTTCTGCGGGTGTGTCCACGTCCTGTCGAGCTCCGTCTCGAGCACTTCGAAGAGCAGCTCGTTGTCCAGCGCATCCGTCCCGCTCCTGCCTCCGCTGGCGAGGGCGACCAGCTCGCGGTGAAGAGCCTGGAGAGCGTCCAACGTCGAGATCTCGGCCATCTTGGCGATCGGAGGCTATTGCATATTGGAGCTGGGGCTGATGTGGAGGGAGGTTGTGGTGCGACGCTGCGCGCACAGCAGGTCGTCCGGGTCGTCGTCCGTCGCTGGTCTCGGGGTGGGAGGCTGGGATGATGCCGACCGCGCGGTGAAGAAAACGAATGAATGAATCAATGAATGAATCAATCAATCAATCAATCAATCGACCAGTCGACCCGGTGACTTTCTATATGTTGATCTCTCGGCTCGTTCCTCAGCAAAAAGAGGTTGTTGATGATTGCGGTTTTGGGATTCTTCAAGCAGCCTCGTCGCATCCGCCCCACCGATGCCTGCTCGGCGACCTCTGATTGGCCAGATTCGCGGATCGAGCGCGACGCCGCCAAAGCTCAAAAGCGGTCAAGATTCTGCCGGCTTTTTTATCTCTCAAGACTCACCGCCTTCCCGACCTCATCCCGTCGAGTCCCAATCGCCTTCAGCTTCATCCATCATCATGTGTCTTCTTGAGCTTCATCTTCCAGCGGCAACTGCTTGTCACATCCGCGCCTCGACACACTGTCAATCCTTACGCGCTCGAGTCTGGAATCTCTGTGTCTAACCTCTGTAAGCGCAGAGGGAGCTTGTCGCCGCACGAGATCGAGCGAGAATCGCGCACTGCGCTCGTTGGTGCATGCTTCTTTTGATGGGAGACACTGATATGGTGTCTGTGACCCCTCGGTGTCCACGGCTGCCCCCCTTGCCACTCTTTTGACAATTCTTTATATTTTCTTCTTCTCTGGAGTGGATTTCTTGTGTCATTTTTCATTTTAATTTCTTTTGTTGGCACAAGCAAGCGCTGTTTGCCATTCGTTTATATCTCCCACCATCATAGCCAAGAGAGGGCATTGCCTCGCCACAATGACACAGAGTCACAAGTCTACGGTCCTCAACCTGGCCAGTATGCCGCCTTCTCTTCAGTCTGTCAGAGGAGATGCTGGTAGAGCCGCGAACTCGGGCTGATTTCTTCGCGCAGATGAGGTCAAGAGTGGACCAGTCAGAGATCGTGAGAAGGCGATCGATGGTAAGCCAATTCGAAGATTGGGGGTGTGATGGATGTTTTTTTTCTCCAGAGCATATCATAGATGTCTAAGTCGTGTCATTGTCTAGATCTGGCCCAATTCCTGAACCCACTCAATAGAACTACCAATTTGTAGGCCCGAACCCGCACTATATGCCCTCCCCGCCTTCAGCAAGGGCCGCCCCTAACGTGACGTGTACAGGTCTGATCTCGGAGACAAGGGCTATCATGACATCTTCGAGTCCATCTTCAGCTTTGTCATCTCTGAGAAGTCTTCCTACTGCGGCACAAAGAAGTCGTCGACCAGGAGTGCGGCGCGTCTATCAAAATGTGCTGCCGCCGTCCGCTCGGCCGCCAGTCGCGGTGTCTCCAAGATCGGGCGCAAAACACTCTTCGCCATCATCGACCACATCACACAGGTCTTGCCTGGTCCTAATGAGGGCTTCGTCCCACCGCTGATCCGAGATTACGTCAAGGCTCTCGCAGAGCTCTTGTCTCGACCAGCAAACGTGGAGCTCCTTGCTCGCAGGGAGGCCGCGCCTTGGCAAAACTGCGTCGATTTCTTCATCGACGTGTCGCTTCATATCCTCCCAGACGAGGCAAGCGGAGGGGGCGCCACATCGCTCGCCAGAGCTTCGCCCGCGCCGACAGCCTCGATGGCGTGGTCCACAGCAAGGTCGAATTCGGCCATGCCAACCCAGGGGCGTGGTGGCGCCCAAGTCGACGGAGGTCCTCTCAGAGACTCGCTAGAGGCGTTGAACCACTTGTTTTCGGCAGTGAATGCCCCGATTCTGCATCGCCATGAGGACGTTGCCGTTTTGGTGATCAAAGCCCTCAACATGAAGCACCTCAGCCTCGGCTCGAGGCAGACGCTGTGCTTCTCCATAATCAACGCCATCTTCTCCTCCATCGAAGCTGATCACCTGGAAGCTGCCACACAGCTTGTCAAGGAAGTACTACCCTTGATGGGATACTGGTGGCGTGCCGACAGAGTCTCCCAAGACGAGCTCATAAAGGGGCTGAGAAACGAGATATCGAGGGCGCTCTTTCTCATGCATTTACACTTGGAGTATCTCGCGGTCAATCTTTGGGACGAAGGTGTCAGGAGCAACCTTGAAATTCTGGGCGATGCATTATGGCAAGAGTATTCAAAGCGCAACGAACCCTTCCGCCTGCAGCTTCATGATATCACGTTTGCCACGTCTCAATTGCCAGAGAATTCCATGCAGCTCGGCATATTTGGACTTCGTCCACACAGCCTCGAAGCTGAGAGTTACTGGTTGGTCGTCCAAAACATTGCCAACATTGAGGCTATACTCTCGCGGCCCAAGAAAGAGGCTACTCAAGAGCTTGACCAGCATCCTCGCAAAAAGAAGCGGACATCTCACGAACCAAATCCTGTCAGGCTCAAACTCAAGGCCGAGGACATGGGTGTTGTACGGACAGCTCTCAAGGTGGTGCCATTCCTCTTAGCGGCCGATGGCTTGCCGGACGAAGATGTCAACGACCTGCTTATAGATATGATCAGTTTCGTTGGGAACAAGAACAGTATCACCTCGTCGTGGGCCTTGATTGCATGTGCTAGGTAAGGTCGCCATTCTCCCACCCCCTGCTGACCCCTTTTGCCCCGCGTCAGGGAGGTTCTCAAAGTCCTTTATTTCGATCACCTGGATCTGACATATCCCAGTTGCGTCCAATGGTCCAAGGCCTGCCGTGACCAGGAGGCTATCTGGAGGCAAATTTGGCAAATGGCTGCCCGATCAATCAGTCTTCCGGCAACAAGTCGAGCAGCCTGCCTGCTGCTCCACAGCATCATCGAAGCGGACATCTTGCCGTACCACTCTCTTTCTGACGATATTAACAATATCGTGACATCGGCAGACACCAATGGCCCGGGAGCTCTGTCTGATACGTCAATCGCCCTGGTGGATCGCCTCTTCCACGAGCGGAATGCCAGGGTGCCAAGTGCTAGCCAGAGCACCTCGACTGATATCATTCGATGGATGTTCTCAAAATGGAATCCAGGTATGTATAATCGCCATCATCCGTTGACAAGCATCATCTGATTCAGCTATTTCAAGCCGACCAAGCATACGCGTCCTCGCACTCCCCGCATGTCGACACTTTTGACTTTGTCAACCTCATTCGCATTTGTTGTGGGACTCAGCCACTTCCCTCGAATCCACTCTCTACGATTCCCGGCACTGCTTTGGGTGAGAGCTGGAGGGCCCAGAAGGAAATCGCACAATTCAAGAAATACCTCCTTCTCTTGGGCCACAATGTCGACAACACTCTTCCATCACCGGGCACCAACAAATCAAACAATGATAGTGGCCCGCCTATTGCCATCGCCGGAAGCTTCTCGAGGTCCAAGAAAGTTGTCCTGGAGCTGCTTAGCTCAAAGGTCGAGGAATTGAGGGAGCTATGTGACTTGTGGACCAAGAAGACGAGTGATGGCGGTCTCCAAATATCATTCGATAGATTCCAGAGTCTGCTGTCAGCCTGCATTCTCGGTACAATTCTCATCACCTATTTGAAGGACCTTGACCCTGCTCAGTCTTCCTCTGTCGAGTCGAGTCTTCTCGAAGCTGCTGAGAAGGGTGTCACGGCGGCTCTGGACTCCGTCGAACCTGGAGCCTTTATCGATCTGATTATCCGCCAATTGAGGCCCAGCATCCCGAATATCAAGTCAACGGATCTGACAAGCTACTTCAACCAAGCCAACAGCCTGTTGCGACTGTCGTTGAGGATCATGGAAATCATGAGTCAGAAACAGCCTGCACCCAATGCAGATGTCCGAGCAGACCCCATGGATCTCGATGATGAGTTCGAGTCACAAAGCAGCAGCGAGACCATAGTGTCCACGTCCACACCTCTGCCCAGGCAAACCCTGCAGCTGCAACTTAGTCCTCGTACATTCTATACGGAGACCCGGTCACGTCTCGGTCTCTTGAGTTTCCTCGACCAAAGCGGTGGCAAGGCGGAGCTTGTCCCCCCCAAACTCATCGATCATCTTCTTTCGCTATCCGACGACGACCTGCTGTCCTGCCAGAAGGTCTTGACAGACTTATTCCAGTCTGACCTTACGGTAGACAGCCAAGATGCGCTGAGAGTCATTGAGAGGATCGGGGACATTGTCAGCAATGCCGAATACCAATCTTGCGAAGTGGCTCAAGTCACCTGCCTTGAAGTGATCAACAGCTTGAGCGAGGTGTGGTTGAATGACAACCATGAGCTGGCAGAAAGAGTTGGCGATCTGTACAACTACTTCATCAAAGTCTGTCTTCCTTCTAACATCCTGTCACCGAGAACCCAGATGTCCTTGGCTCGCCTGCTCTTCACCTTGCTTAAGGCCAAGCCTGAATACGGCAACAACCTGAGACTCGAATCATGCCGGACATCCTTGCTTTCAATCCTCAGTACAGGATGTCTGAGGCTCAAGTACTTCATCTACGAAAGAATTGCCGACATATTCGAGTTGTACATCCTCATGCTTCACGACGAGGTCTTTGTCGACGTTCTCGGCAGTCTCCCAACAGATCCTGGAAATGTTGCCGGCATCGCATTCCGTCTTCTCGTCCTCTCCAGGATGGCATGTCGCTGGCCAACCTTGCTGAGGCGATGTACATATCACATCTTCGAGATCCCCGGAAAAATTGCCAACTCGACGCCGTACGCAAAACGCTGCCTGGCAGAGATCTCAGACGCATTGAGGCTCAAATCACCCAAAGACCTTTTCAAGCTGTTCTCGCGCCAGCTCATGTACACCTGGCTCGAGCATGATCCCTTGCAAGATATTCCCTTTTCCATCTTCGGATACGATAGCCTTGGGGAGTTGCTCACCTCCATCCAGGCCGAAGCGATCGGGTTGACCATGATGCGTGGACAGGAAGATACGTCTTCAGAAATTGCCCGACTCACTGACCTTGCTGAGACAGACTTGATCAAGAACAACTTGGCAACAGCCTTGGCCTACACCATGGTCTATACGGCGGCGTTTCCAACGTCTGACAAGGCCAAAGGTGAAGAGCGAGTCAAGCAAAAGCTCGGATCCCAGCTGTTCTTTGAATCTGTCTACATCAGCTTCGCGGATGTCGTGGCGCTCTTCTTTGACATTATCGACCAAGAAGATGCCATGGAAAAAGTATTCACCAAGTTTCCCGATATGAGCGATGCCAGACAAACCCTCGAGGCGATGAAACAGATCGCTCATTCTCCAGTGAAGCTGCCGCCGAATCAGCAGCCAATGTTCAGGGCCAAATTTGTCCTGAACGAGCTCCGAAGGCTCTGTCAGGGCACCGAGTACCAGTTCAAGGATCTCTGGACTCCGGCTTTAGTGGTCTACGTCGCCCGCAAGCTTCTTGGCAGCGTTCATCCAGCCCTCGGCTCGCTCCATGCCTGCTCCGTCCTGCGGAAGCTCAGAATCTTGATCTCTCTGGCGGGCGCCGTTGCTTTGGAATCCTACTGCCTCGAAATGCTGCTTCACTCAATCCGCAGTTTCATTGTGGACGTGGAATGTGCCGATGACGCGTTGGGCATCACGCAGTATCTCCTGGACGGCGGAAGAACCTATCTGGCCCAGGTGCCTTCATTCGTCGCCGGATACGCCCTCTCCACGCTGGCTTCGTTGAGAGTCTTCCTCGAGTCTAGCCAGGCTAGCACAACCCAGGAGAGCCTATTCAGGGATACAATGAGCAAGGCGCAGGCCTTCCACGGCTGGCTGAGCCAATATCTGACCGAATACTCGTCGCCCCGGTTCGAAAGCGAATCTCAGAGGATCTCGTTCCAGTCAATCGTTTCAGCGGCGGCGAATTCAGGCTCCTCGGGCACCGCAGAGAAGGGCACATTCGAGAGCGAGCTTCTCCTGGAAATTCTCGCAGACGAAGCGACAGACATCCAGTTACTCAACGATTCTTCTCGCCAGCTTGCCTTTGGACTCTTGTGTCGCAACTTCGCGGTGCCGACTCGGGTAACGGATGACGTCGTGGAAAACGATAGCGATGCCATCAGCCAGGCCGCAGTGGTCTGGAAAAGCTGCAAAGCTCAAAAGCTCAGTGACAGCTACCTTGCTTGGGCGGGACGGGTGGTAGGCCGGTCCTTCTTGGCCTCCGGCAGCATCCCAGACGGCATCCTGAGAGAGTCCAGTCTCTCACAATACGAGAAGATTGCACCCGGCCCGAACGGGTCTGAAACAGGGCTGCTTTGCCTGCTCCAGGACCTGACGACTGATCCAGACTTTGTCGTTGCTGGGTTAGCAGAGGCGACTCTTCGCACGGTTGTATCGCGAGCGATTGCGGACGATGATGGGCCCCTCCTGGACGCCTGCCAGCAGAGTCTTACGGAGGCTCTGTTTCATACCTCCCAATGGGATCCATATCGCCCACCGCCATCGGAGCTGCCAGCCGGCAATGCATCGACTAGATTGCCTTTTCAGTGGACAGAGGATATAGCATCTCTCACGTGGCTGTCGAGTTTCAGCGCTCATCTGGCCGAGTGCATGCCTGACTCTGTACTCCTCTCAGTCCTCCCGCCGGTGCTGACGAGGGTCAAGGGGTTCTCTGAGAAAGCCCTGCCCTTCATCATTCATCTGGTGCTCTTCTTCCAGCAAGGAAACCAAGAGACGGCGAAAAAGAGCATTTCCGGGTCCTTGAAACAGTGGCTGTCTGCCACGGAACCGGGTGCGATAGAGAACATCAGCTTGTTGATCAACACAATACTCTATCTGCGAACACAGGAGTATCCGGGAGAATCATCTATAGCTGACCGTCTGCGCTGGCTAGACGTCGACTTTACCGCGGCATCGTCTGCAGCATCGCGATGCGGGATGCACAAGACTGCTCTCCTGTTTTCGGAGCTGGTGGCTTCTGTGGCTCCTGAGTCATCGCGCTCGTCACGGCGTTCCTCGGCTGTGAAAGAGTCCAGCACGGACGAAGCGTTGTTGACCATATTTGAGAACATCGACGACCCAGACACCTACTACGGTCTTGCCGAAGACGCCAGTCTTACCAGCGTCTTGGCCCGGCTCGAATTTGAAAAAGACGGGACAAAGAGCCTGGCCTTCCGGGGGGCGCAGTATGACAGCCATATCCGCCTCGGACAGGCTGCTTCGGACGCTGATGGCGATGCTCTGGTCAAGGCACTCGGAACGCTCGGGTTCACCGGGCTTTCACAGTCTTTACTGCAGACGCAGCAGACTTCGGGCTCAGCCCAGTCATCTCTCGAGAGCACCTTTGGTACCGCAAGAAGACTAGAGAATTGGAATCTCCCCGTGCCAGCCGCCAGCGATCACCATGCCGTGGTGACATACAAGGCCTTCCAGACCATGCATCGGGAGGCTGGCCTGCCGGCCGCGCAGGCCGCCATTTATGAGGGATTCTCGCGAACGATGCATAGCCTGGCCCAGCGAGGCCACAATGCGGTAACGTTGAGGTCTCGTCTAGGGGCGTTGGCGGCATTGAGTGAGTTGGACGAGCTCCTAAACGTCACCGATGCAGCTGAGCAGGAGTCTATGATGCTGCAATTTGAGGAACGCAGTCAGTGGATGAAGAGCGGCTTGTAAGTGAAGTCCACTTTGATGATCAAATATAGAGGAGAAGTCTTAGCTAATCGTACACGATTCCTCTAGCTACGACGACGTCAGCCACATTCTGTCTTGTCGAGGAACCACGATCAGCATGCTCAGCCAGCACCCAGCGCTTGCCAGTCATGGATCCCTGCCCGTCTCGAGCTTTCGACGGATGCAGGTCGAGTCGATGCTGCTGGCATCTGGGATCTACCGGTATCACCAAGCAACACAGGAGTCGCTGAACATCTCCACCGCCCTGACCGACCTCATCGCTCCTTGTGAGGGCTTGGGGATTCACATCGATGCGGCGGTCAAGATCGAAGTGGCCAACTCGTTGTGGGATCATGGCGAGATGAGCTCTTCGATCCGGGTCCTCCAGGGGGTCGATAAAGAGCTTGTTCTGAAGAAGAAGAAACAGACAATCCCGGTCAGCCGATCTGACCTCCTCTCGAAGATTGGCCACAAGATCTCACTCGCGCGGCTCCTGAAGCCCCGCGACATCCAAAAGCAGTACCTGGAGCCTGCTCTCAAGGAGCTCAAGGGTAGTGCGGGAGCGGGAGGGAAGGAGGCCGGTCTTGCGTTCCATCAGTTTGCTCTATTCTGCGACCAACAGCTCCAAGACGCCGACGGCCTTGAGGACCTGGAGCGACTGAGGAGTCTGAGGAAGGCCAAGAGGGACGAGGTCGACGGGCTCAAGGCGCTCATCTCGTCGACCAGGGACTCCCAGCTCAAGGCCAAGTACTCGCATGTACTGAACAAGGAGAAGCAGTGGCTCGACCTCGACGAGCAGGAGCTGGCCCGCGTGGTGCAGACGAGGAGCGAGTTTGTGCGCCTGAGTCTCGAGAACTACCTGCTGTCGCTGGCGGCGTCCGACGAGCACGACAACGACGCGCTGCGGTTCACCGCGCTGTGGCTCGAGAGGTCCGGGGAAGTAGCCGCGAACGAAGCCGTCAAGCACCGCCTGCCGAGCGTGCCGACGCACAAGTTTGCCAGACTGATGAGCCAGCTGACGTCGCGACTCCAGCACGTGGACTCGCCCTTCCAGAAGCTGCTGATGGAGCTCGTCTACAACATCTGCGCGGACCATCCCTACCACGGCATGTACCAGATCTGGTCCGGGACGAAGGCGAAGGCGCAGGAGAAGGACGAAATGGCGCGCCTGCGGCTCAAGGCGACGTCCCAGGTCGCGCACATGCTCGCGACAACGGAGGCGGTCGCCAGCATCTGGCAAGCAATCGACAAGACGAGCAAGTACTACCACATCCTGGCGCTGGAGAAGAACGCCAAGTATAAGTCCGGGGCCAAGATCACGCTGAGGGACTCGACCGCAGCGACGGCGCTGATGAATTACCTGGCCAAGTACAAGATCCCACCGCCGACGGCGCACATCGAAGTCAACCCGGCCAAGGACTACTCGAGGGTGCCCATGGTCTCGAGGCTGGAGCCGACGATGACCATCGCGTCTGGGGTCAGCGCGCCCAAGATCATCACGGCGATAGGCACGGACGGGGCCAAGTACAAGCAGCTGGTCAAGGGCGGGCAAGACGACCTGCGGCAAGACGCGATCATGGAGCAGGTATTCTCGGCGGTGTCCTCGCTGCTGAAGCTGCACCGCGCGACGAAGCAGCGCAACCTCGGAATCAGGACGTACAAGGTGCTCCCGCTGACGTCGTCGTCGGGCCTGATCGAGTTCGTGCGGGACACGATCCCGCTGCACGACTTCCTGATGCCGGCGCACGAGCGGTACCACCCCAAGGACCTCAAGGGCTCGCAGTGCCGCAAGGAGATCCTGAGCGTGCAGAACCGGTCCGTCGAGCAGCGGATCAGCACGTACAAGAAGGTCACGGAAAAGTTCCGGCCGGTGATGCGGTACTTCTTCATGGAGCACTTCGTGGACCCGGACGAGTGGTTCGCGCGGCGGCTCGCGTACACGCGCAGCACGGCTGCGATCTCGATGCTGGGCCACGTGCTCGGGGTCGGGGACCGGCACGGGCACAACATCCTGCTGGACACGACGACGGGCGAGGCGGTGCACATCGACCTGGGGATCGCGTTCGAGGCGGGCCGCATCCTGCCGGTGCCGGAGCTGGTGCCGTTCCGGCTGACGCGGGACATCGTGGACGGGATGGGCATCACGCGGGAGGAGGGCGTGTTCCGGCGGTGCTGCGAGTTCACGCTGGGCGCGCTGCGGGAGGAGCAGTACAGCATCATGACGATCCTGGACGTGCTGCGGTACGACCCGTTGTACAGCTGGACGGTGTCGCCGGTGCGGCTGGCGCGGCTGCAGAAGGCGCGGCAGGACGAGGATGGGTCGGCCGAGGACGCGAGCCAGGCGGAGGAGCGGGCGAAGAAGGGCGGAGGCGCCGGCGGGGGCGCTGGGGGCGCTGGAGGCGCCGGCGGGGCGGGCGGCGGGAACGAGCCGTCCGAGGGGGACCGGGCGCTCGAGGTGGTGAGGAAGAAGCTGTCCAAGGCTCTGAGCGTGACGGCCACGGTGAACGAGCTGATCAACCAGGCGACTGATGAGCGGAACCTCGCCGTGTTGTATTCAGGTGTGTTTCTCATTGACCCATCTCTTCCCCGGATCTCTGCCTACCTTGTACGAAATGCTAACACGATGAACAGGATGGGCAGCGTACGCCTAGATGGGAGTGGATGCTGGAGATGTCTGGATGTCAAAGGGGGTCTGGTGTTGCACAAAGATGGATCATCAATCTGTACATAATTCAAGAAACATACACCTGAATGTACAGACAAATCTTTCAAAAATGGTATTGCCAATTCTATACACTGTTGATTTATTAAAAAAGGGGGGGCCGAGGATTCATGTAAAAAAAAAAACAGATTGCTGACTGAGAAAAAAAAAAGAGGCTCCAGCCGCGGATTGAACGCGGGACCTCTTGCAAACGTTCGTCGAACCCAAAGCAAGAATCATACCACTAGACCACTGGAGCGAAGTACCAAGTACAGCATGGCGTGTCGGTGGAGAACTTGTCGAATTCGCGGTATATAATCCTTCTGTTTCTGGATCGGAGGGCACGAAAACAATGATGATAAATGAAGGATGAAGTCGTGAATGACTTGGATTTCGGCGAGCCTGCCCTCCCCGTACTCGTACTTAGATCGATATTTTGCGGAACAGACTTGAGGGGCAGACTGGGTCTCTTGCTGTCGAGATGTTGTGAGGGAGTGTCTGGATCACCTCATGCTGCGAGTCGACATTTCCATTAGTACTCCGTACGGGCTCTTCTTGAAATCGATGACGAGGAGGTTGGGAGGATCCAAGGGCTTGCTGGTTTACGAGGAAAACACCCAGTGAGGCCGACGATGACGAGTCCTTGTCCTTTCACGATCCCCCATCGTCAAGCCACAACGGGTCTCGTCTCTGTTTGACTGAAGAGCACCCGGCAGTCCAGCCCTGTGGATCAAAGCTTCCGGCCGAGTCGCAGCTTGCACGACCCATCTGTACCGCGTGCCCCAGAGGTCCAGGACAACCACGATGACTTACCCCACGTTTCCAGCTCTCCAGGTTCCCGAGTCACGGAGCTCTCCTGCGACCTGTAGTTCTCGTCCTACGACTGCACGGCCCAGATCCCGGCGATCCCGGCGCAGATGCCGTCCCAGGCTCCACGCGCAGCTCGCGCGACACCAGCCCATCCGCCACCAGCCATCCACCATCCACCATCCACCATCAAGCATAAAGCACCAAATACCAAGCGTATCCAAGCCTCAGCCCCTAGACGGACAGAGCACGCGCAGAACTTCTGGATCCGTGCGTGCGGGCAAGGGCCCAGCGGCATGTGTCGTGGAACAGGTGGGACACGCGCCTCGGACCCGGCGCCGCGTGGCTGGCCGGCCATGGCATCTCGACCATCGATGCCTAGGGATGCGGATGTTTTGAGGCCTCGGAGAGAAGAGCGCCTGCACAGTGTCCGTCAATGGATTGATGCCAAATCCCCGGATGCTAGCCTTTGGGGGGGGGGGGTACGGGTACGACTGCTCGTGGGGTGTGGACGTCGGGGAGAAAAAGGCGCACGATCTCACGAGCACGAGTAATTCACGCAACGCGCAGGTGTGTACGAGTGCATACCTGCTTGACATGATTCTCGCGAGGCTGGCCCTCAATAGTACCTTTGATCCATGATCCTTGAAACAGGTCTACAGGTAAGTGAGGATCGAACTCGTATGCAAAGTTCAATTCAGGTCTGGAAAGGGCGACGGTCAGGGTCAACCGGTGACGCAATGGAAGAGAGTCTCTGGGGAGAGCACCGAGTACGGAGTAGGTAGTAGTATGTAGTATGGATGTACGCACAGTGAAGAAAAGAACGCAACGCCGTTTGAGAGGACTGGATCGAGAATCTAGACGCTCGTGCGGTTTCGAACGGGCTGTTTCAAGCCAGGACCCCGGCCTGCCGCCGTTTGCGGGGATGGACGGCCCCTCATGTCGATGTTGCCGCCGTCTCGCTCCTCCGCGTCGTCAGTGCCAGTAGTCCGTGATAGGTATCGACGGTGGTCTGCGGAGAAGCACGAGCACGAGCACGAGCACGAGCACGAGTACTGGTACTATCCATTTCAGCGTTGATCAATGCTCTTGGTGTTGGTGTTGGTGTGGGATGCTGTCTCCAGGCCCAGGATAAGGGGTCGTCGCGAAATTGGCTGGCCTCCATACGGGGTGCAAATGCAAAAGGATGCAGCGCGAGATGCAGATAGCAGATGGATCCACGAATTCCATGCAGGAGCAGATAACGGAGATCTCCATGTGAATGGGCGGAGGACGGTTGATAGAATTGATCGATCCATGTTCGAGGTGCTCAGCTGTCTGCACGGTTAAGGGTGTGGCATTACGGAATATCTTGACACATTGATGTTAAAAAAGAGTCAGAGCCAGAGTCTCAGAGTCAGAGTAAGAGTAAGAGTAAGAGGGGGGGGAGAAAAACGGGAGGAAGAACGTGATCTACCAGGTGATCTTCTATGCCCTTCAATCTCTCAAGTTCCTTCCTTTTTTCCTTCTGTCCTTCTGTCCTTCCTTGCTTCCTTCCTTGCTTCCTTTTCCTTTTCCTTTTCTTTTCTTCTTTCATGGATCAATCAATCAATCAATCAATCAATCAATGGATCCGCCCGTGAGCGGGTGAGCGATTTTTACAGGCAGATCCCGACCCGAACCGCGAAAAGAATTGAGAGCATGACCGGTCAAGAACTTCAGACTTGACCAGGAGAAGAAAGGGTCAAAAAAAAGGGTCCCTGTTGGTGATCCGACCCCATTTGGACCTTGATCAATCCATCAATCCATCCATTCAATCATTGAATCCATGATCCATCAATCCACGATCCAACAGAGCGAGAGCCAGCTTGGAGGCGCTTCCACGAATCAGAAGCCTCTGATAAGGGCGCCGACCAGCCGACGGCCAAAACGACGGCTCGCGGTGGCGCCAAGAATTAGCACTCGTACCGGCACTGTACGGGTACAAGGACGAGTACTCCGTACATACAGGTAATACAGGTATAGGTCGTATGGAGGGGAATTACCTCAGCTCTACGGAGTACTTTCAAGGCACTTTCGAGGTAGCAGTAGTAGGCACTTTTAGATGGACGACTCGGTCAATTGATTGCTCGACCCGCATCGTGATAGAAATGGAATGGATCTTTGATCTGTGATACCGAGCATGGCTGGTGCAGACTCGGGACATCAACCGCATTCGTTGCGTCTTCTGGATCGGATCGCCACTGTGAAGGACATACGAGTACAGGGTATCCCGTTCAGGGTCCGCAGAGGCTGATGGGTGTGGATGATCTACATATCGAGTACGGAGTACGGAGTACGAGTACTCGTACGGATCCAGCCATGGTGGGACTCGATCGAGGCTGAGGCGGTGCAGGTTCGAGTACGGAGTACCGGTATACATAATCAATGATGACTCTGACTTATCGTACGGAGTACCGGTAATAACCTCAGCTGTGATGCTAGTACTACTCGTATGCACGAGTATGCCTGGACGATGAAGTACTAGTAGTATTACCGCAGCGGGTGTCAAAGACCTGCGCGATGGTGCTGGCGTGCGCGTTGCTACTATTCTGGGCTTTATCGCCCGCGCAGGAGCCAATCACGCCGCTGATGGCCCGTGTCCGGCCGCATCGGGACTAGCAGCGGGTGGGAGGCGGGTGGAGTCGGGACTGCAGAGGCATGGAGTGCTGGTACGGAGTACGGAGTACGAGGTACGACTACCGGTACGAGTACAAGTACGGAGTACATCCACAGCCCAGGGACCTGCCAAGCCCTCGTGTCGTCGCGTCTTCCGAAACAGGGACGAGAACGGAAGTCAAGACGTCGTGAACTGACATCTTGGTCCTGCCCGGAGATGATCGCCGGGTCCTGGAACACATTATGGAGTAATGGATCGATCAATGATGGCTGTGGCACTTTAGTACGAGTACGAGTAGGAGTAGGAGTATGGACTACGGACGGGCCGTGGAATACGGAACACGGTTCCTGGCGTTTGTGCTCCGTACATACGAGTACGAGTACGAGTACGGATGAACCGATGCGATGCGGATCGCGGAGTACGAGTATGTACACTGCCGACTACGAGTACGGAGTATACTAGCGATCAATATCATGATGCTTTCAAGTTTCTTGCCGGCAGCAGTGGCCCGTACTCGTAATTGATACCCTGCCAACTACCTACCTTAGAAATAGAAATTTTCACATCAATAATTCATCTCCTACTACTATGAAGTAGAGATTGAGGATCACGCGGCTACGAGTAGGAGTGTAATGTATCAAACATACTGCCTACCTGGTACTGTAGAGCTTCGTGATGCACCCGCCACGCCTGGCAGAGATGTCCATTTCCATTTTCACGTGTGCTCAGCATCCGGGAGAATCACAAATTGATTGACCCCTCGTGGATCTCTATCGGCGCGGCGGTCAGTCGGCGCGCCACCTGCGACCTTGAATCGCGCGCCCTCGCCCGAACACGGAGCCCGCACACCCACACCCACTCCCACGGTCGAGATCAGCATCGGCCAGGATGATGATGATGAAGGTCCGGTACTACGAGTACTGGAACCTGTACTCATACTCGTACTCGTACACTGTACTCAGAGTATTCCGTACCAGATACTGGTCCATATTCCGCAGTCTGTACTCGTAGTAATCCGTACTCCGTACTCATACTCGGACTTCTCATTTCCTGCTCTCCTGTCTCGCGCATGGCCATTCTCACCTCGTGCGGATTGGCAGTACGTAAACCGAAACAGCAGCTGGTCTGGAAGAGCTGGGTCCCCTGGCATAGGAGATGGAGGATTCATGGACACGAGCTCTCACATGCACGGAAGAGTCAGGGTCCCCAAACAAGCACTCTCGTGTGGGGAAGCCATTGACGCCTGCAGGACACTCTGATGTGGCTGGGGTGCCCGAGTCCGAGTCCGAATCCTCCAGAACATCTACACCCGTGCTCCGTATTCCAGCATCAACTCCATTGATATCCATTCAATTCCAGCCAACAGCCCGATCATCACGGAAAGCTCCCCGTATTCGTACTGTGCGAGCACCACCCGCGCCGAGACAGACATGATTGAACCTTCCTTCTTGAACTGCCTCACCTACGGAGAACCTAGGTAGGTACATGTACGGAGTACGTATTGAACTTGCCGTCGGGGTCTGGCTGAGACGGGGGCCGGGTAGAGGAAGGAGCATGGATCACTCAAGGGGTGTGTGGCAAAGAGGCAGCCCTGGGAGGGGCGGAAACAACGATGCGGCGACGATGGGGAAAACCGTTAGTCATATCGCATGTCAAACAGGGTCGCCCTGCCTCAGGGGTGCCTGCCTGCCTCACTAATCGTGACGGCCTGATTGGTCCGGCGCCCACCGCGACGGCCTTTCCGCCAGCAGGTGCTCCCCGTACCTGCGCCTGCCGCTCGCGTGAGTTGTTTCCGACCCTTTTGCTTCAACTTCCATCCAACTCCGCCGGTCGCGGCTGGCCAGAAGAAGGACTCGAGTACTACGAGTACCAAGTCAAAGTCCTCGTACCTTTAAACATTCAAAGCAGGTGCGGCTCGTCTTCCTCAAGCTGCGCGCTTGCTTCTGCGCGTGGATTCGCTCTTTGTCAGTAACGACATGCCTGAAAAAGCACAATATAGCAGGTAGCACGGAGTAGTACTCAGTGAATACTGGTACTCCGTACTACAACGAAATATCGCGGGTGCGGATGGTACTACGGAGTACGAGTACTAGCACAGTACGGAGTACGGAACACCACTACGAGTACGGAGTAGTACGTAATACTAGTGCAGGTACTCGCACTCGCACTGTCAGACTTTCGACAGGTCGACTGTGTGAATTCCATCAATTTCTCCTCGCCGGCCCCATACCAGTGAGCAGTCTCCCAACGCTTGGGGGAAGCCAGCGCCTTTTGGCCCCTTTAGTGCGCCGATAGAATGATTCATGGAAACCAGGAATCAGCCACATGCAGTGGCTTTTTTTTTTTTCGTGGGAGATCCATACATACAGGTAAGTTGATCGCCGTGGCCTGCTCGACTGCCAGTGCAACGCCAGCCAGGTGGAGGCCTTATCTCTGCCGGTACTCCGTACTGTGTGACTCTCTCCGTACCGAGCACTCCGGCAAAGGGATGGGGCCACCCCAGCGTGCCACTAAGCCTCCCTAGCTCCTGCTTGCGCCCACCCCGGCGGGCCAGCGCTATCGGTAGCACCTTCTCCGTGCTCGTACTCGTACCGCCGACCGTCTACTGGTATCTCATGGATTGCCAGATGGATGGAAGCGTCGACTTCGACTGAGGTACCTCCCCACGGCCCGGGCTGCTGCCAGTGGTACGAGGCACGCTCAAGGCGACGCCTTTTAGCTTCTGGCCTAGAAAACATTAAAACCCCAGCACGTCCCGAGTCTTCTTAACCCACTGTCCTCCCAATTCCCATCTATCCCGTTAAAACATCCCTCATCGGTGCTTCCTAATCTGCGATTCTCTAGCAGCGTCATCATCCCCCAGCCTTCAGCTCTATCTTGCTTGATTTCTTTGCTCCCGTCGAGTCTTTTTCATTCGGCTCTCCGCCGCCTCTTCACACAAGTCAGCAAAAATGGTACGTCAGATTTACGATTCCTTCCCTCTCCCCAACCGCCGCCGCCGTCACCCAACGAGCACCGCTGGCTCACCACAATCGAACCGCTCGCTGACCATGACTCTTTGCAGGCTTCTTCCACCACCCGCGATTACCTCGCGTCGAGGACATTGACGGTACGCTTCTCGTGCTCCCAGAAACTAAACTTTCTCGCCTCGCGGCCGATGCAGACGCTGACCCCGATTTCCAGCTCAACAAGTACATGCAACTGGACCAGAAGGGCAAGCTCATGGCCGAGTACGTCTGGATTGACGCCTTCGGTGATGTTCGCTCCAAGTCAAGGGTGAGTTGATCTCTGCTGCTGATGGCCAGCTATTCCTCTTTTTCCCTTTCTTCATTCTCCCTCTCCTCTCTCTCTCTCTCTCTCTCTCCCTCTCTTTTTGCAACCACATTCCCTTTCGTCCTGCGACAACCTTTGCTTGGGATTTCCGTTTTCGCTCTTTCCCCGATCTTCCGACCGGCCCCTGAGGACCCGCCTACCATCCCTGGAAGTTGCGAGTACTGCCGTCAATTGCCGATGCACGTCACGTGCCATTACCACCCGGGCAACCCGCCATTGCCACACACCGCGCAACCCCCCATTTCGGGTCCAGACCTGGCCTGCCATTGGCTGGCCTTGTCGGCCTCCGAGCAACGAGGCCTTCCAAGTCTGCACCCAAACGACTCGTACATACAGACTCGACCAGTCGTCCACAGCGTAACGTCCGATGCACCAGCCACGCGCTTATGGGCCGAATGGACGCTTGCGGATCCGAAGGCGACCTCTTTTCGGCATTGCTCTCTCCCTTGTCCACCGACCGACCCATCGAGATCAGGCACATTCCATCGCTACCCAATGGCCAGCCTTCGTCTTACTTGCCGCACCGAGCCCCTGCATTGCCATGACGACATCCTGCAGCACCACACAGAAATCAGGACTTGCTTTTACGCTCCGCCATGATGTCACAAACAGGGGCCGCGATCGCTGACATGCCTGTGTGATTTCTTAGACTCTTGACGAGAAGGAGTACAAGCCTGAGGATCTTCCCGTCTGGAACTTCGACGGCTCCTCCACAAGCCAAGCACCCGGCCACGACTCCGACGTATACCTCCGCCCTTGCGCCGTCTACCCTGATCCCTTCCGTGGTTCCCCCAACATCATCGTCCTCGCCGAGTGCTGGAGCGCCGATGGCACCCCCAACAAGTACAACTTCCGTTACGAATGTAACAAGGTGATGGATGCCTACGCCGACCACATCCCCTGGTTCGGTCTTGAGCAGGAGTACACATTCCTCGACCACGATGACCGGCCTTTTGGCTGGCCCGTTGGTGGCTTCCCCGCCCCGTAAGTCATCCGAAGTTGTCTCATCCTCCGCGGTTCGTGCCTCACAGCTAACACATTCCTGCAGTCAAGGTCCTTACTACTGCGGTGTCGGCAGCGGCAAGGTCGTTCTTCGTGACGTCGTCGATGCCCACTACAAGGCCTGCCTTTACGCTGGCATCAACATCTCTGGCACCAACGCCGAGGTCTTGAGTTCTCAGTGGGAGTTTCAGGTTGGCCCTTGCACGGGCATTGAGAGTGAGTCTTTCTTTCCCACCCCCCTTATATCTCACCGGGGATGCCTCCAATGCTCCATGGAACCTCTGCGTGCTAACCTCATTGTCAAACAGTGGGCGACCAGCTGTGGATGGCCCGTTTCTTCCTCCAGCGCATCTCCGAGGACTTTGGTGTCAAGGTCTCCCTGCACCCCAAGCCCATCAAGGGCGCGTGGAACGGCAGCGGTCTTCACTCCAACTTCTCTACCCAGGAGATGCGGGAAGAGGGCGGCATGAAGCACATCGAGGCCGCTCTCAAGGCGCTCGAGCCTCACCATGCTGCCTGCATCAAGGAGTACGGCGAAGACAACGACCAGCGCCTGACCGGCGACTGCGAGACCGGCAACATCGAGAAGTTCACCTGGGGCGTCGCGAACCGCGGCACCTCCATCCGCATCCCCCGCGAGACTGCCGCCCGCGGCTGCGGCTACTTCGAGGACCGCCGACCAGCCTCCAACGCCGACCCCTACCGTGTCACAAAGATCCTCATGACGTCCATCTTTGGTCAGCCATAGGACGTTACTCGGGAGGCGGATCCGGAAGAGTCGAATTGCATGTGTCTTTACTGAATTTCAGGGACCACCACAACCAGCACATTCTGGTCACGGGCAGGCGCAAGGGGTGCATTTTTTTTCTCTCTTAATTATTTTATTATATCCATCTGACACGCTCAGGGCGCGCTTTGATCCAAGGCTGTTTTTGCCTCTGGATCGCCTCTGATTAATGGCCTCTGGAGGATAACGTATTCTTTCACTGATAGACCGAAGACGAGAGACGGGGGATAATTCTCATGACTTTATGCAGTCCATCGATAGATATTTGCAATGCGGAGCCATTGCGTTGCTTTTCAGCGCTTTTCGGCGACTCTTGCCGTCCTTGCCTCGTAGAACCTTGACTTTCCCCTGGTGATATGTGACCTACCTATCCAATCACGAAGTCTCACAACTTGCTCGGGACCTGCCCCTGCCGGCAATACATGCGGGAGGGCGGGCGCGGGCGCGGGCACGGAGCAGTTGGGTCCGGCATCGGGTGAGTGGTCCGAAGGCCCGGGCCAAATCCGAATTAGATCAATGTCGCCCGCCTAGCGTCGGGATGGATTTTGGGACTCGGGGGGGCCTTCCGGCCGAGCCTCCCCCGTTATTTGAGTCAGCCAGGCCGCGCAAGAGAGGACGATGCCGAGCTACTGGTACTACGAGTAGATGACGGGACAGGCGCATGCGAGGTCTTACTTGATGAGTCCTTGCCACCATGTATGTACAATGCATTGACCGGTACAAGGTCTTTCTGCGGACGCGGGGCATGGCATGGGGAGTCTTGGTGCACTTTGTGGGGAGTCCGCACGGTACGAGAAACCGTACATGTTCCCCGGGAGCACGCCGTATTAGATTATGCAATACTTTGTGATTTTCGACATGATATCTTCTTGGAATGGTATCTTTTGTCTCTGGTGCTAGTATATGGACAGAGGGGGCGGCAGTATCTCGTCCTGAGATATTTGGTATATCTTTGCATCTACCTGTATCGATCCTAGATTCTTAGGGATGGCTTGATGCCGGGTCATGTGTTGCGTGGTGTCCGCGGGATTATGAAGATTGCGCCCCTGAACATCCCCGACGCGGGTTTGGTACTCGTTCAAAATGCAAGTGTGGTATATGGCGCTGACCTGCCGTAGAGGCGGCCTGTAAAAACAACGCTGATGAGTAGATGGCTGGTGAGGGTACGGAACGAGGTATCTGTCGTGGCACGGCGGTGATGATGATTAAGATGATGATGATGATGATGATGGCATGTGCAATGCCGATTTTGATCCCCTGAGGCTACAGCAGGAGGAGTGAGAGCGAAAGCGAAAGCAGGGAGCCGAGGGCGCCCATCTTGGCGGCCGGGAGCGGGAGGGACGGCGGCGCCGCGGACGTGATGCTGACCTGGGCCGCGCCGGCGGATGCTGCGGCCGTGCCCGCGGTGAGCAGCGAGTCTGTCGGGGTCGCGGGGCTAGGTGTCTTCACATTCGTCGCCAGCGGGTCGGATCTCTTGGCGAAACCTGCGTGGGTGTTTTGGTCAGTCTCTAAGCTGGTTCGGGCGCATGAGAAATTAGGGGGCGGGCGGGGAGAACAAGGCAGGGAGCGGTAGACCAGACGTACCGATTCGCTTACCGTCCACGTCGAAGACGGCGTAGACGTTCTTGAGGAAGACGTCGCCGACGAGCCAGGCGCCGCTGATGGCCTCGATTCCGTAGATGTTGCTGGCGCACTTCCCGGAGTTGTCCTTGGGCGCGATCCAGTCCTCGGGCGAGATGTCGTAGTCGACGCCCGAGAAGTTGACGGCGATGGGCTTGTCCGTGTCGCAGGGGACGGTGTAGGTGGTGCCGTCGGAGGATTCGGCGCCGGGGATGAGGGCGTGCAGGTCCTTGACCTGCTCGGGCGGCCCGAAGATGTACGAGGTCCCCGAGTCGATCCAGGCGAGCCTGTTTCCGACGCCGGCCTTCTTCCCGTCGAAGCCCATGTCGTCGAGGTTGATTTTCCAGTCGTCCCCGTCGGGCGTCGGGGTGTAGCCGATGTCGCCGGTGTACCTGGCTGCGTTGGTCGAGCCGAAGGTGATCTCGCCGAAGTTGGTGCCGTCCGAAGCCCGGTTGAGGGCCATGGAGAAGAGGTTCTTGTCGAGCATATTGGCGTCCGCGAGGGTCTTCATGAAGTTCTGGCTGTCCCCGATGCTCCTGGAGAGGCCGAGAATTCCGTCAAAGGCGAAGTGCACGAAGTCGTCGGATGTGGTGCCGGCGAGGCCGAACTGGTACTCGAGGCTCACGTCGGCGACCTCGATGGTGTCCTTGACGAGCGCGCCCTTGACAGCCCCCGAGCCGTAGCTGATGGTGAAGTTGTCGGGGCTGGTCTTGAGTGTCTTGGAATCGCCCGGGCCATAGGTGTTGTGTTTCGAGCAGGCGTCGCTCTTGCAGCCGCTGCCCATGACCCATGAGGATCCGGCTCCGGTATCGATCAGCATGTACATGCCTTTCTTCTCGGATCCGAGGTGGACCTGGATGAAGTAGGCGTAATCGGCCCCGTCTTGGTCGACTCCTGTGGTCCTGGTCTGGTTTGGGTTTGCGGCCTGCATGATGAGGAAGTTGTTGCCATTTCTCTTTGAGAGTCTCTCGGCCGCGGAGCCCCCTGACCTCGATCTGCGAGGCTTGTCGAGCTTTTGCGTGCCGTACTTGTGCGCCACGGCAGAAGCCTGCCAAGCGACCTTTTCTGCGAGTGACCCGGGAGCCTACGGCGAAGAACAAAAAGCAGTCAGTGATTAGTGATTTGTATGGACGGGTATTGCCGGCACCGATGTCCCTGACCAGGCCGCTTGGACTTACGAAGTGCGCTACCCGCCTGACTTGAAAGGTCAAGCCGTCACTTCCAGCCCCTGGGTCAGTGCCCACATCATTTCCCGCCACGTTCTTTGCCTGGATGGTCGCATCGTGGTCCTCAATCTCCTTGAGCCACTCTGGTTGGAAGGGAAAGAAGGCGTATCCGCTCGAGGTGAGGAGAGCAAGCTGTATCAGCAACGCACTGGGAGGCCGCATGATGGCGGCGGTAGTGATGCTCAAGGAAGGAAGAGAGTGACAGTGAGAGAGGGAGAGAGAGGGGGAGAGAGAGAGAGAGAGAGAGAGAGAGAGAGAGAGAGAGAGAGAGATAGAGAGAGAGAGAGAGAAATAGAGAGATAGAAAGAGAAAGAGAGAGAGAATTGACAGCGATCGATCGAGGTCAAGTCCTGCCCAAGATGAAATCAGGCTACATGTACTGCCTTCAAACGTAACCGCATTCACAGTGACGATGGTGATGGTGAATGGCGATGACAAGCCAGCGGGACGAGGCGTCGAGGCGGCGAGCCGGCTGGTCTGCAGCACAGGGCCGAGAGCAACGATCAAGAAACACCGAGCAACGAGGCCCGCGGTTGGTGGGCGGATATGGATTAAAGACTACCGATCATTGCCAAGAGTCATGGCCGTGTTGAAGCCGTCGTTTTCGAAGTCGGTGGAAGCCAGATATAAGAGCTCTGGGAAGTCCGAGGTCGACCAGGAGAGCGAATCCAGGAGAGCGGGACGCCTCTCCTCTCCAAGAAAAGAGGAAGAAGACGCAGGGAGAGGGAGAGAGAAAGAAGAGGGAAAAGGAAAGAGACGGGACAGGAGCAAAACGGCTGGAAGTCAAGAGCCGAGGAAAAAGGAAGCAATACAAGGAGAGAGATGGAAAAGGAAGAGGCGCAAGGCGCAGCAGGACTATGTCTCCAGGATGATGATGCACAGATCGTGGTGGTTCAGTTAATACTGATTCAAGCCCGGGAATTTGATGGATGTATGTAGACGATCATCCATGTGGCATTCCAAGTTAGATGATGGCCAGTGAGAGACAAGGCAGGCAAAGGAGTGGCAGCCTTGAGGAAGAGCCCGGCAAGACGAGAGCATCGAGGCTCAGCTGGAGGTATGTATGCAGTAGTAGTAGTAGTAGTAGTATAGTATGTAAAGGCGACCTGGATGAAGCTGAAGGAAAGCAAATATGAAGGAACAAGAGAAATGAAGGAGAGAAAAAAAGAAAGAGAAAACAAAAGAATTGATCACACAAGAAAGAGAGAGAAAGAGAAAGAGAAAAGAAAAAAAATCAAAAGAAAAGAAGAAAAAGAGGAGAGAAAAAGAGGAGGAAAAGAGAAAAGGAAAGGAAAGGAAAGGAAGGAAGACCCGGGAGACGGGCAGGAGACTCGCAGGAAGGAGCACCCAAGGCAGCGGGAGCCCGGGTACCTGCCTTAGCCTGCATTCCGGGGAGGAATCGAGTCAGGTTAGTAGTACCTGTACCTGTACCTGTAGTACTAGTAAGTACGGAGTACCTGTACCGGATGCCATGGTACGAGAGTTCTCCACCTGAATCTCACTCACAGCCTCTCCGGATTGAGCCTCCAGGACTCTGAGGATGCAACCTATCAAATTGAATAATTCATACTCCGTACGAGTACGGAGTACACTGCAGTGGCTCGATCTGGGAAAAAAAGGCTCTTAATGTTCCCAGAAACTATAATTATCCATACACGAGACTTGCTCATTAATTGATTGATCCATTGGATATCAGTAATTCATCTGCGTTTGCCTCAATCGTTAAAGTTGCTGCCGTTGAACAAGTTTTGAAGAGAACATGAACTTCCACTACTCCGTACCCCAATCATCATTGGGTGCTGAGTGCCATCCATCGGATCAACGTACATGTACTCCTCACTCCGCATAAAGTACCGCTACCTCGATTTCAAGGGCATCGTGTGTCCAGTGACTGCAGTGACTGCAGTGCCAGCAGTGCCAGCACTTCAAGTTGAAGCCTCAATCCATGCCAGAGAACATGGACTCGGCTGGAACTTGAAGTTCCGAGTCGAGTCCGACCGTGACGCTGAGATTCGCGATGCTTCAAAGTTCAGGCTCGAAGAGATTATTGGCCCCATCAATTGAGCCATCATTCCACATATCATCCATTGCCAGCGCCTCCGTCAGCGCCGTCACACTCGATCTGGATCGCAGAAACAGCAGCGGGCGTGAGACAAGATCCGCGTCACAGGTAGCTCGACTCCTGGATCAAGCACTGCATGCCCGAGTATGTACTCGTACATATTGATCAATGCATGTACGGAGTACGGAGTAGGTGGCCTCGAGAGACGCAGGCAGCACGTACGACTCAGTACGAGTACTCGTACTACCTACCAGCATTTGACAGGTAGGACACTGGTGCTGATGTACTCGTACTCGTGTGTATGGATGGATGGATTGCCAGATTGATGGATGCTCAAGTTGGTGTGCGGCCATCTCCAGGGGCCCCAGAGCGCGCAGCTGGAATCCGGCAGAGGAGTCTCTGGCAAGGGCCGCAGTCGATATTCGTGCCGATCAAGGGCCGGCCGCGCTCCTGGATGGGATGATTGATCCGTATCGGATATTGTGCGCGCTGCATTCGAGATATCGAGATCAATTGTATCGGATTCCCATGCTGACGACTCGCAGCGAGGAATGCGCAGAGAACGGGAGTCGGCAGCAGCAGCAGCTCAGGTGCGGAGTACTCGTACTCGTATGAGTACTGGCATTGCCCGCAGCGGATGATCGACCAGGGCCACTGGAACGAAATGAGGTCGACGCCTGTGCATCCCATCCACCCTGCCCAAGACCCTGCATCCAAGATATTCCATCGATGCCAATTCCAATGGCCAATCCAATGAAGAGCAAAATCCGCAGCGGTAGCACCCAATCGACGGGCTCGCTGTGGCCAGGGGGGGG
>NQYQ01000014.1:530455-544522 GCA_003055925.1 Escovopsis sp. Ae720 | reverse complement strand
AAAAAAAAAAAAAAAAAAAAAAGGGCGAGGCTGCCCCGCTGAGTGGGTTGTGGAGCGGGCGATGCTGATTGGCTGGAGGGGGCGGGGCGGCTGTGATCGCTTTTTGGCCTGAGAAAATGGATTTTGAGTCGCTGGCGATGGCTTCAACTTGCTGCCAGGGGGGGGCATGCGGAAAATCTGCCAATTGTGGTCATTGGAAAGATGTTGAATTCATCGACATTTGTGTCAGTATCGGAATGCCTGCCATTGATTTGACCAGGCTGGGTACTACCTGTAAGTAGACAGACATATGTAGTACGGAGTAGATACTTACTGCGTGTGCTCGCGGCGAATGTCCTTTCAAGTCCATTGCTTTCTCAATCTCAATGCCATTCTAAAATGCCCGAAAGCCTCCAATACTAATTCTCACATCAATGATAATCTAAAAAAAAAAAACATCATCACCAAATCACTCCATCATGGCATCGCCGTCGACGTCCTCTTCCCCTCCCCTCTCGCCGCTCTCCCCCGCGTCCAACAACCCGCCCCTCAGGGGGACCGCGTTGCGCGGCCACACCCGCTTGTACAGGCTCACGCCGACCGCGTCCTGCGGGTTGATGCGCCCGTCAAAGTTGGCCTTGAAGTACCCGTGCGTGCCGAGCGGCTCCTTGATGAACCCGCTGCGCCCGCGCTTTGTCCACAGCGGCATCGCCTTGAACCACTCCACGTCCTCGCGGTTGAAGAACATGTACCGCACCGTCACGATCTTCTTGTGGATGTGGAACGGGTGGCCCGTGAGGATCACGCGCTTCGCCACCACGCGCTTCGTCGACGGCGGCAGCGCCGTGCCCGTCCCGACCAGCGTCAGGCCCACGCCGTCGTCGGCTGCAGAGGAGGAGGAGGAGGAGGAGGACGAATCGGAGGAGTCGGACGGCGGCGCGGTCCGCTTGAAGAAGAGCACCGGCACGGAGCCCCACGTCACGGGGCCCATGAACGTCGCGATCGCGGACTGGCCAGGGTGCAGGTACCGGCAGTACTTGTGCACGTCGTTGGGCGTCGTCCCCGCCTGCGAGAAGAGCGGCTTGATGACCATCCGCCGCGCGCCGCACTGCGCGACTAGCTCCTCCTTGGACTTGAGCGACCGCGCGTGGTCGGAGCTCAGGTTGATCAGATAGTTGACCGCCGTGCGCTTGTTCTCGTGCCGCAGCAGCGAGAAGAGCGCGAGAGGGGCGCGCACAGCGCCGTGGCCCTGCGCCGCCGCCGCCGCCGCCGCCGAGGCCGGCACGCCCCGCACGTGGACGCGCACCCGCGTCCCCGGCTCGACGCCCCCGACGAGCGCCTCGCGGGTCGCCTGCGAGCGCGACGCCCCGTAGTCGGCGACCTGCAGCAGCCGCCGCCACTCCGCCGGCTCGTGGGCCCGGTCCTCGTCCTCCATCCACGGGCTGCTGCGGAGGCTCTTCAGGCCCCGGTACCGCGCCAGCCGCTCCCGCGCCAGAATGTTGGGCAGCAGCTCGATCTCGTCGGGGAACTCCTTGTCCTCCTCGGCCTCGTCCTGCTTCTTCGCGCGGTACAGCGCCAGCTGCGCCGCGTCGTCCTCCTCGTCGGGCTCCATCATCTCCGACTGCGGGTACTCGGACTGCCCGATCTCGGTCGGCTCCGGCTGGGCGAAGCCCTCGATGCCGTCTTCGGGGCGCGCCTCTTCTTCTTCTTCTTCTTCGTCCTCGTCCTCGCCCTCCTCGCCCATCTCCATGTCCTCCACGTCGGAGCCGGAGTCGGACACGTCCTCCAAGTACCAGGCTGACTGGTACTTGGATGTGCCCTTTGGTAGTCTCCTCGTCGCCGCCTCCTTCTTCTCTTCTTCGTCGCCGTCTGAGAAATAATGATGCTCGTCCAGGAGCACGCCCTTCTTCGCCGCGGGCTCCTCGGCCATGTTGTCGTCGTCGCCGCCGTCGGCGTCCATGACGACGTCCTCGGGGGCAAGCTCGTGCAAGTCATCACGGTCGCCCGTCGGCTCCTCCAGGGTCTCCCCCTGACCCTCTTCTTCTTCTCCCCCCAGCGTCTCGTCGTCCCCCTTCCTCTTGGATTGCTTCGGCAGCGGCGCGGAGGTGATCTTCTCGATCTGGAAAGCGCCCCAGTCGCCGATCTGGACCAGCCGGTCCGCCTTGAGCCCCCTCCCCCTGACCACGCCCGTGATGACCGTCGCCTCCGAGTCGGACGCCGCGAACGCGACCGACTCGGCCAGGAGCCAGCTCCTGTCCTCCCTCCACCGGATGCCCTTGGGGTTCGTGCTGCACAGCGACCGCATCAGGTTGGCGCAGTCCTGCCTGCTGTCGACGCTGTAGATCTTCTCCTGCTCCGGGTGGAAGTGCGTGATGAAGGACTTGAGCGAGCCCACGACGCCGGGCCGCTGCTTCGCCGGCTCCACCCTGTCGAGCCCCTGCACGACGGTGAAGAGCGTCGACAGGCCCTGGCTCTCGATGCTGCGCAGAATCAGCTCGCCGAGCCCGTCGACCTCCACCGTCGCCGACAGGATCACGACCACGAAGTCGGCAACCCTGGCGGCGTCCAGGCACGCGTTGAGGTTGCGCTCCAGAGGGATGTACTGCAGTCTCTGCTTGAACCGGTCGACCGAGACCTGCTGGACGCCGCCGAACATGGAGGGCCCGTCGTCGATGTCGAGGCTGCCGTTGAGCTGGCGCACCGCGGCCCTGGCGTCGCCGTCAGCGCACAGGGGCACGACCGCGACGACGCGCGGGGCGCCATGCTTGCCGGAGAAGATGGAGATGTCCTTGAGGTGCTCCCTGTGCTTGGTGAGGCGAGCCTGCTTCGCCTGGTTCCGCCGGTCGAACTTGGACATGACTTGCTGGTGGGGGGTCTTGCGCTGGCCCTTTTCGTTCGGGACTCGGCCTGTCCTCACTTGTCAGATGTCTCCACAAGCATGGTATGGTAAAATAATGATAGTAGTCGTTCTCGCTCGGATTTTTTTCAAAAACGGGAAGAAAAATGTACCCTTTGCGCGATCCCTCAGCTCATGCTTGGAGGCGCCCTTGGTGGACTTGAACGGCTTGTTGTTGACCTTGGTCGTCGGCCGATGCGAGTGAGTGACGGTGGCGGGCATTTTCCCCTCGCCTCCCGCTTTGAATCGAAAAGGTAGCGACGCCAGCTTGTGTCTTCCTCTGCGATCCCCGTCAATTTCGAGGCGACGTATCAAATGTATCGTGCTTGCAATCAGTCGATGGCGGGGGTGAAGTCCATCGCCGTTTATCGTGGGAAATATTTTTGTGTCGCAAGAAAGTGAGTCTTATCGATAAGCAACACTCCTCGTCTAGTACTTATCGATAAGAAACCCATCCTGGAAATTTTGTCTCGATCATGTTTGGGAGTCGCACATCCCAAGCAGGACGAGACGAGACGAGACGAGACGAGACGAGACAACACAAGGTGACGACAAGAGAGCACGACACCGGCATCACAGCAATGGAGGTCGACACGATAGACAAGCCCGTGACCAAGGTCCGCGGCGGCGGCGGCATCAGCGGCAACAGCAACAACCACAACCACAACCACAACCACAACAGCAGCAACAGCAACAGCAACAATGGCGGCGCGGTCGTCAAGGAGAAGACCAGGACGGACCTGGTCCCGCGCAAGGAGCGGGAGCGCATGCGCCGGCTCCGCGAGGCGCACAAGTCGTACGGGCGCGGCAAGAAGATCGACACGCGGCAGATCAAGGACCGCAAGCTCCGGAGCAACCTGACGCGCCTCGAGGACCGGTACCAGAGCGCGGCGCTCAAGGCGCGGGACGCCGAGATCCTGCTCGAGAACACGGCCGGGTTCCTCGAGGCCGAGGGCGAGCTGGAGCGGACGTACAAGGTGCGGCAGGACGAGATCGTGTCCAACGTCGCGGTCGAGACGGCCAAGAAGCGCTTCGAGCTCAAGCTGGACGCGCTGGGGCCGTACGTCTGCGACTTCTCGCGCAACGGGCGGGAGCTGCTGCTGGCAGGCCGCAAGGGCCACGTCGCGAGCATGGACTGGCGCGAGGGCAAGCTCGGGTGCGAGATCCAGCTCGGCGAGACGGTGCGCGACGTCAAGTGGCTGCACAACAACCAGTACTTCGCGGTGGCGCAGAAGAAGTACGTCTACATCTACGACCACAACGGCGTGGAGCTGCACTGCCTGCGGAAGCACTCCGAGGTGACGCACATGGAGTTTCTGCCGTACCACTTCCTGCTAGCGACCATGGTAAGGCTTCGCCTCTTGATGACATTAGTATTATTTGATGTCGTTTTGGGACACCTTGACTGATGGGATGCTTTCCCGCTCTCTCTTACAGAACACCGGAGGCGTCCTCAAGTACCAAGACACCTCGACGGGCCAGGTCGTCGCCGAGATGCCGTCGAGGCTGGGCCAGCCGGTGTCCATGTCGCACAACAACTACAACGCCATCGTCCACGTCGGGCACCAGAACGGCACGGTGACGCTGTGGTCGCCCAACTCGTCGGAGCCGCTGGTGAAGCTGCTGGCGCACCGGGGCCCCGTGCGGTCGCTGGCGATGGACCGGGAGGGCCGCTACATGGTGTCGGCGGGCCAGGACCAGAAGATGGCGGTGTGGGACATCCGCATGTTCAAGGAGGTCAACAGCTACTACCTGCACCGGCCGGGCGCGTCGGTGGCCATCTCGGACACGGGCCTGACGGCGGTGGGGTGGGGCACGCAGACGACGGTGTGGCGCGGGCTCTTCGACAAGGACAAGCCGGTGCAGGAGAAGGTGCAGAGCCCGTACATGGCGTGGGGCGGCGAGGGCCGGGCGGTGGAGCGCGTGCGGTGGTGCCCGTTCGAGGACGTGCTGGGCATCGGGCACGACGAGGGCTTCTCGTCCATCATCGTGCCGGGAGCGGGCGAGGCCAACTTCGACGCGCTCGAGGCGAACCCGTTCGAGACGGTCAAGCAGCGGCAGGAGACCGAGGTCAAGCGCCTGCTGAACAAGCTGCGGCCCGAGATGATCGCGCTCGACCCCAACTTCGTCGGCAACCTGGACCTGCGGTCCGACGCGCAGCGCCGCGCCGAGCGGGACCTCGACGCCAAGCCCGTCGACATCGCCGAGGAGATCCGCAACAAGGCCAGGGGCAAGAACGGCGCGCTCAAGAAGTACCTCCGGAAGCAGCGCAAGAAGAACATCATCGACGAGAAGAGGCTGCGGGTGGACGAGCAGTGGAAGGAGCAGCAGAAGAAGAACCAGAAGAAAAAAGAGGAGGCCGAGGAGGACTTGGGCCCTGCGCTGTCGAGGTTTGTCCGCAAGGAGTAGTAAAGGAGGTAATGATAGAGCCAGACGCCTTTGACATCATGAATTGCCAGCCAATCGATTGCATTGATTTCCATCTATGGTGTCTTCTGTTCCTTTTTCTTTTCTGTATACCCCCCAGAATTCGAATGGTATCATTTGCACGCTGTCGTTAACTACATGTCCCTGTTGCCAAGATGATGATGATGATGGCGATGATGAAGATGATGATGATGATGCCGCTCTACCCCTTTTCGTGTAGCTTAGAGTATTCCCCCGCAGAGCACATTGATCACAGCAGCTTCAGATGTCCCGTGACCTGGTCCACGAGGCTCTTGGGCGCAGGCCCGACGCCGAGCACGGTCATGCTCCCGGCCTCGATCTGCGTCCTGCCGGCATCCTGGATGACCTCGGCGGTGATTCCCAGCTCGCGCGACTTCTTCCTGAGCTCGAGCAGCTCGTCCTGGCTCTTGACCTGCACGGCGATCTTGGCCTGGCCGAGCCTCTCCCAGCGGGCGAGGACGGGGCTGTTTTCGCGGGCGAGCTTCTTGTAGCAGGCGAGGGTGGCGTGGGAGCACTGGGCGGCGATCTTTCCCTTTGTCATGCCGAGGTCGGTGCGCACGACGAGCACGAGCTTGCACTCCTCGTTGTTGAGGAGGGCGGCGGAGGCGGGGGCGGAGGCGGGGGCGGTGGACGAAGTGGCTGCCTTCTGTTTGTCGGCCTTGACGCGCAGGCCCTGCCTGCGGTCGGCGTCGGGCCCGTTGGCCCAGTTGGGCGCGTGGTCGAGCAGGGTGTCGTCCTCGTCGACGTCGTCCTCGTCGCTCTCGACGGGGTCGTTGCGGTAGCGGCGGCGCTCCTCGGTCAGGGCCGGGGAGATGATGTAGCCGCGGGAGGCGAAGAGGCCGAGCATGTAGCCCGTGATGAGGGAGGCGAGGGCGCTGGTGATGATGATGCCCGTCTGGACGCCGTGGTCGGAGGGGGGGAGGTTCATGCCGTCCATGGCGGGGATGCTTCTCCCGGGGGAGCAATTGGCGGTGGTGGCAGGGAAACAGAGAATCGGTCAGACGACGAAGAAAGGGCTCCTCAGACGAGCACCTCCTCTCGATGGATCAATGGGTCAATGCGGCTTCGAGAGATGCAAGAGATGCAAGAGATGCAAGAGATGAAAGACGAGAGATGCAGGATGGAGGAGGCGAGACTCGAAGAAGAAGAAATTCGAGTGGAAAATGCTGCTTCCTTGAAACGGCAGTCGCGGGGCTGCGTTTGCCGTTTAGCCCCACCTCCTGCCACAATTGCGCTTCAAGGTACAAACGCACATGTACCTCCTCAAACAAGGTCGCCTTCATGCTTCACCTTCATGCTTCACCTTCATGCTTCAACTTCAACCTCACGATCAACTTTCCATCCTCACTTTGTGATTGAGTCCTCTCGATGACTTGGGCTGGGAATTGGATGCGCTGAAGTCTTGACCAGTCAGTCCTGACCATGGAAGACAGACGCGCGCTCATCGTGGCCATCTCGGGCTGCTCGTCCAGCGGCAAGACCACGCTCGCCCGCCTCCTGCGCGACATCTTCCCCGGGGCCTTCATCCTCCACGAGGACGACTTTTACAGACCAGAGACCGAGTGAGTTTTCATGATTCTCAGACTTGATGCTGTCTCATACGATGATGCTTGCAAGTCTCGCTGTGTGATCCGCCGCTGATGACGATACAGGCTCCCCCTGAAAGATGGCCTCCTGGACTGGGACTGCGCCGAGGCCATAGACGTCCCCGCCCTCGCCGATGCTCTCTCCTATATCCGCCAGAACGCCTCCCTCCCAGTATGCTCACCCTGACTTGATCTCCCGCTGAAATTTCTCATCACAACCCTCCTCATCCTGATCCCTTTCATGCCCAGTGCACGCCAATGCCCTGTCCATGGAGGAGATAGCCACGCCCACTTTCATTTTGCTCCCCCCCCCAAACCATCAAGTCCCCACGCTGACCATCCCAGCCCTCCCTCGTCTCCAAAGAAGACAAAAACTCCGTCGGAAAATGCCCCGTCCAGCCCTCCACCATCTCCTCCCTCAAAGCCAAAGTAGCCTCCCGCCTCCCCTCACCCCCGTCCTCAGCGTCCTCGCCCCCATCCCCCCCTGACTCTCACCACTCTCACCCTTCTCACCCGTCTCGTCCCCCGCCGCGCATATGCCTCCTCGACGGCTTCCTCCTCTACCCGCCCTCCATGCAGCCCGTCCCCGCCCTCCTCGACATCCGCATCTTCCTGCGCACGTCCTACGCCAAGGCCAAGGCCCGCAGGCAGGCCCGCGACGGGTACGTCACCCTCGAGGGCTTCTGGGCCGACCCCCCCGGCTACGTCGACAAGATCGTCTGGCCCAACTACGCGCGCGAGCACGCGTGGCTCTTCGAGGACGACGACGTCGAGGGCGCGGCAAGGCGGGACGTGCTCGCGAAAGAGGGGATCGTGGTGCCGCCGTCGCAGGTGGAGGAGCTGAAGCACGCGGTGGGGGATGAGGAGCACGAGGGGCTGGACGCGGTGCTGGAGTGGATGGTAGATTTGCTTCTCGCGGAGTTGGAGAAGTGGGCATGAGATATTCACGTGGGGCCATGATGAAAGTTACGGGGGAAGAGACTACTATGGACTTGGAAAAATTTGCCAAGACAAGAACGCGCCATCATCTATGACAAGGGAGGGACAGATTTCTCGATGATGTTGATGATGCGATGTGATGGAGATCATCCTATCCAGAATAAATGCATAGTATCCAACGCTCTGTATGCCAAATCTATGCAAAAAATGCTCACTCAGCGCGCGAAGCGCGCTCCGCCATCAGGACCTCGACCGCAGCCTGCGCGGCCTTGGTCTGCACCTCCTCCCTAGTCAGCCCATCGTCCACGGTCACGACCAGCCGCTCCCCCACCGTGACCGCGCACACAAACTCCCTCTCCCCCGTCTCCCTCTCCCTCACGCCGACGTGGAACGTGATCGTGTCCGAGCCGGTGAGCCTGTTCAGCTGCTCCTTGGGGTGCAGGCAGCGCACGCGGTCCCTGAGGATGCGGTCCAGGTACGCCAGTATGCCGAACCGCGCGACGACGGCCCTGCACGCGTCCATGCTGCCGCCGGAGTCGATCCAGACGGCGCCGAGCAGCGCCTCGAAGAGGTCCGAGTACCACTTTCTGGCCTGCAGGTGCGCGAGGAGGTCCCACGGGTAGTGCCCGCCGGTGCTCATGACGCGGAGGATGCCCTCGCGCATCCTCCTGTGCCGGCCGACCGTTTCCTCCTGCTCGAAGCCGATGAAGGGGAGCGCGTGGCGCATGAACTTCCAGAGGTACGTGCACGAGTCCTCGCTGGAGACGCGGACGGTGCCCGTCGCGACGTCGGCCTCGACGACGGCGTCGGTCGTGTGGAGGCCGTGCTCCATGGTCATGAAGGCGATGAAGTCGCCGTTCACCATGGCCGTCTTGAGGGTGTGAATCTCCCAGTGCGGCATGCGCGGGTTCGACTCGAACACGCGGGCCACGACGATGTGGTCCAGCACCGCGTCGCCGAGGAACTCGAGCCGCTCGTACGAGCGGCTGCCCGTGTCGGCGATGTAGGATGCGTGCGTGACCGACTCTATCAGCAGCGCCTTGCGGCGGAACGTGTACCCGACGAGCTGCTCCAGCGGCTCCAGGACGGGCGGCAGGGGCTCCTTGTCCGACACCATGTTGAAGAGCGTCTCGTGGCCCCGGAGGACGCTGCTCCAGTCGCAGTCTTCCCCGAGGAACACGCTGATGCACTTGAGCGCCTTGGGAATGTGCCCGTCGAGGTACGCGGCGCCGATGAGCGCCTCGACAACATCCGCGAGCGTCTTGGTGGAGATCTTCCTGTCCGCCTCGGCCGCAAGGTCCCCCCCTGGGAGATAGGTGTCCAGGTAGAGCGGTCGCCAGTGGTGGCCGGTGAAGGATCGGGTGATGATGAACTTGGCGAGCCCCTTTTCTATGTTCGCCCGCGAGAGCCTCGAGTTTGCCACCAGCCGGTCTCGATATTGCGATAAATACCCCTCTGGATAGTCGGGATCTGTTATGGGGAGTTAGCTTTACTTAGTCCTACGCATAGCCCAGCCGGTGAAAATGTGAATGAGGACCACCCACTCTGACTCAACGCGAGGATTGAGGTGCAAAGCTTGAGAATCGAGTCGCCCAAGAACTCCAGTTTCTCGTAGCAGACGGGCTCGCCCGCGCCGGGAGCGCATATCGCCTCCAGCACCAGATCGAGATCAGAGATTCCCACCGGCCAGAGCAGGGTCTGAGAGAGTTCCTTGGCCACGAGCATGACCTCGAGCTTGTGCAGCAGGGATGGGATCAGCATCCCGAACTGCACGTACCTGACCGGGACCGTGTCTACCGTCGCCTGTGGGAGTGGCAACACCGCCGCGTACCGCTTGGAGCTCGGCATTTCCTTGGATGCGTCTGCAGTCATGGGATGAAGAAAGTCTGCTCTCTTGGTCCAGGGCGAGAGGGATAGGTAGGGCACGTCCGATGGGGCGGCGTCCCAATCGAAATCCCATCTCTTCTTGACATCGCTGATCAGGGGCTTCGAGGGGATCAAGTTCTGGTAGAGGAACGGCGTGAAGTTGGACCTCGGGTCCCTGATGAGGTATCGGCCCTGTTTGATGTCTTCGCTGTCGGGGTCAAGCGCACCGGCGCCGATCTGATCCATCGAGAGCTCGGTGTCGGGCGCAAACACCCGGATGACGTGGTTTCGCTGGTGGTCGACCGGCCACCGATGAGCAAAGTGGAGCGCGAGGAGCGTCGAGGTGTGGTCGGGGATCGAGGCCAAGCCGCCGTGCAGCAGCGTCATTCCCTCGCTGATCCTGAGCTCCCATCGACTGTGGCGGTCCACGAACATTGTGATCGGCCGCGGCCTGTTGAGCCAGACTGGGAGGATCATCTCGAGATTCCCCATCGGCTGGCCGGATCCATCGACGCAGGACAGGGAGTAGCGCCACTTGTCCGCCGGGTCCATCCAAGCCGGGGCAGCCGTTATCCAGGGATTGAGCTGCGGCTCCACGGTCAGCTCGGCAGCCCGACCCTCGATGCCGGCGGGCTCCTCGAGCCTGAGAGGGAGCAGGTGGTCGTTGACGAGGCCGGCCCTGTGCAACTCCACGTATGCCTGGAACGCGGCATCCTTGGTGGCGTTCTTCTCCGAGAGCCACGGCCTTGAGCTCTCCGCCCGCCGCAGATGAGCCGGCACGAAGGAAGGCAGCAAGACGGCGGCGCTCAGCATCGCCGGAGTAGTGTCGGCCACGCGCGTGATGATGAAGTCCGGCCTGCTGTCGACGTACTCGTTTTTCGAGAGCACGCTGCAGAAATGGAACAGGTGCGATTTCGCGTTGTCGAAGTCAAGCCTCGCCCCAGAGGCCGGCACGATGTAGTACATATCGCTGGTGCTCTCGGAATCCTCGATGCACTCGAGGCGGCGGATCTCTCTTTCCTGGTCCTCGTACATTTGCTTCATCTCCAGCTCCAGGCTCTCCCAGTCGGAGACCTTGCGAGGAGCGGACTCGGCGAACAAGACCAGCTGGGAGTCCGTCATGCGAGCCCTTCCGCGCCGCTGGATGAATGACTTGGGAGTCATCGGGCTATCGAAGCAGATGACCAAGTTGCAGGCGCGGACGTCGATCCCTTCCTCGAGAACAGATGTTGCGATGAGGAGGTTCAGTCTTTCGAATCTGAACTCCTCCAGGGATTTGACGTCAGCTTTGCCCAAGACTTCGAAGAGGTCCTTCTTGCGACCCGTCATGGTCGACATGCCGACCATGGTGCCTATGCGGTATCTCTCCCTGATTGCTTCGTTTGATCGAAGCACCTCGTGGAGCATGCTGACCATCACTCGCTCCTGGACGAAAATGATCCCCATCACGGAGGGGTCGGCAGACAAGAGCTCCTGCATAAGGAGGCGGACCTTTTCCGACAAGTCTTGTGCCTGCCGAGGCGCATTTGGGGTTGGCTCGACGGCCACCTGTCGCAGAATATTGGCAAGGTATCTCTTCTCCTCGTTGATGAACTTGTCGAAGAAATCGTCGCCCCCATCGATCCTACCGAGGAGGTTTTCGACGACCTTTGCGATGTATAGATCGGCCGCCCAAGTTCCCAACTGTCGGCAGAGCTCCATGGACCTAGAGCAAAGCTTTCTCATCTGGTCCTGGGAGTAGGTGTTGTTCTTCGTGATGGCTTGAGCAAGCTCTCGTTTGTTTCTCTCCGTGAGATTGGCTCTCAGTTTCAAGATGTATGGGTCCTGCTTGATGTCCATGTTGCGGAAAGCTTCATGGAGGGATCGCATCGTCGATGTGGAGACAAAGTCGCCGGCGACATAGGTGATGTACTTGAGCCGGGGTCTCCTGACACACTTGAGGAGTTCGTCGCGGTGTATCGTCGGCGAGACGCACCTTGCATCCATGGAGGCTTCCAGCTTCTCCAAATCCTGCACATTGGACCTGATACTTGGGGTTGCCGTGAGGCCCAGGATGGCCGGCACACCTCGCCCGGAGAGCTTGGATGGTCCGTAGTGATCCATCATCACCTTCTGCCCAGGATTCTTTCCAATACAGTTGTGGGCTGATTATCGGCAGAGAAAAAAAAATGGGGTTTCAGTCCGTTTGTTAGCCATAGTATCATTTAAGCGCAATGTTTGGAACGGATATCTGCGCATACCCTCGTCGAACACCAACAGGCTGAGCCGGCTCATGGAAATAAACGCGTGGGTGAGAGCATCCAGAAGGACCTGATATGTCGAGACGATGATGTTGGTTCCGTTGAGAACGACTTCCCAGACGGACCCATCCCAAGTGTCGACGTTGATCTGGCTCGTGATGAGCTTTATCTTGGCAGCCGGGATCTGCAACTTGATGACCTCAAATTGCTGAGCACAGAGAGACACGGTAGGCGCGAGGAACCAGACGATCTAGGTAATGGTGAGCAAGAGGAAGGTGATTTGGCTCATGTCCAACTCATACCTTTTGAGGGTCGCCTCTCTCCAGCTCGGCCTTAATTCGAAGCACGGCCCTGGGGTTCAGTCAGACCAGAGCTCTCACAATCAAGACAGCCGCTTTCCTAAGGCTTTCCAGTTTGGCCACGAGGTAGACTTACACCTGTGTCTTTCCACTTCCCGTGTCCATCTGCGAAGACGTAGTTCAGCACCGGGGGGGGGGCTTTCAAGGTCGTTGACAAGGGGTATATTTACAGCGACAATGACGTTGCCTTTGAGGCTCTGATCAAGCATCTCGAGCTGGTACGCCCTCGAGCTGATGGGAGATGCTTCGCCTCCATCTGGATGAGAAGCCTTGGCTTTAGAGGACTTATCCTGAGCAGCTTTTGAGAGCGCCTCCACGACATGTGGCAGAGACGGGGTTGATGCAGCTCCAGGGCCAGCTGCGTTGCTCGGGGCCCGGTGGGCAGGGTCGTGATTGACGCCACTGGATGAACCCGTCCCGGACGATCCCGTGTCCATTGTCATTTTGCGGATGGAAGAAACGAATGGAGACGACGATGTCGAATGCTGCTCGGTCTCTGTCAGTTTCTAGACTCGGCACAGGCGTGAGGCCCCCAAGGAGGCGACGTGGGAGGCATACGGTATGGATGAATGCCCGAACAGCCCAATCTCCCTGCGAGGGGGGATATGAGACGATCGAAGCAGCCAGACAAGAATCAAGACGGCTTGCTGGAAATCTTCCTGGGAGGAGAGTCTGCGGATGCGAATGGAACCAGGATGCTTGAGAGGGTCGACGTCGAGAACCGTGAGTCGAGCGTGAGAGGCAGCGCTGGGAGCCAAGGCAAAGGGAAGACTTGACGCAACATGGAGACGAGAATGTCATAGAAAATAAGAGGACAAGAACAAAAGGGCCGAGGGGGTCCGAGGAAGGTTGGCCATTTTATCTCTTGGACTCTTCCGAGCAGCCTCGAGATGGAGACGAGGCGGGAGGCCAACCAGGCAATGAATTGATGAATTGATGGAGGACAAACGAGCGAATGAGCTGGAGCGGAATAAATTGAATGGATTTTGATGGATTGAATTCATACGGAGTACGGAGTATGTATGTTCAACCCATGATGCACGTTACAGGGTAGCTGTTAAGGTATAGGGTAGCTTGGGATCAATTCATGTGATGGCACCGTCAATGATTGAAATGGATTGGTCCACTGCTTATGTATGAGCTGCTGGAGTACTCCGTATGTATCCCCTGATCAAGGAGGACTTTCCGTCACACATCAGATCGCAGAGAACTGAAGTCCCGAGTATCTTCAGATACTTCATCCATTGATCATTCAGAAACTCCCAGAGCTTCAACTTCAACTTCAACTTCAACTCCAACCCCCAACTGGAGCTTCTCATCAACTCCAACCCTCTCTTGATATCACGATCCTCTCTGCAAACGGCCCCCTTTCTCTTCCCAGCTCGAGCATCTACTTTCACATCGTCTCAAGTCAGTGCTGAAAAAAAACATGCCCGACTGGTGAAGCCATCCATCCACCCAATGGAGCTCTTCGCCGCGGGATGCAACGCCTGGGACCAACTTTCCTTCAACAACCTCAACCCCGACCTCCCCGAAACCTCCAGCATAGACCTTCTCCCCGAGGAAGACGAGCCCCGCGATTATTTCTCATTCACCAAGATCCTTCAAGGCCGCGAGATCGATAAACCCATCGGACGCCTCTCCTACACCATCGGTACGCCGTAAACCCACCCAGCCTTGATTCCACCCTACTGGCACTCCCGAAAGCCGGCTCACAAGCTCCGACCCCCCCCCCCCCCCCCCCCCCCCCCCCC
>NQYQ01000014.1:518539-530430 GCA_003055925.1 Escovopsis sp. Ae720 | reverse complement strand
CCCCCCGTGTCCACCAGCCCGTCGCGATGGCACCCTCCTCGTGTCTGGGTTCGGCCTCCCGGACCAAAGCCCCCGCAGCCTGGAGTTCCTGAGCACCTCCGTCGAGACAGCCACCGGGGAGACCCTCGTCCTGGACAGCGCATCGGGGGGACTACGCAGCTACCCATCCTTCACCTCCTGGAGCACCGGGCATCCTGCCGCGCGGCCCCTCCCGTGCGACGTGCCCGTCAGGCAGATGGCCGCCTTCGACACTGGCTTCGCTGTGCTCCACCAGGACGGCACGGTGTCGACGTTTGGCGACCCGCGCTTCGAGAGCAGTCTGGGACGAGACGTCTCCCCAGAGCAGTAGGCCCCCCCTCCACCCCCTATCATGATCAGGGAGCTGTCCCAAAGCATAGAGGCAACCACGTCGCTGACACACACACCCCCTCCCGCCAAGACCAGCCCATACCCCAGCCCTCGTGCCCGACCTCACCGGCCTCGACGACCCCGTCACGCACATCGCCGCCGGCGGTCTCTGCGTCGCCGCCCTCACGCGCTCGGGCGCCGTGTACGTCTGGGGCACGTCGTCCGCGGGCACGCACCGCCGGCGGCAGCCCTTCCCCTCCGGCTGCGTCGGCGGGGTGCCCAACTACCTGCCCGTCGACGGGGACAAGGACGTGCGCGACGTCGCGTTCGGGGACTCGCATGCGATCGCACTGACCGCGGATGGGTGCGTCTATGTCATCGGCGACAACGGGAACGGCCAGCTCGGTCTTGCAGTCACCGCGGAGGGGGGGCAGGGACAGGGACAGGGGCAGGGGCGGGGGAAGGATGAGAGTGCGGATGTGGTGAAGCGGGTGGAGGAGTGGACGAGGGTGCCGTTTGAGGTGCCGCCTGGCTCTGAGGTGGTTGGTGTCGCGGCCGGTTTGAAGGCCTCCTTCATCATCACGTCCAGGAAGACGGAAGCTTTCCGAGCAAGTTGAATATCCCCATGACAGCCGACTCACATTCGATTTCAAAGATTTTCATTGTTTTTTTTTTCTTCCTTCTTGGGCTGTTTGCTCCCTCGCGCTCTGCCGAGCCTTCTAGTGCTCTTCTATCAAATGTCATTCCCCCTTGGTGACATGATCTCTTCATCATAGACTCGTCAGATAGTCCTCGATTTCTTGAGAGGTCAGCTTCCTGAACCGTGGGCCTGTGGCTCCCTCGACGCCCTCCATTCCGAGAAGATGATGAGCAGGGGGTCCGACGATTCCTAGGTAGGTAGTCATATATGGTCAGAATCGCTGCTGTGAACACAATATGCAAGCAGCTGGTCTCTTCAAAACTCCACACTTACCGATCTCAATGGAGTCGCCGTTCATCTCGCCCTCAATGTTGTCCTTGAGCGTCAACAAGGCAATGTGAATGGCGTCCTCGAGCTCGAGCTCCTCCGAGTACCGCTTCTCCAGGAAGGTCTTGGCCTTGGTGGCGCTCTTGCCAATGGCAGTCGCCTTCCAGGGGTAGTAGCTGCCCGCGGGATCGACCTGGTAGAGCATGGGACCGCCCTTGTGGATGCCGCCCGTCTTCTTCGTCTTGGGGGCGCCCTCCTCGGCGCCCTGCTCGACCTCCTCCTTCTCCTCCGTCTCGGGCTCGATGCCCTCGTCCCACCCGGCGATCAGCATGCTGACGCCGTAGGGGCGGACGCCGGCCGACTGGGTCGCCTCCTGCATGACCCTGGCGACGTCCTGCACCAATATCCGCGTCGGGGGGTACTCGTTGTAGATGCGCTTGTAGCCGGTGTGCGAGACCTTGCGCGCGCGGTCGACGAGGACGCGGTAGTCGGGGCCCATGCCGGAGTAAACGGTGCCGATGTTGGGGGTGATGTGGCTGATCTTGGAGAGGGTGCTCTGGTCGGCGAGGGGGGAAGAGGACTTCTTCTCGGTGGCGAGGACGATGCCATTTGTAGCTGGACGTTTGGCATCAATATACGAAAAGAGCTTGCCTGCGGACGACGGCCGTTTTGGGGGGGTCCTTCCCACGCACCTTTGATTCCGAGGGCTGTGATTCCTTGGTTGACGGCATTGAGCGCATACTCTGAGAGACAGCACCCGGATTAGTATCAATGCATTGGAAGTCGGCCGCCGCGTGCTTGAGTTCCCTCCCGGAGATCGAGGGTCTTGGGTCTTGGGTATCGGGTCTCGGGTCTCGGGTCTCGTCTCATGAGATTCTGGGCGTATTTCGACATACCGATCTGCACCAGCTTTCCGCTTCGACAATGTCAGCATCGTGGAGGCCCAGAGCGAGCGGGAATGACACCAGCAGCGTTGCCTACATACCTGGGGGAGAATGTGGTCAGGGAGAAGGAGTATCTGTCGGCCATGGCTGCAGGTCTTTTAATCGAGAAGAGGATGAAAATAGAAAAAAGTCCCAAATCAAAATCCCAACTCGATCGTGATTATCACAGTCGATCAGGCGGATGCAGAGTCGATGATGATTGAAGCTCTACAAAGTGGTAGTACGAGTATGTGACGAAGCTGGTCGGGGTTCCATTGATCCATCCAATCCATGGATCAATCCATTGGATCCATCCCATTCCAAGCAACAGGCACTCGGCGAGCTGCGCGTCAAGCTCGATGATCCGTCATGGATCCATTCGATGGCGCGCGGGGTTTCAGTTTCGCCGAGCTCCGCCCCTCGCAAAGCTCCCCGCTCTTCAGGGAAAAAAAAACATATATCTAATATTCCGTATAATTATACATAATTCATACCTTCATCAATCCAACTTGAATTGATCAACCGACTGGCCGCCCATCTCTCCAGCTACAGAGTACGAGTACTACATTTCTTTCGAAAGACTACAGATATTCGGCCACACGGCCTCTGATACACCCCCCTCGAATCTCCGACCTCCGACCGCCATCCCCGGCCTCTGCTGTTGCGCAGCGTGACCAAAGTGCGAGCTGCATTGCGTCGCTGGCGTGGCACCGGACGGGAGAGCAAGGATGTAGTCCTCGGAAAGCGCAAGCTGGCCTTTACTACAACTACCACGGAGTAATTGATTCTTTTTCGAAATCATCAATTCTTCATCAATGCTTCTTCTCCCTCGATCCGGATAGTTGAGGCTTCTTCTCTGCCGACCACTGTTCTTCGTTCTACGCGAGAAATATTTTGAGTCGTTCTGCCGCAGAAACCGATCCCTGCCAATTGCCTCGCGATTTAGATCTCGTCAAAATGCCATTCCGCGAGAGCATCATGGAGCCCGCTGCTGCTGCTGCCGCGCCCAGCGACCGGCTCGATGCAGAGACCCCTCGGGCCTCTCCACCTCCTCCCGACCGGCCTCGGGCGTCGAGACCACGGCGAGGCCGCCACGGCCCTCGGACGTGCCGCATCTGCCTCGACACGGAACACCCCAAGTACCCCGAGGGCGCGACGGCGGCGTCGCGCCTCTTCTCGTCGTCGCGCCCCGAGTACGAGTCGGACGACCCGGAGCTCGGCCGGCTGCTCTCTCCGTGCAAGTGCAAGGGGTCGCAGAAGTACGTGCACGAGGGCTGCCTCACCTCGTGGCGCCTGGCGAACCCGACCGAGCAGCGCAACTACTGGCAGTGCCCGACGTGCGGCTTCTCCTACAAGATGGCCCGCCTGAGCTGGGCGGCCATGCTGACGAGCGAGCTGGCGCAGGCGTCCCTGACCATCGTCGTCTTCCTCGTCAGCATCTTCTTCCTCGGCTTCCTCGCCGACCCGGTCATCAACCTGTGGCTCGACCCCGTCGGCACCCTGGCCGACACCGTGTCGACCGTGGCGGCCGACCTGGACGCCCTCCCTGTTGTCGCGCCGGACCTCGACGGGCCCGTCACCTGGCGCGACCACTTCCTCAAGGGGTTCCTCTCGCTCGGGCTGGTCGGGCTGGTCAAGTCCGGCGTCACCTTGTTCCCGTGGTCGCTGAACCGCCACCTGACGGGGGGCGGGCGCCGCCAGGGCACGGGGAGGGCGCGGGTGGAGAACATCCACGTCGTGTTTGTCCTCATCGGCGTCGTGACCGCCCTGGTGGGGATATGGAAGGCCGTCAAGAGAGTCAGCCAGAGCTTCCTGAAGAATGTGAGTGAGAGAGTCCTTGACATTGGGGGTGGCGACGACGACGACGATAACGGTGACGATGACGATGACGGTGACCGTGACGGTGACCGTGACGGTGACGGTGAAGATGAGAATGAAGATACACAAACACGCGAAGGTGGAGGGGAGAGGAATGGGAATGATTCCGTCCGCCCTGGCCGTGAGGGCGACGAGAGGCCGAAGAATGAGTGAGAGGCGGGAAAACAAAACCAAAACATCCATGGATCCATCGGTCCCTTCGCTGTGCGTCTGTACGGATTGAATGGCTCTGCCTCCTCATACGGAGTAGGAGTACTCTATTGCACACTCTTAAGTTGCCTCGATCTTGCTCTTCCTTGTCAAGTCAACTAGTCTGCGTGCATATAGCAACACTCTGCCGCTTGCCTTGAGCTCGGGGACCGTTTTGGCTCCCTTGCTCGCCGGCTTGGCACGAGATTGCCGGCGCCTGTGCGCCTCTGCCGGGATGGTATGCCTCTGGGCGTCGAGTCTCAATGGCAGAGGCGCTTCTTCCTCGAACAGTCTTCTGGGCACGATTCCGTGCGCCCCCTTGTGGTGAGAAGATTGGCCAGAGGACAGCCCGGCACAGTTGTAGATGCTCGACAAACCGTTTTCCCTACATCAAATTGATCTATCAAATTTCTACTACTCTCTCGACCTTTGGTCTACCGCAAGGTCTACCAATGCAATACGGAGTACATCAATGTATCAACAGATGACACTCCGTCTGCCAGTGCGATATCGATTTTTTTTCCCTTAATTTTAGAGACTCGTATCTTTATTTAGACTTGAGAAGAGCATCCAATCCATCCATCCATGATCAATACGATCTCATCTGGCCCCTCCGTGATCCTCCTGGTCTCAAACAGACCGGCCTGCGCTACTACTTACGGACCGCGCACCGGCCTCGGTGCTGTCACTCCCCAATAATCAGTTTCATGGATTGATCCATGGATCCATGAATCCATGAATCCATTTGATCCATCAAATCAATCCACCAGTTCTGAGACGCTCGTATCGAATCGAATCGATTCGATTCGGCTTATCGTGCACCCGGATCCGATCCGAGTCATGCAGCGATCCATCGGCTGGGACTCCAACACAACTGGATCCATCCATCCAATCCATCCATCCAATTGATGCCACAACATTGATCCCCGGCCAAAGTTGTCGACGCACTTGGCGTGCGAGCTGTTCTTCAACTTCCAACAAGCCCGTCGACAGCACGATCCCCGGTGCGCCAGCAGCATCCAGTCCCCGACCCGCCCTCCCCGGCCTGCCTGCTCGCCTGTCTGAACTATTTTGATCAACCTATCAATCCATCCATTGATCATCTCCATCTCGCGAATCGCGCATTCTCCCAAACGCAACCAGCCGCTCGTTTCGACACCACGTTGCCCTTCGAAAACTACCATCAATCAATACATACTCGTACCGGTCGTCTACCTGCACGGCCCCAATTGCTGCTCTTCGAGTCTGCTTCTCGAGCACATCAATACATGCCTCACCCTCGCTGACGCTGTCTTTTCGGCGCCCCCCCCCAAAAAAAATCATCTTCCCCTTCTCATCGGCAGCGTGTCAGAGGAGCGCTCGACGCGCGCCGCCAGGTCCGCTCGGAGTGAAGTTGTTCAGGGTGCTTGGGAGGACGCTTCGGACACGACGACGGGAAAGCCAATTCCCCGGAGATCCTCACGGCTTCGAGGACACACAATCGAGACTGCGCGCCCTCCACCCCTCCCCCCCCTCTGAAGCCGCGATTGGCGGTTGAATTGAAGCAGGCAGAGCGAAGAAACGAGTAAACGAATTCGGAACGGAGCTCCCCCGCCAGTCCCTTCCCCCCCTCTTGAGAGAGAGAGCCAACACCGCCGGCAGGACTGGGGAGAAAGAGAAAGGAAGATTTGGACCAGAGATTGAAAGAGATTGGAACAAGGCCGGCCAGCCGACTCCTCGCGAAAATGCACTTCGCGTACCCGCCTCGCAAAGACTCGAACCCGCCGCCGTTCCGACCGAGATCCGCGCGGCTGCCCTCGCTGCGGCGGAACCGGCTGCGGACGATCGCGCTCGTCGTGCTCGCGCTCGTCGCGGGCTGGTGGCTCCTGTCCGGCCCGAGCCTGCCGGGCCCGGCGCGCGAGCATGTGCCGAGCGGGCAGCCCCCCGTGGTGATTGTGACGGTGCTCGACGCGCCGAGCTACAGCAGCGCGTACCTCCAGACGATCAAGGACAACCGCAACCTGTACGCCCAGAAGCACGGTACGTTGCCCATGATTCCCCCCCCTTAGAAATCAACGGCTGGCGCCCGCACACGCCCGCGAAATCCGCAAGACATCGAAAAGAGGGGGGGGGGGGGGGGGGGGAGGGGGGGGGGGGGGGGTAAAGGGGGAGGAATGATCCAAAGCTGACTGAACCTTTTTTTTTTCGCACAGGCTACGAATCCATGATCGTCAAGGCGTTCGACTACGACACGCATGGCGCGCCGCAGTCGTGGGCCAAGCTGATGGCCGTGCGCCACGCGCTCAGCAAGTTCCCCGAGTGCAAGTTCGTCTGGTACCTCGACCAGAACGCGTACATCATGGACCCGCGGCGGTCGCTGGAGGAGCAGGTGCTGAGCCCCGGCAAGCTGGAGAGCCTGATGATCAAGGACTACCCGGTCGTGCCGCCGGACAGCATCATCAAGACGTTTGCGCACCTCCGGGGCAACGCGATCGACCTGGTGGTCGCGCAGGACAAGACGAGCCTCATCTCGGACAGCTTCGTGGTGCGCAACGGCGAGTGGGCCAAGTTCTTCCTCGAGACGTGGCTGGACCCGCTGTACAGGAGCTACAACTTTGGAAAGGCGGAGACGCATGCCCTGGTGAGTCCCGGCATGGGCAGAGTTGCTGCCGCGCCGTTTTTTTTTTACCCCCGGGGTGCTGCGCGGGGACATGGATGCAGATGCAGTTCTTGCTGACCGTTGGGACACCGATTGGCGTAGGAGCATATCGTGCAGTGGCACCCGACCATCCTGTCGAAGCTGGCCCTCGTGCCGCAGAGGACGATTGCGGCCTACACGAGCACGGACAAGGGCGAGGTCTACCAGGACGGCGACTTCGTGGTCATGTTCGCGGGCTGCTCGAAGACGGGGGCGACGAGCTGCGAGACGGAGTCGGCGCACTTCCGGCAGAAGTGGCAGAAGCTGTTTGGCGTGAACTAGAAGGAGATTGAAGGGGAGAGAGAGCGAGAAAGAGAGAGAAAGAGAGAGAGAGAGCCCGTGTTCATGATGTGGGAGTCCGCGGGCTATACTGGTCCGGACGCGATTCGAATCACACAACACAGGATACGGTGGCATGTCCGAGGACATTTGAGGCATCACGGGATACGATGACGGGTTATTTGGGGGGCGGGCCCAAAGGAGTGGGTTCAAAAAAAAAAAAAAAGGAAACTCTTTGAGGATCAGGGATGGATTTTTGAGATATCTTGCGTACTGGCGTTGGATTAGAGAGCATTGACTGGAGTTCTATGTCCATTGGCGTCTTGTCCGGCCCTTTGATCCTCATGACACCCGGCGTTCGATGCCAGTTCTCGTAAGACCTTCCTCCCCGAAACTGCATTGATGAATGCTGTTGACCCTGTCACAGAAAAGCAGGGCGTACATACATACCTAGGAATCATAGACCTGTTTGAAGCTGGAGGCCGTCGTCTTCGATGGGAGAGCTTTCGAGGCCAGAGGAAGCGGCGGGTTGGGAGGAGCAGTGCTGACTCATCACTGACCCAGGCATGGGGAGAAGCACGTGCCAATCGATTCGGCCAAGATTTGATGCTGCCGAGCGGATGAGGGGATGCTGGTAGTGTGAAGAGAGAATTGAATGTCCTACTCTGTGGCTTTGCATTGATAGATTCACCATAACACAGGATCTCTTTACCTTTTCTCTCCTACAAAGCAATTGATGCCTCAAACTTGAAATGAGTGCCAAATACATCAATATATTCAGAGCGAAACGGCACTGGGAACACTCAAGTCAGTGGATGATGGGATGAAAGCGGACGGACCTCGTCGAATGCAGATCATCGCGTTCGCACTGTATGCATGTGCATCCGTACATACCGGTACCTGTATTGCCGAGGCACGGGCCCTGTGATGGGTTGATGCTTGATCGAAGCTTGTGATGGAGACCTTCCCACAGACCATGTCGGGTCTGTCACAGAACCCTTCATGCACCGATTGATTTCCATGATCGCGGGATTGAGGAAGGATCAACCAATGGATCTCTTCTAGACATCAAGGCAAGAGATCGGACACAGCTCACATGAAGTACTCGTACTGATCGACGGGCTGGACTCTCATTTGAAAGGACCGCTGCAGCTCAAGCCACGTTCCGGTACAGTATGCGCCTCACAGTATGATAGATTCCGGCACAGTACATACGTATGTGATTTAACCCGCGACTACCCTATAGCACCCGAGGCCGGAAAGAGCCAAAACGGGACCGGATGGCACCTTCCTCCCCCACAAACGTTAAAAACGTCACTTGATCCATCTCCAAACGACTTTGGACCAACCACCAAGAGCCAAGAGCCTATAGGTACTGTTCGTCCGATGCGCCGAGTCAATTCCTACAACCTCCATCCATCCATCCTATAACTACTACTTACCTACCAGTGCTTCTTCTTTGTCCCCATCGCCTTGCTTCCTCGATATCTCGACCCTCAAAGGCATCCTCCTGCTCGACTTCAGATCGCTCGGCTTGGAAGATGTGAGCCGCTTGAGGGGGGGGCGATTACATCATCTCTTCGAATCTCTCTCTTCTCAATCCTCCCCATCTTCACCACTGCAGTGATATATATATCAATATTACTATCCTATCCTCTCTTGTATATTGCGCGCTCTTTCTTCTCCCCTCTCCTCTCCTCTCTTATTCTGTTCTCTTTTCCCACAGTATTGGAGTTCTGAGCTCCGGCGCGCATCATGCCTGGGAGCTCGCGAATGCCCGTCAGCCTCCGCGGGGGCTTCGAGTCCGTCAAGCGACAGAGACATGCTCTCTCTCTGTCAATGATCAACATTGAACTGTAAGTCCGAATCGCACTCCCCGCCACCCCTGAATGCGCGCGCGAGAAAGGTGTGGAAAAAAAAAACACCGCTAATGCTCCTCCCCGCGACCAAAGCCTCAAAAACATCATCTTCTTCTACTTCGTCGCCCGCTGGTCGCGCCGCTTCTGGTGGAAGCTCAAGGGCCGGGGCGTCATCGGCAGCGTCCTCGAGCTCTACCGCCAGGTCTACAAGACCCTCTACGGCTACTTCCTGCGCGCCCCCGGAGTGCGCGGCACCGTCCAGAAGCAGGTCAAGGAGTCCATCGACAAGCTCTCGTCCAAGCTCGTCCCCGAGGGCCAGACGAGGTACCTCTCCCTACCCAAGGAGGGGCTGCCGGAGGAGACCGTCCGCGCCGAGCTCGATGCCCTCGCCAACATGGACCACACGCGCTGGGAGGACGGCTTCGTCTCGGGAGCCGTCTACCACGGCGGCGAGGACCTCATGAGGCTACAGACCGAGGCGTACGGAAAGTTCACCGTCGCGAACCCGATCCACCCGGACGTGTTCCCGGGAGTGCGCAAGATGGAGGCCGAGGTCGTGAGCATGGTGCTCAACATGTTCCATGCGCCCACGGGAGCCGCGGGGGCGACCACCTCGGGTGGCACCGAGAGCATCCTCATGGCGTGTCTCGCCGCGCGCCAGAAGGCGTACCACGAGCGCGGAATTACCGAGCCCGAGATGTGAGATGAAATATCAAGGTGGTTGATGGTGGTGTGCGTGACAACGTGGCTGACCTCTGTCAGGATCCTCCCGTCCACCGCGCATACGGCCTTCCGCAAGGCCGGCGACTACTTCAAGATCAAGATCCACTACGTCGACTGCCCCGCGCCGACGTACCAGGTCGACGTGCGCCGCGTGTCGCGGCTCGTGAACCGCAACACGGTGCTCCTGGTGGGCTCTGCGCCCAACTTCCCGCACGGGATCATCGACGACATCTCTGCGCTGAGCAAGCTGGCGCTGCGCCGGAAGATCAACCTGCACGTGGACTGCTGCCTGGGCTCGTTCGTGATCGCGTGCCTTGACAAGGCCGGCTTCGAGACGCAGCCGTTCGACTTCCGGCTCAAGGGCGTGACGAGCATCAGCTGCGACACGCACAAGTACGGCTTCGCGCCCAAGGGCAACTCGACGATCCTGTACCGCTCGGCGGCGCAGCGCGCGTACCAGTACTTCGTGTCGCCCGACTGGTCCGGGGGCGTCTATGCGTCGCCGGGCATGGCCGGGTCGCGCCCCGGGGCGCTCATCGCGGGGTGCTGGGCGAGCATGATGCGGCTCGGCGAGGCCGGGTACGTGGACACGTGCGCGCGCATCGTCGGGACGGCCAAGAAGATCGCCGACGCGATGCACGCGTCGCCCGTGCTGCGCGGCGAGATCGACATCCTCGGCAGGCCGCTCGTCTCGGTCGTGGCGTTCACGACGACGACGCTCAACGTCTACGACATCGCGGACGGCATGTCCGCCAAGGGGTGGCACCTCAACGCCCTGCAGGACCCGCCGGCGATCCACGTCGCCGTCACGCTGCCCATGACGGGCGTGTGGGAGAAGCTGACGGGGGACCTCGAGCGGACGGTCGAGGAGGAGCGCGAGAAGGAGCGGGTGCGGCAGGTCGAGGGCCGGGGGGCGCGGGGGAAGGCCATGGGCGACTCGGCCGCGCTGTACGGCGTGGCGGGGTCCCTGCCCAACAAGAGCGTCGTCGTCGACCTGGCCACGGGGTTCCTGGATCTGTTGTACAAGGCGTAGGGCCTGCCTGCCTTGGATGCGATGCCGGCATCATGCCCCCCAAGATTTCTATGTATCATGTATTTTGTATGATGTTATCATGTAAATAGTGGTTGTGAAAAAGGAAACACTTGGTTTTTGGATACTAGAATGCGAACCAGGAAAGGGGGCATGCGGCCATGAATACGAATGCCTCGACCAGTCACCGCGCCATCACGGCTCTCGAAAAAAAAAGCACCTCATCCATCCATCCATCCATCCATCCATCCATCCGAGGGATCGACAGAGATCAAATTGCGAACGCGCCCTCCGCTGTTTCCCCGTTCCACACTTGTGCGCGCCGTCTCTCGCGGTTGTTTGTGAGGCACACGCACACCGCCCCTTTTCTTCTCATTGCATCCATGGACGGGCTGCGTATCCCACGCAATGAGAAGAGACGACGAGGCGTGGTTTGTCGTCGCGCGCTTTGCTGTCGTGTGCGATGGATTGCGTGTTGCATACATGTAGCTGAATGGCGAGTCGTGGAAGGTATGATGGTATGATGGTATGAGGAGGAGGAGGATCTGTTCGCGCGAGGATGCGAGTGCCCGTCGGTGGGGGGAGGTGTGTGTGCTGCGGTTTCATGATGTGTGTGTAGATCACAAAGAGACATGAGGACTACAGTACGCAGGCTGGACATGAGCTTGATGAGTACAGGTGTGAATTCTCCTGGAAGCTATATCTACTACTACTCCGTATCGATGGATTGGTACGGGAAGACATTGAGATCAATGGCTGCGGCTGCGAGACCCCGCGGAGGCCGGATCGGGAGGGGGCCTGCTTCTGCCGGGGAATTCGGGAGGGACTCGTTGACGTGCAGCGTGGGAGGGTCGGCGTATCCGCACGTCTTCGTGTTAGGGACTTGGCTCTGTGCTTCGTGAGTCAATACCGGCAGATGAGTGTCGAGGTCAAGGCTCGGGACTTTGGTGGTAGGGCTGTGTTGGGGTTGGGCTGTGGGACGGGTGAGTGTTTGACTTCAATGGCGAGGGGAAGGGGG